>JAKOOJ010000088.1:0-513758 GCA_022577455.1 Arizona elegans | reverse complement strand
CCGGGTCCGGGTCCGGGTCCGGGTAAGGGTCCGGGTCCGGGTCCGGGTCCGGGTCCGGGTCCGGGTCCGGGTCCGGGTCCGGTTCCGGGTCCGGGTCCGGGTCCGGGTCCGGGTCTGGGTAAGGGTCCGGGTCCGGGTCCGGGTCCGGGTCCGGGTCCGGGTCCGGGTCCGGGTCCGGGTCCGGGTCCGGGTCCGGGTCCGGGTCCCGGTCCGGGTAACGATCCGGGTCCGGGTCCGGGTTCGGGTCCGGGTAAGGGTCAGGGTCCGGGTCCGGGTTAGGGTCCGGGTCCGGGTCCGGGTCCGGGTCCGGGTCCGGGTCCGGGTCTGGGTAAGGGTCCGGGTCCGGGTCCGGGTCCGGGTCCGGGTCTGGGTAAGGGTCCGGGTCCGGGTCCGGGTCCGGGTCCGGTTCCCGGTCCGGGTAACGATCCGGGTCCGGGTCCGGGTTCGGGTCCGGGTAAGGGTCAGGGTCCGGGTCCGGGTTAGGGTCCGGGTCCGGGTCCGGGTCCGGGTCCGGGTCCGGGTCTGGGTAAGGGTCCGGGTCCGGGTCCGGGTCCGGGTCCGGGTCAGTGTCCGGGTAAGGGTCCGGGTCCGGGTCCTGGTCCGGGTCCGGGTCCAGGTCCGGTTCCGGGTCCGGGTCTGGGTCTGGGTCCGGGTCCGGGTCCGGGTAAGGGTCCGGGTCCGGGTCCTGGTCCGGGTCCGGGTCCGGGTCTGGGTCCGGGTCCGGGTCCGGGTCCGGGTAAGGTTCCGGGTCCGGGTCCGGGTCCGGGGTAAGGTTCCGGGTCCGGGTCCGGGTCCGGGTCCGGATCCGGGACCGGGACCGGGTCCGGGTCCGTGTCCGGGTCCGTGTCCGTGTCCGTGTCCGTGTCCGTGTCCGGGTCCGGGTCCGGGTCCGTGTCCGGGTCCGGGTCCGGGTCCGGGTACTGGTAAGGGTCCGGTTACAGGTCCGGTTCCGTGTCCGTGTCCGTGTCCGGGTAAGTGTCCGGGTCAGGGTCCGTGTCCGGTTCCGGTTCCGGTTCCGGGTCCGGGTCCGGGTCCGGGTCCGGGTCCGGGTCCGGGTCCGGGTAAGGGTCCGGGTCCGGGACCGGGTCCGGATCCGGGACCGGGTCCGGGTCCGGGTCCGGTTCCGGGTAAGGGTCCGGGTCCGGGTCCGGGTCCGGGTCCGGGTAAGGGTCCGGGTCCGGGTCCGGGTCCGGGTCCGGGTCCGGGACCGGGTCCGGGTCTGGGTAAGGGTCCGGGTCCGGGTCCGGGTCCGGGTCAGTGTCCGGGTAAGGGTCCGGGTCCGGGTAAGTGTCCGGGTCGGGTCCGGGTCCGGGTCCGGGTAAGGGTCCGGGTCCTGGTCCGTGTCCGGTTCCGGTTCCGGTTCCGGGTTCGGGTCCGGGTCCGGGTCCGGGTCCGGGTCCGGGTCCGGGTCCGGGTCCGGGTCCGGGTCCGGGTCCGGGTAAGGGTCCGGGTCTGGGTCCGGGTCCGGGTCCGGGTCCGGGTCCGGGTCCGGGTCCGGGTCCGGGTCCGGGTCCGGGTCCGGGTAAGTGTCTGGGTCCGGGTCCGGGTCGGGTCCGGGTCCGGGTCCTGGGTAAGGGTCCGGTTCCGGGTCCGGTTCCGGGTCCGGGTCCGGGTCCGGGTAAGGGGTCCGGGTCCGGGTCCGGGTCCCGGGTCCGGGTCCGGGTCCGGGTCCGGGTCCGGGTCCGGGTCCGGGTCCGGGTCCGGGTCCGGGTCCGGGTCCGGGTCCGGATCCGGTTCCCGGTCCGGGTAACGATCCGGGTCCGGGTCCGGGTCCGGGTCCGGGTCCGGGTAAGGGTCCGGGTCCGGGTCCGGGTCCGGGTCCGGGGACCGGGTCAGGGTCCGGGTCTGGGTCCGGGTAAGGGTCCGGGTCTGGGTCCGGGTCCGGGTCCGATTCGGGTCCGGGTCCGGGTCCGGGTCCGGGTCCGGGTCCGGGTCCGGGTCCGGGACCGGGACCGGGGTCCGGGTCCGTGTCCGGGTCCGTGTCCGTGTCCGTGTCCGTGTCCGTGGTCCGGGTCCGGGTCCGTGTCCGGGTCCGGGTCCGGGGTCCGTGTCCGGGTCCTGGTAAGGGTCCGGTTACAGGTCCGGGTCCGGGTCCGGGTCCGGGTCCGGGTAAGGGTCCGGGTCGGGTCCGGGTCCGGGTCCGGGTCCGGGTCCGGATCCGGGACCGGGTCCGGGTCCGGGTCAGGGTCCGGGTCCTGGTAAGGGGTCCGGTTCCAGGTCCGGTTCCGTGTCCGGGTCCGGGTCCGGGTAAGTGTCCGGGTCAGGGTCCGTGTCCGGGTTCCGGTTCCGGTTCCGGGTCCGGGTCCGGGTCCGGGTCCGGGTCCGGGTCCGGGTAAGGGTCCGGGTCCGGGGCCGGGGTCCGGGTAAGGGTCCGGGTCCGGGTCCGGGGTCCGGGTCCGGGTCCGGGTCCGGGACCGGGTCCGGATCCGGGACCGGGTCCGGGTCCGGTCCGGGTCCGGTCGGGTCCGGGTAAGGGGTCCGGGTCCGGGTCCGGGTCCGGGTCCGGGTCTGGGTAAGGGTCCGGTCCGGGTCCGGGTCCGGGTCCGGGTCGGGTCCGGGTCCGGGTCCGGGTCCGGGTAAGGGGTCCGGGTCCGGGTCCGGGGTCCGGGTCCGGGTCCGGGTCCGGGTCCGGGTCCGGTTCCGGGTCCGGTTCCGGGTCCGGGTCCGGGTCTGGGTAAGGGTCCGGGTCCGGGTCCGGGGTCCGGGTCCGGGTCCGGGTCCGGGTCCGGGTCCGGGTCCGGGTCGGGGTCCCGGGTCCGGGTCCGGATCCGGTTCCCGGTCCGGGTAACGATCCGGGGTCCGGGTCCGGGTTCGGGTCCGGGTAAGGGTCAGGGTCCGGGTCCGGGTTAGGGTCCGGGTCCGGGTCCGGGTCCGGGTCCGGGGTCCGGGTCCGGGTCTGGGTAAGGGTCCGGGTCCGGGGTCCGGGTCCGGGTCCGGGTCCGGGTCCGGGTAAAGGTCAGGGTCCGGGTCCGGTTAGGGTCCGGTTCCGGGTCCATGTCCGGGTCCGGGTCCGGGTCCGGGTCCGGGTCCGGGTCCGGGTCCGGCGTCCGGGTCCGGGTCCAGGTCCGGGTAAGGGTCCGGGTCCGGGTCCGGGTCCGGGTCATTGTCTGGGTAAGGGTCCGGGTCCGGGTAAGTGTCCGGGTCCGGGTCCGGGTCCGGGTCCGGGTCCGGGTAAGGGTCCGGGTCCGGGTCCGTGTCCGGTTCCGGTTTCCGGTTCCGGTTCCGGTTCCGGGTCCGGTTCCGGGTCCGGGTCCGGGTCCGGGTCCGGGTCCGGGTCCGGGTCCGGGTAAGGGTCCGGGTCCGGGTCCGGGTCCGGGTCCGGGTCCGGGTCCGGGTCCGGGTCCGGGTCCGGGTCCGGGTAAGGGTCCGGGTCCGGGGTCCGGGTCGGGTCCGGGTCCGGGTCCGGGTCCGGGTCCGGGTCCGGTCCGGGTCCGGGTCCGGGTCTGGGTAAGGGTCCGGGTCCGGGTCCGGGTCCGGGTCCGGGTCCGGGTCCGGGTCCGGGTCCGGGTCCGGGTCCGGGTCCGGATCCGGTTCCCGGTCCGGGTAACGATCCGGGTCCGGGTCCGGGTTCGGGTCCGGGTAAGGGTCAGGGTCCGGGTCCGGGTTAGGGTCCGGGTCCGGGTCCGGGTCCGGGTCCGGGGTCTGGGTAAGGGTCCGGGTCCGGGTCCGGGTCCGGGTCCGGTTCCCGGTCCGGGGTAACGATCCGGGTCCGGGTCCGGGTTCGGGTCCGGGTAAGGGTCAGGTCCGGGTCCGGGTTAGGGTCCGGGTCCGGGTCCGGGTCCGGGTCCGGGTCCGGGTCTGGGTAAGGGTCCGGGTCCGGGTCCGGGTCCGGGTCCGGGTCAGTGTCCGGGTAAGGGTCCGGGTCCGGGTCCTGGTCCGGGTCCGGGTCCAGGTCCGGTTCCGGGTCCGGGTCTGGGTCCGGGTCCGGGGTCCGGGTCCGGGTCCGGGGTAAGGGTCCGGGTCCGGGTCCTGGTCCGGGTCCGGGTCCGGGTCTGGGTCCGGGTCCGGGTCCGGGTCCGGGTAAGGTTCCGGGTCCGGGTCCGGGGTCCGGGTAAGGTTCCGGGTCCGGGTCCGGGTCCGGGTCCGGGACCGGGTCCGGGTCCGGGTCCGGGTCCGGGTAAGGGTCCGGGTCTGGGTCCGGGTCCGGGTCCGATTCCGGGTCCGGGTCCGGGTCAGGGTCCGGGTCCGGGTCCGGGTCCGGATCCGGGACCGGGACCGGGTCCGGGTCCGTGTCCGGGTCCGTGTCCGTGTCCGTGTCCGTGTCCGTGTCCGGGTCCGGGTCCGGGTCCGTTGTCCGGGTCCGGGTCCGGGTCCGGGGTACTGGTAAGGGTCCGGTTACAGGTCCGGTTCCGTGTCCGTGTCCGTGTCCGGGTAAGTGTCCGGGTCAGGGTCCGTGTCCGGTTCCGGTTCCGGTTCCGGGTCCGGGTCCGGGTCCGGGTCCGGGTCCGGGTCCGGGTAAGGGTCCGGGTCCGGGGACCGGGTCCGGATCCGGGGACCGGGTCCGGTCCGGGTCCGGTTCCGGGTAAGGGTCCGGGTCCGGGTCCGGGTCCGGGTCCGGGTAAGGGTCCGGGTCCGGGTCCGGGTCCGGGTCCGGGTCCGGGACCGGGTCCGGGTCTGGGTAAGGGTCCGGGTCCGGGTCCGGGTCCGGGTCCGGGTCCGGGTCCGGGTCCGGGTCCGGGTAAGGGTCCGGGTCCCGGTCCGGGTCCGGGTCCGGGTCCGGGTCCGGGTCCGGGTCCGGGTCCGGGTCCGGGTCCGGGTCTGGGGTAAGGGTCCGGGTCCGGGTCCGGGTCCGGGTCCGGGTCCGGGTCGGGTCCGGCGGGTCCGGGTCCGGGTCCGGGTCCGGGTCCGGATCCGGTTCCCGGTCCGGGTAACGATCCGGGGTCCGGGTCCGGGTTCGGGGTCCGGGTAAGGGTCAGGGTCGGGTCCGGGTCCGGGTTAGGGTCGGGTCCGGGTCCGGGTCCGGGTCCGGGTCTGGGTAAGGGTCCGGGTCCGGGTCCGGGTCCGGGTCCGGTTCCCGGTCCGGGTAACGATCCGGGTCCGGGTCCGGTTCGGGTCCGGGTAAGGGTCAGGGTCCGGGTCCGGGTTAGGGTCCGGGTCCGGGTCCGGGTCCGGGTCCGGGTCCGGGTCTGGGTAAGGGTCCGGGGTCCGGGTCCGGGTCCGGGTCCGGGTCAGTGTCCGGGTAAGGGTCCGGGTCCGGGTCCTGGTCCGGGTCCGGGTCCAGGTCCGGTTCCGGGTCCGGGTCTGGGTCCGGGTCCGGGTCCGGGTCCGGGTAAGGGTCCGGTCCGGGTCCTGGTCCGGGTCCGGGTCCGGGTCTGGGTCCGGGTCCGGGTCCGGGTCCGGGTAAGGTTCCGGGTCCGGGTCCGGGTCCGGGTAAGGTTCCGGGTCCGGGTCCGGGTCCGGGTCCGGATCCGGGACCGGGACGGGTCCGGGTCCGTGTCCGGGTCCGTGTCCGTGTCCGTGTCCGTGTCCGTGTCCGGGTCCGGGTCCGGGTCCGTGTCCGGGTCCGGGTCCGGGTCCGGGTACTGGTAAGGGTCCGGTTACAGGTCCGGTTCCGTGTCCGTGTCCGTGTCCGGGTAAGTGTCCGGGTCAGGGTCCGTGTCCGGTTCCGGTTCCGGTTCCGGGTCCGGGTCCGGGTCCGGGTCCGGGTCCGGGTCCGGGTCCGGGTAAGGGTCCGGGTCCGGGACCGGGTCCGGATCCGGGACCGGGTCCGGGTCCGGGTCCGGTTCCGGGTAAGGGTCCGGGTCCGGGTCCGGGTCCGGGTCCGGGTAAGGGTCCGGGTCCGGGTCCGGGTCCGGGTCCGGGTCCGGGACCGGGTCCGGGTCTGGGTAAGGGTCCGGGTCCGGGTCCGGGTCCGGGTCAGTGTCCGGGTAAGGGTCCGGGTCCGGTAAGTGTCCGGGTCCGGGTCCGGGTCCGGGTCCGGGTAAGGGTCCGGGTCCGGGTCCGTGTCCGGTTCCGGTTCCGGTTCCGGGTTCGGGTCCGGGTCCGGGTCCGGGTCCGGGTGCCGGGTAAGGGTCCGGGTCCGGGTCCGGGTCCGGGTCCGGGTCCGGGTCCGGGTCCGGGTCCGGGTAAGGGTCCGGGTCTGGGTCCGGGTCCGGGTCCGGGTCCGGGTCCGGGTCCGGGTCTGGGTAAGGGTCCGGGTCCGGGTCCGGGTCCGGGTCCCGGGTCCGGGTCCGGGTCCGGGTAAGTGTCTGGGTCCGGGTCCGGGTCCGGGTCCGGGTCCGGGTCCTGGTAAGGGTCCGGTTCCGGGTCCGGTTCCGGGTCCGGGTCCGGGTCCGGGTAAGGTGTCCGGGTCCGGGTCCGGGTCCGGGTAAGGGTCCGGGTCCGGGTATGGGTCCGGGTCCGGGTCCGGGTCCGGGTAAGGGTCCGGGTCCGGGTCCGGGTCCGGGTCCGGGTCCGGGTCCGGGGTCCGGGTCCGGGTAAGGGTCCGGGGTCCATGTCCGGTTCCGGTTCCGGTTCCGGTTCCGGTTCCGGTTCCGGTTCCGGTTCCGGGTCCGTGTCCGGGTCCGGGTCCGGTCCGGGTCCGGGTCCAGGTCCTGGTAAGGGTCCGGTTCCGGGTCCGGTTCCGGGTCCGGGTCCGGTTCCGGGTCCGGGTCCGGGTCCGGGTCCGGGTCCGGGTAAGGGTCCGGGTCCCGGGTCCGGGACCTGGTCCGGGGTCTGGGTCCGGGTCCGGGTCCGGGTCCGGGTCCGGGTCCGGGTCCGGGTCCGTGTCCGGTTCCGGGTCCGGGTCCGGGTAAAGGTCCGGGTTCAGGTCCGGGTCCGGTTCCGGGTCCGGGTCCGGGTAAGGGTCCGGGTCCAGGTCCGGGTCCGGGTCCGGGTCCGGGTCCGGGTCCGGGTCCGGGTCCGGTTCCGTGTCCGGTCCGGGTAAGGGTCAGGGTCCGGGTCCGGTTCCGGGTCCGGGTCCATGTCCGGGTCCGGGTCCGGGTCCGGGTAAGGGTCCGGGTCCGGGTCCGGGTCCGGGTCCGGGGGTGCGTGTCCGGGTCCGGGTAAGGGTCCGGGTCCGGTTCCGGGTCTGGGTCCGGGTCCGGGTCCGGGTCCGGGTCCGGGTCCGGGTATGGGTCCGGGTCCGGGTCCGGGTCCGGGTAAGGGTCCGGGTCCGGGTCCGGGTCCGGGTCCGGGTAAGGGTCCGGGTCCGGGTCCGGGTCCGGGTCAGTGTCCGGGTAAGGGTCCGGGTCCGGGTCCGGCCGGGTCCGGTCCGGGTCCGGGTCCGGGTCCGGGTCCGGGTCTGGGTCCCGGGTCCGGTCCGGGTCCCGGTAAGGGTCCGGGTCCGTGTCCGTGTCCGGGTCCGGGTCCGGGTCCGGGTCCGGGTCCGGGTATGGTTCCGGGTCCGGGTCCGGGTCCGGGTAAGGGTCTGGGTCCGGGTCCGGGTCCGGGTCTGGGACCGGGTCCGGGTCCGGGTCCGGGTCCGGGTAAGGGTCCGGGTCTGGGTCCGGGTCCGGGTCCGATTCCGGGTCCGAGGTCCGGGTCCGGGTCCGGGTCCGGGTCCGGGTCCGTGTCCGGGGTCCGGGTAAGGGTCCGGGTCCGGGTCCGGGTCCGGGTCCGGGTCCGGGTCCGGGTCAGTGTCCGGGTAAGGGTCCGGGTCCGGGTAAGTGTCCGGGGTCCGGGTCCGGGTCCGGGTCCGGGTAAGGGTCCGGGTCCGGGTCCGTGTCCGGTTCCGGTTCCGGTTCCGGGTCCGGGTCCGGGTCCGGGTCCGGGTCCGGGTAAGGGTCCGGGTCCGGGTCCGGGTCCGGGTCCGGGTCCGGGTCCGGGTCCGGGTCCGGGTCCGGGTCCGGGTCCGGGTAAGGGTCCGGGTCTGGGTCCGGGTCGGGTCCGTGTCCGGGTCCGGGTCCGGGTCCGGGGTAAGGGTCCGGGTCCGGGTCCGGGTAAGGGTCCGGGTCCGGGTCCGGGACCTGGTCCGGGTCCGGGTCCGTGTCGGGTCCGGGGTCCGTGTCCGGTTCCGGGTCCGGGTCCGGGTAAAGGTCCGGGTTCGGGTCCGGGTCCGGTTCCGGGTCCGGGTCCGGGTCCGGGTATGGGTCCGGGTCCGGGTCCGGGTCTCGGGTAAGGGTCCGGGTCTGGGTCCGCGTCCGCATCCGGGTCTGGGTCCGCGTCCGGGTCCGGGTCCGGGTCCGGGTCTGGGTCCGGGTCTGGGTCCGGGTCCGGGTCCGGGTCCGGGTCCGGGTCCGGGTAAGGGTCCGGGGTCCATGTCCGGTTCCGGTTCCGGTTCCGGTTCGGTTCCGGGTCCGGGTCCGGGTCCGGGTCCGGGTCCGGGTCCGGGTCCAGGTCCTGGTAAGGGTCCGGTTCCGGGTCCGGTTCCGGGTCCGGGTCCGGTTCCGGGTCCGGGTCCGGGTCCGGGTCCGGGTAAGGTCCGGGTCCGGGTCCGGGTAAGGGTCCGGGTCCGGGTCCGGGACCTGGTCCGGGTCCGGGTCCGGGTCCGGGTCCGGGGTCCGGGTCCGTGTCCGGTTCCGGGTCCGGGTCCGGGTAAAGGTCCGGGTTCGGGTCCGGGTCCGGTTCCGGGTCCGGGGTCCGGGTAAGTGTCTGGGTCCGGGTCCGGGTCCGGGTCCGGGTCCGGTTCCGGGTCCGGGTCCGGTTCCGGGTCCGGGTCCGTTTCCGGGTCCGGGTAAGGGTCCGGGTCCGGGTCCGGGTCCGGGTCTGTGTCCGGTCCGGCTCCGGGTAAGGGTCCAGGTCAGGGTCCGGGTCCGGGTCCGGGTCCGTGTCCGGGTCCGGGTCCGGGTCCGGGTCCGGGTCCAGGTCCGGGTCCGGGTCCGTGTCCGTGTCCGGGTCCGGGTAAGGGTCCGGGTCTGGGTCCGGGTCCGGGTCTGGGTATGGGTCCGGTTCCGGGTCCGGGTCCGGGTCAGGGTCCGGGTCCTGGTCCGGGTCCGGGTCTGAGTCCGGGTCCGGGTCCGGGTAAGGGTCCGGGTCCGGTTCCGGGTCCGGGTCCGGTTCCGGGTCCGGGTCCGGGTCCGGGTCCGGGTCCGGGTCTGGGGTCCGGGGTCCGGGTCCGGGTCCGGGTCCGGGTAACGGTCCGGTTCCGGGTCCGGGTCCGGGTCGGGGTCCGGGTCCGGGTCCGGGTCCGGGTCTGAGTCCGGGTCCGGGTCCGGGGTAAGGGTCCGGGCCCGGGTCCGTGTCCGGGTCCGTGTCCGGGTCCGGGGTCCGTGTCCCGGGTCTGGGTAAGGGTCCGGGTCCTGGTCCGGGTCCGGGTCCGGGTCCGGGTCCCGGGTATGGGTCCGTGTCCGGGTCCGGGTCCGTGTCCGTGTCCGGGTCCGGGTCCGGTTCCGGGTCCGGGTCCATGTCCGGGTCCGGGTCCGGGTCCGGGGTAAGGGTCCGGGTCCGGGTCCGGGTCCGGGTCCGGGTCCGGGTGCGTGTCCGGTTCCGGGTAAGGGTCCGGGTCCGGTTCCGGGTCTGGGTCCGGGTCCGGGACCGGGTCCGGGGTCCGGGTCCGGGTATGGGTCCGGGTCCGGGTCCGGGTCCGGGGTAAGGGTCCGGGTCCGGGTCCGGGTCCGGGTCTGGGTAAGGGGTCCGGGTCCGGGTCCGGGGTCCGGGTCAGTGTCCGGGTAACGGTCCGGGTCCGGGTCCGGGGTCCGGGTCCGTGTCCGGGTCCGGGTCCGGGTCCGGGTCCGGGTCTGGGTCCGGGTCCGGGTCTGGGTCCGGGTAAGGGTCCGGTCCGGGGTCCGGGTCTGGGTAAGGGTCCGGGTCCTGGTCCGGGTCCGGGTCCGGGTCCGGGTCCGGGTATGGGTCCGGGTCGGGTCCGGGTCCGGGTCCGTGTCCGGGTCCGGGTCCGGGTCCGGTTTCCGGGTCCGGGTCCATGTCCGGGTCCGAGTCCGGGTCCGGGTAAGGGTCCGGGTCCGGGTCCGGGTCCGGGTCCGGGGTGCGTGTCCCGGGTCCGGGTAAGGGTCCGGGTCCGGTTCCGGGTCTGGGTCCGGGTCCGGGTCCGGGGACCGGGTCCGGGTCCGGGTCCGGGTCCGGGTATGGGTCCGGGTCCGGGTCCGGGTCCAGGTAAGGGTCCGGGTCCGGGTCCGGGTCCGGGTCCGGGTTCCGGGTCTGGGTAAGGGTCCGGGTCCCGGGTTCCGGGTCCGGGTCAGTGTCCGGGTAAGGGTCCGGGTCCGGGTCCGGGTCCGGGTCCGGGTCCGGGTCCGGGTCCGGGTCCGGGTCCGGGTCTGGGTCCGGGTCCGGGAATGGGTCCGGGTAAGGGTCCGGGTCCGGGTCCGGGTCCGGGTCCGGGGTCCGGGTCCGGGGTCCGGGTAAGGTTCCGGGTCCGGGTCCGGGTCCGGGTAAGGGTCTGGGTCCGGGTCCGGGTCCGGGTCTGGGACCGGGTCCGGGTCCGGGTCCGGGTCCGGGTAAGGGTCCGGGTCTGGTCCGGGTCCGGGTCCGATTCCGGGTCCGGGTCCGGGTCCGGGTCCGGGTCCGGGTCCGGGTCCGTGTCCGGGTCCGGGTCCGGGGACCGGGTCCGGGTCTGGGTAAGGGTCCGGGTCCGGGTCTGGGTAAGGGTCCGGGTCGGGTCCGTGTCCGTGTCCGGGTCTGGGTAAGGGTCCGGGTCCTGGTCCGGGTCCGGGTCCGGGTCCGGGTCCGGGTATGGGTCCGGGTCCGGGTCCGTGTCCGTGTCCGGGTCCGGTTCCGGGTCCGGGTCCATGTCCGGGTCCGGGTCCGGTGTCCGGGGTAAGGGTCCGGGTCCGGGTCCGGCTCCGGGTGCGTGTCCGGGTCCGGGTAAGGGTCCGGGTCCGGTTCCGGGTCTGGGTCCGGGTCCGGGTCCGGGTCCGGGTCCGGGTCCGGGTATGGGTCCGGGTCCGGGTCCGGGTCCGGTTAAGGGTCCGGGTCCGGGTCCGGGTCCGGGTCTGGGTAAGGGTCCGGGTCCGGGTCCGGGTCCGGGTCAGTGTCCGGGTAAGGGTCCGGGTCCGGGTCCGGGTCCGGGTCCGGGGTCCGGGTCCGGGTCCGGGTCCGGGTCCGGGGTCCGGGTCCGGGGTCCGGGTAAGGGTCCGGGTCCGGGTCCGGGTCCGGGTCCGGGTCCGGGTCCGGGTCCGGGTCCGGGTAAGATTCCGGGTCCGGGTCCGGGTCCGGGTAAGGGTCTGGGTCCGGGTCCGGGTCCGGGTCTGGGACCGGGGTCCGGGGTCCGGGTCCGGGTCCGGGTAAGGGTCCGGGTCTGGGTCCGGTCCGGGTCCGATTCCGGGTCCGGGTCCGGGTCCGGGGTCCGGGTCCAGGTCCGGGTCCGGGTCCGGGTCCGGGTCCGGGACCGGGTCCGGGTCTGGGTAAGGGTCCGGGTCCGGGTCCGGGTCCGGGTCCGGGTCAGTGTCCGGGTAAGGGTCCGGGTCCGGGTAAGTGTCCGGGTCCGGGTCCGGGTCCGAGTCCGAGTCCGGGGTAAGGGTCCGGGTCCGGGTCCGTGTCCGGTTCCGGTTCCGGTTCCAGGTCCGGGTCCGGGTCCGGGTCCGGGTCCGGGTCCGGTCCGGGTAAGGGTCCGGGTCCGGGTCCGGGTCCGGGTCCGGGTCCGGGTCCGGGTCCGGGTAAGGGTCCGGGTCCGGGTCCCGGGTCCGGGGTAAGGGTCTGGGTCCGGGTCCGGGTCCGGGTCTGGGACCGGGGTCCGGGTCCGGGTCGGGTCGGGTAAGGGTCCGGGTCTGGGTCCGGGTCCGGGTCCGATTCCGGGTCCGGGTCCGGGTCCGGGTCCGGGTCCGGGTCCGGGTCCGGGTCCGGGTCCGGGACCGGGTCCGGGTCTGGGTAAGGGTCCGGGTCCGGGGTCCGGGTCCGGGTCCGGGTCCGGGTCCGGGTCCGGGTCCGGGTCCGGGTAAGGGTTCCGGGTCCGGGTCCGGGTCTGGGTCCGGGTCCGGGTCTGGGTCCGGGTAAGGGTCCGGGTCCGGGGTCCGGGTCCGGGTCTGTGTCCGGGTCCGGGTCCGGGTAAGGGTCCAGGTCAGGGTCCGGGTCCGGGTCCGTGTCCGTGTCCGGGTCCGGGTCCGGGTCCGGGTCCGGGTCCAGGTCCGGGTCCGGGTCCGTGTCCGGGTCCGGGTCGGGTAAGGGTCCGGGTCTGGGTCCCGGGTCCGGGTCTGGGTATGGGTCCGGTTCCGGTCCGGGTCCGGGTCAGGGTCCGGGTCCTGGTCCCGGGTCCGGGGTCTGAGTCCGGGTCCGGGTCCGGGTAAGGGTCCGGGTCGGTTCCGGGTCCGGGTCCGGTTCCGGGTCCGGTTCGGGTCCGGGTCCGGGGTCCGGGTCCGGGTCCGGGTCTGGGTCCGGGTCCGGGTCCGGGTCCGGGGTAACGGTCCGGTTCCGGGTCCGGGTCCGGGTCGGGGGTCCGGGGTCCGGGTCCGGGTCCGGGTCTGAGTCCGGGTCCGGGTCCGGGTAAGGGTCCGGGCCCGGGTCCGTGTCCGGTCCGGGTCCGGGTCCGTGTCCGGGGTCTGGGTAAGGGTCCGGGTCCTGGTCCGGGTCCGGGCCCGGGTCCGGGTCCGGGTATGGGTCCGGGTCCGGGGTCCGGGTCCGTAGTCCGGGTCCGGGTCCGGGTCCGGGTCCGGGTCCGGGTCCGGGTCCGGGGTCCGGGTCCGGGTAAGGGTCCGGGTCCGGGTCCGGGTCCGGGTCCGGGTCCGGGTCCGGGTCCGGGTCCGGGTAAGATTCCGGGTCCGGGTCCGGGGTCCGGGTAAGGGTCTGGGTCCGGGTCCGGGTCCGGGTCTGGGACCGGGTCCGGGTCCGGGTCCGGGTCCGGGTAAGGGTCCGGGTCTGGGTCCGGGTCCGGGTCCGATTCCGGGTCCGGGTCCGGGTCCGGGTCCGGGTCCCAGGTCCGGGTCCGGGGTCCGGGTCCGGGTCCGGGACCGGGTCCGGGTCTGGGTAAGGGTCCGGGTCCGGGGTCCGGGTCCGGGTCCGGGTCAGTGTCCGGGTAAGGGTCCGGGTCCGGGTAAGTGTCCGGGTCCGGGTCCGGGTCCGAGTCCGAGTCCGGGTAAGGGTCCGGGTCCGGGTCCGTGTCCGGTTCCGGTTCCGGTTCCAGGTCCGGGTCCGGGTCCGGGTCCGGGTCCGGGTCCGGGTCCGGGTAAGGGTCCGGGTCCGGGTCCGGGTCCGGGTCCGGGTCCGGGTCCGGGTCCGGGTAAGGGTCCGGGTCCGGGTCCGGGTCCGGGTAAGGGTCTGGGTCCGGTCCGGGTCCGGGTCTGGGACCGGGTCCGGGGTCCGGGTCCGGGTCCGGGTCCGGGTAAGGGTCCGGGTCTGGGTCCGGGTCCGGGTCCGATTCCGGGTCCGGTCCGGGTCCGGGTCCGGGTCCGGGGTCCGGGTCCGGGTCCGGGTCCGGGACCGGGTCCGGGTCTGGGTAAGGGTCCGGGTCCGGGTCCGGGTCCGGGTCCGGGTCCGGGTCCGGGTCCGGGTCCGGGTCCGGGTAAGGGTCCGGGTCCGGGTCCGGGTCTGGGTCCGGGTCCGGGTCTGGGTCCGGGTAAGGGTCCGGGTCCGGGTCCGGGTCCGGGTCTGTGTCCGGGTCCGGGGTCCGGGTAAGGGTCCAGGTCAGGGTCCGGGTCCGGGTCCGTGTCCGTGTCCGGGTCCGGGTCCGGGTCCGGGTCCGGGTCCAGGTCCGGGTCCGGGTCCGTGTCCGGGTCCGGGTCCGGGTAAGGGTCCGGGTCTGGGTCCGGTCCGGGTCTGGGTATGGGTCCGGTTCCGGTCCGGGTTCCGGGTCAGGGTCCGGGTCCTGGTCCGGGTCCGGGTCTGAGTCCGGGTCCGGGTCCGGGTAAGGGTCCCGGGTCCGGTTCCGGGTCCGGGTCCGGTTCCGGGTCCGGTTCCGGGTCCGGGTCCGGGTCCGGGTCCGGGTCCGGGTCTGGGTCCGGGTCCGGGTCCGGGTCCGGGTAACGGTCCGGTTTCCGGGTCCGGGTCCGGGTCGGGGTCCGGGTCCGGGTCCGGGTCCGGGTCTGAGTCCGGGTCCGGGTCCGGGTAAGGGTCCGGGCCCGGGTCCGTGTCCGGGTCCGGGTCCGGGTCCGTGTCCGGGTCTGGGTAAGGGTCCGGGTCCTGGTCCGGGTCCGGGCCCGGGTCCGGGTCCCGGGTATGGGTCCGGGTCCGGGTCCGGGTCCGTGTCCGGGTCCGGGTCCGGGTCCGGGTCCGGGTCCGGGTCCATGTCCGGGTCCGGGTCCGGGTGCCGGGTAAGGGTCCGGGTCCGGGTCCGGGTCCGGGGTCCGGGTCCGGGTGCGTGTCCCGGGTCCGGGTAAGGGTCCGGGGTCCGGGTAAGGGTCCGGGTCCGGGGTCCGGGTCCGGGTCCGGGTCCGGGTGCGTGTCCGGGTCCGGGTAAGGGTCCGGGTCCGTTCCGGGTCTGGGTCCGGGTCCGGGTCCGGGTCCGGGTCCGGGTCCGGGGTCCGGGTATGGGTCCGGGTCCGGGTCCGGGTCCAGGTAACGGTCCGGGTCCGGGTCCGGGTCCGGGTCCGGGTCCGGGTCTGGGTAAGGGTCCGGGTCCGGGTCCGGGTCCGGGTCAGTGTCCGGGTAAGGGTCCGGGTCCGGGGTCCGGGTCCGGGTCCGGGTCCGGGTCCGGGTCCGGGTCTGGGTCCGGGTCCGGGTCTGGGTCCGGGTAAGGGTCCGGGTCCGGGTCCGGGTCCGGGTCCGGGTCCGGGTCCGGGTCGGGTCCGGGTCCGGGTCCGGGTAAGGTTCCGGGTCCGGGTCCGGGTCCGGGTAAGGGTCTGGGTCCGGGGTCCGGGTCCGGGTCTGGGACCGGGTCCGGGTCCGGGTCATGTCCGGGTAAGGGTCCGGGTCTGGGTCCGGGTCCGGGTCCGATTCCGGGTCCGGGTCCGGGTCCGGGTCCGTGTCCGGGTCCGTGTCCGGGTCCGGGTCCGGGACCGGGTCCGGGTCTGGGTAAGGTTCCGGGTCCGGGTCTGGGTAAGGGTCCGGGTCCGGGTCCGTGTCCGTGTCCGGGTCTGGGTAAGGGTCCGGGTCCTGGTCCGGGTCCGGGTCCGGGTCCGGGTCCGGGTCCGGGTCCGGGTCCGGGTCCGGGTCCGGGTAAGGTTCCGGGTCCGGGTCCGGGTCCGGGGTAAGGGTCTGGGTCCGGGTCGGGGTCCGGGTCCGGGACCGGGTCCGGGTCCGGTTCCGGGTCCGGGTAAGGGTCCGGGTCTGGGTCCGGGTCCGGGTCCGTGTCCGGGTCCGGGTCCGGGTAAGGGTCCGGGTCTGGGTCCGGGTCCGGGTCTGGGTATGGGTCCGGTTCCGGGTCTGGGTCCGGGTCAGGGTCCCGGGTCCTGGTCCGGGTCCGGGTCTGAGTCCGGGTCCGGGTCCGGGTAAGGGTCCGGGTCCGGTTCCGGGTCCGGGTCCGGTTCCGGTTCCGGGTCCGGGTCCGGGTCCGGGTCTGGGTGCCGGGTCCGGGTCCGGGTCCGGGTCCGGGGAAGGGTCCGGTTCCGGGTCCGGGTCCGGGTCGGGGGGTCCGGGTCCGGGTCCGGGTCCGGGTCCTGAGTCCGGGTCCGGGTAAGGGTCCGGGTCCGGGTCCGGGTAAGGGTCCGGGTCCGGGTCCGGGACCTGGTCCGGGGTCCGGGTCCGGGTCCGGGTCCGGGTCCGGGTCCGGTTCCGGGTCCGGGTCCGGGTAAAGGTCCGGGTTCGGGTCCGGGTCCGGTTCCGGGTCCGGGTCCGGGTAAGTGTCTGGGTCCGGGTCCGGGTCCGGGTCCGGGTCCGGTTCCGGGTCCGGTTCCGGGTCCGGGTCCGGGTCCGTTTCCGGGTCCGGGTAAGGGTCCGGGTCCGGGTCCGGGTCCGGGTCTGTGTCCGGGTCCGGGTCCGGGTAAGGGTCCAGGTCAGGGTCCGGGTCCGGGTCCGTGTCCGTGTCCGGGTCCGGGTCCGGGTCCGGGTCCGGGTCCAGGTCCGGGTCCGGGTCCGTGTCCGGGTCCGGTTCCGGGTAAGGGTCCGGGTCTGGGTCCGGGTCCGGGTCTGGGTATGGGTCCGGTTCCGGTCCGGGTCCGGGTCAGGGTCCGGGTCCTGGTCCGGGTCCGGGTCTGAGTCCGGGTCCGGGTCCGGGTAAGGGTCCGGGTCCGGTTCCGGGTCCGGGTCCGGTTCCGGGTCCGGGTCCGGGTCCGGGTCCGGGTCCGGGTCCGGGTCCGGGTCTGGGTCCGGGTCCCGGTCCGGGTCCGGGTCCGGGTAACGGTCCGGTTCCGGGTCCGGGTCCGGGTCGGGTTCCGGGTCCGGGTCCGGGTAAGGGTCCGGGCCCGGGTCCGTGTCCGGGTCCGGGTCCGGGTCCGTGTCCGGGTCTGGGTAAGGGTCCGGGTCCTGGTCCGGGTCCGGGCCCGGGTCCGGGTCCGGGTATGGGTCCGGGTCCGGGTCCGGGTCCGTGTCCGGGTCCGGGTCCGGGTCCGGGTCCGGGTCCATGTCCGGGTCCGGGTCCGGGTCCGGGTAAGGGTCCGGGTCCGGGTCCGGGTCCGGGTCCGGGTCCGGGTGCGTGTCCGGGTCCGGGTAAGGGTCCGGGTCCGGTTCCGGGTCTGGGTCCGGGTCCGGGTCCGGGTCCGGGTCCGGGTCCGGGTCCGGGTATGGGTCCGGGTCCGGGTCCGGGTCCAGGTAACGGTCCGGGTCCGGGTCCGGGTCCGGGTCCGGGTCCGGGTCCGGGTCTGGGTAAGGGTCCGGGTCCGGGTCCGGGTCCGGGTCAGTGTCCGGGTAAGGGTCCGGGTCCGGGTCCGGGTCCGGGTCCGGGTCCGGGTCCGGGTCCGGGTCTGGGTCCGGGTCCGGGTCTGGGTCCGGGTAAGGGTCCGGGTCCGGGTCCGGGTCCGGGTCCGGGTCCGGGTCCGGGTCCGGGTCCGGGTCCGGGTCCGGGTCCGGGTCCGGGTAAGGTTCCGGGTCCGGGTCCGGGTCCGGGTAAGGGTCTGGGTCCGGGTCCGGGTCCGGGTCTGGGACCGGGTCCGGGTCCGGGTCCATGTCCGGGTAAGGGTCCGGGTCTGGGTCCGGGTCCGGGTCCGATTCCGGGTCCGGGTCCGGGTCCGTGTCCGTGTCCGGGTCCGTGTCCGGGTCCGGGTCCGGGACCGGGTCCGGGTCTGGGTAAGGGTCCGGGTCCGGGTCTGGGTAAGGGTCCGGGTCCGGGTCCGGGTCCGTGTCCGGGTCTGGGTAAGGGTCCGGGTCCTGGTCCGGGTCCGGGTCCGGGTCCGGGTCCGGGTCCGGGTCCGGGTCCGGGTAAGGTTCCGGGTCCGGGTCCGGGTCCGGGTAAGGGTCTGGGTCCGGGTCGGGGTCCGGGTCTGGGACCGGGTCCGGGTCCGGGTCCGGGTCCGGGTAAGGGTCCGGGTCTGGGTCCGGGTCCGGGTCCAGGTCCGGGTCCGGGTCCGGGTCCGGGTCCGGGTCCGGGTCCGGGACCGGGTCCGGGTCCGGGTAAGGGTCCGGGCCCGGGTCCGTGTCCGGGTCCGGGTCCGGGTCCGTGTCCGGGTCTGGGTAAGGGTCCGGGTCCTGGTCCGGGTCCGGGCCCGGGTCCGGGTCCGGGTATGGGTCCGGGTCCGGGTCCGGGTCCGTGTCCGGGTCCGGGTCCGGGTCCGGGTCCTGGTCCGGGTCCATGTCCGGGTCCGGGTCCGGGTCCGGGTAAGGGTCCGGGTCCGGGTCCGGGTCCGGGTCCGGGTCCGGGTGCGTGTCCGGGTCCGGGTAAGGGTCCGGGTCCGGTTCCGGGTCTGGGTCCGGGTCCGGGTCCGGGTCCGGGTCCGGGTCCGGGTCCGGGTATGGGTCCGGGTCCGGGTCCGGGTCCGGGTCCAGGTAACGGTCCGGGTCCGGGTCCGGGTCCGGGTCCGGGTCCGGGTCTGGGTAAGGGTCCGGGTCCGGGTCCGGGTCCGGGTCAGTGTCCGGGTAAGGGTCCGGGTCCGGGTCCGGGTCCGGGTCCGGGTCCGGGTCCGGGTCCGGGTCTGGGTCCGGGTCCGGGTCTGGGTCCGGGTAAGGGTCCGGGTCCGGGTCCGGGTCCGGGTCCGGGTCCGGGTCCGGGTCCGGGTCCGGGTCCGGGTCCGGGTCCGGGTAAGGTTCCGGGTCCGGGTCCGGGTCCGGGTAAGGGTCTGGGTCCGGGTCCGGGTCCGGGTCTGGGACCGGGTCCGGGTCTGGGTCCGGGTAAGGGTCCGGGTCCGGGTCCGGGTCCGGGTCCGGGTCCGGGTCCGGGTCCGGGTCCGGGTCCGGGTCCGGGTCCGGGTAAGGTTCCGGGTCCGGGTCCGGGTCCGGGTAAGGGTCTGGGTCCGGGTCCGGGTCCGGGTCTGGGACCGGGTCCGGGTCCGGGTCCATGTCCGGGTAAGGGTCCGGGTCTGGGTCCGGGTCCGGGTCCGATTCCGGGTCCGGGTCCGGGTCCGGTTCCGGGTCTGGGTCCGGGTCCGGGTCCGGGTCCGGGTCCGGGTCCGGGTCCGGGTCCGGGTATGGGTCCGGGTCCGGGTCCGGGTCCAGGTAACGGTCCGGGTCCGGGTCCGGGTCCGGGTCCGGGTCCGGGTCTGGGTAAGGGTCCGGGTCCGGGTCCGGGTCCGGGTCAGTGTCCGGGTAAGGGTCCGGGTCCGGGTCCGGGTCCGGGTCCGGGTCCGGGTCCGGGTCTGGGTCCGGGTCCGGGTCTGGGTCCGGGTAAGGGTCCGGGTCCGGGTCCGGGTCCGGGTCCGGGTCCGGGTCCGGGTCCGGGTCCGGGTCCGGGTCCGGGTCCGGGTAAGGTTCCGGGTCCGGGTCCGGGTCCGGGTAAGGGTCTGGGTCCGGGTCCGGGTCCGGGTCTGGGACCGGGTCCGGGTCCGGGTCCATGTCCGGGTAAGGGTCCGGGTCTGGGTCCGGGTCCGGGTCCGATTCCGGGTCCGGGTCCGGGTCCGGGTCCGTGTCCGGGTCCGTGTCCGGGTCCGGGTCCGGGACCGGGTCCGGGTCTGGGTAAGGGTCCGGGTCCGGGTCTGGGTAAGGGTCCGGGTCCGGGTCCGGGTCCGTGTCCGGGTCTGGGTAAGGGTCCGGGTCCTGGTCCGGGTCCGGGTCCGGGTCCGGGTCCGGGTCCGGGTCCGGGTCCGGGTCCGGGTCCGGGTAAGGTTCCGGGTCCGGGTCCGGGTCCGGGTAAGGGTCTGGGTCCGGGTCGGGGTCCGGGTCTGGGACCGGGTCCGGGTCCGGGTCCGGGTCCGGGTAAGGGTCCGGGTCTGGGTCCGGGTCCGGGTCCAGGTCCGGGTCCGGGTCCGGGTCCGGGTCCGGGTCCGGGTCCGGGTCCGGGACCGGGTCCGGGTCCGGGTAAGGGTCCGGGTCCGGGTCCGGGTCCGGGTCAGTGTCCGGGTAAGGGTCCGGGTCCGGGTAAGTGTCCGGGTCCGGGTCCGGGTCCGAGTCCGAATCCGGGTAAGGGTCCGGGTCCGGGTCGGTGTCCGGTTCCGGTTCCGGTTCCGGGTCCGGGTCCGGGTCCGGGTCTGGGTCCGGGTCCGGGTCCGGGTAAGGGTCCGGGTCCGGGTCCGGGTCCGGGTCCGGGTCCGGGTCCGGGTCCGGGTCCGGGTCCGGGTAAGGGTCCGGGTCCGGGTCCGGGTCCGGGTAAGGGTCTGGGTCCGGGTCCGGGTCCGGGTCCGGGTCCGGGTAAGGGTCCGGGTCTGGGTCCGGGTCCGGGTCTGGGTATGGGTCCGGTTCCGGGTCTGGGTCCGGGTCAGGGTCCGGGTCCTGGTCCGGGTCCGGGTCTGAGTCCGGGTCCGGGTCCGGGTAAGGGTCCGGGTCCGGTTCCGGGTCCGGGTCCGGTTCCGGTTCCGGGTCCGGGTCCGGGTCCGGGTCCGGGTCTGGGTCCGGGTCCGGGTCCGGGTCCGGGTCCGGGTAAGGGTCCGGTTCCGGGTCCGGTTCCGGGTCCGGGTCCGGGTCCGGGTCCGGGTCCGGGTCTGAGTCCGTGTCCGGGTAAGGGTCCGGGTCCGGGTCCGGGTAAGGGTCCGGGTCCGGGTCCGGGACCTGGTCCGGGTCTGGGTCCGGGTCCGGGTCCGGGTCCGGGTCCGGTTCCGGGTCCGGGTCCGGGTAAGTGTCTGGGTCCGGGTCCGGGTCCGGGTCCGGGTCCGGTTCCGGGTCCGGTTCCGGTTCCGGGTCCGTTTCCGGGTCCGGGTAAGGGTCCGGGTCCGGGTCCGGGTCCGGGTCTGTGTCCGGGTCCGGGTCCGGGTAAGGGTCCGGGTCCGGTTCCGGGTCTGGGTCCGGGTCCGGGTCCGGGTCCGGGTCCGGGTCCGGGTCCGGGTCCGGGTATGGGTCCGGGTCCGGGTCCGGGTCCAGGTAACGGTCCGGGTCCGGGTCCGGGTCCGGGTCAGTGTCCGGGTAAGGGTCCGGGTCCGGGTCCGGGTCCGGGTAAAGGTCTGGGTTCGGATCCGGGTCCGGTTCCGGGTCCGGGTCCGGGTCCGGGTCCGGGTATGGGTCCGGGTCCGGGTCCGGGTCCGGGTAAGGGTCCGGGTCTGGGTCCGCGTCCGCATCCGGGTCTGGGTCCGCGTCCGGGTCCGGGTCCGGGTCCGGGTCCGGGTCTGGGTCCGGGTATGGGTCCGGGTCCGGGTCCGGGTCCGGGTCCGGGTCCGGGTAAGGGTCCGGGTCCATGTCCGGTTCCGGTTCCGGTTCCGGTTCCGGTTCCGGTTCCGGTTCCGGGTCCGGGTCCGGGTCCGGGTCCGGGTCCGGGTCCAGGTCCTGGTAAGGGTCCGGTTCCGGGTCCGGTTCCGGGTCCGGGTCCGGTTCCGGGTCCGGGTCCGGGTCCGGGTAAGGGTCCGGGTCCGGGTCCGGGTAAGGGTCCGGGTCCGGGTCCGGGTAAGGGTCCGGGTCCGGGTCCGGGACCTGGTCCGGGTCTGGGTCCGGGTCCGGGTCCGGGTCCGTGTCCGGTTCCGGGTCCGGGTCCGGGTAAAGGTCCGGGTTCGGGTCCGGGTCCGGTTCCGGGTCCGGGTCCGGGTAAGTGTCTGGGTCCGGGTCCGGTTCCGGGTCCGGGTCCGGGTCCGGTTCCGGGTCCGGTTCCGGGTCCGGGTCCGTTTCCGGGTCCGGGTAAGGGTCCGGGTCCGGGTCCGGGTCCGGGTCTGTGTCCGGGTCCGGGTCCGGGTAAGGGTCCAGGTCAGGGTCCGTGTCCGGGTCCGGGTCCGGGTAAGGGTCCGGGTCTGGGTCCGGGTCCGGGTCTGGGTATGGGTCCGGTTCCGGGTCTGGGTCCGGGTCAGGGTCCGGGTCCTGGTCCGGGTCCGGGTCTGAGTCCGGGTCCGGGTCCGGGTAAGGGTCCGGGTCCGGTTCCGGGTCCGGGTCCGGTTCCGGTTCCGGGTCCGGGTCCGGGTCCGGGTCTGGGTCCGGGTCCGGGTCCGGTTCCGGGTCCGGGTAAGGGTCCGGTTCCGGGTCCGGGTCCGGGTCGGGGTCCGGGTCCGGGTCCGGGTCCGGGTCTGAGTCCGGGTCCGGGTAAGGGTCCGGGTCCGGGTCCGGGTAAGGGTCCGGGTCCGGGTCCGGGACCTGGTCCGGGTCCGGGTCCGGGTCCGGGTCCGGGTCCGGGTCCGGGTCCGGTTCCGGGTCCGGGTCCGGGTAAATGTCCGGGTTCGGGTCCGGGTCCGGTTCCGGGTCCGGGTCCGGGTAAGTGTCTGGGTCCGGGTCCGGGTCCGGGTCCGGGTCCGGTTCCGGGTCCGGTTCCGGGTCCGGGTCCGGGTCCGTTTCCGGGTCCGGGTAAGGGTCCGGGTCCGGGTCCGGGTCCGGGTCTGTGTCCGGGTCCGGGTCCGGGTAAGGGTCCAGGTCAGGGTCCGGGTCCGGGTCCGTGTCCGTGTCCGTGTCCGGGTCCGGGTCCGGGTCCGGGTCCAGGTCCGGGTCCGGGTCCGTGTCCGGGTCCGGGTCCGGGTAAGGGTCCGGGTCTGGGTCCGGGTCCGGGTCTGGGTATGGGTCCGGTTCCGGTCAGGGTCCGGGTCAGGGTCCGGGTCCTGGTCCGGGTCCGGGTCTGAGTCCGGGTCCGGGTCCGGGTAAGGGTCCGGGTCCGGTTCCGGGTCCGGGTCCGGTTCCGGGTCCGGGTCCGGGTCCGGGTCCGGGTCCGGGTCCGGGTCCGGGTCTGGGTCCGGGTCCGGGTCCGGGTCCGGGTCCGGGTAACGGTCCGGTTCCGGGTCCGGGTCCGGGTCGGGGTCCGGGTCCGGGTCCGGGTCCGGGTCCGAGTCCGGGTCCGGGTCCGGGTAAGGGTCCGGGCCCGGGTCCATGTCCGGGTCCGGGTCCGGGTCCGTGTCCGGGTCTGGGTAAGGGTCCGGGTCCTGGTCCGGGTCCGGGCCCGGGTCCGGGTCCGGGTATGGGTCCGGGTCCGGGTCCGTGTCCGGGTCCGGGTCCGGGTCCGGGTCCGGGTCCGGGTCCGGGTCCATGTCCGGGTCCGGGTCCGGGTCCGGGTCCGGGTAAGGGTCCGGGTCCGGGTCCGGGTCCGGGTCCGGGTCCGGGTCCGGGTGCGTGTCCGGGTCCGGGTAAGGGTCCGGGTCCGGTTCCGGGTCTGGGTCCGGGTCCGGGTCCGGGTCCGGGTCCGGGTCCGGGTCCGGGTATGGGTCCGGGTCCGGGTCCGGGTCCAGGTAACGGTCCGGGTCCGGGTCCGGGTCCGGGTCCGGGTCCGGGTCTGGGTAAGGGTCCGGGTCCGGGTCCGGGTCCGGGTCAGTGTCCGGGTAAGGGTCCGGGTCCGGGTCCGGGTCCGGGTCCGGGTCCGGGTCCGGGTCCGGGTCCGGGTCCGGGTCCGGGTCTGGGTCCGGGTAAGGGTCCGGGTCCGGGTCCGGGTCCGGGTCCGGGTCCGGGTCCGGGTCCGGGTCCGGGTCCGGGTCCGGGTCCGGGTAAGGTTCCGGGTCCGGGTCCGGGTCCGGGTAAGGGTCTGGGTCCGGGTCCGGGTCCGGGTCTGGGACCGGGTCCGGGTCCGGGTCCATGTCCGGGTAAGGGTCCGGGTCTGGGTCCGGGTCCGGGTCCGATTCCGGGTCCGGGTCCGGGTCCGGGTCCGTGTCCGGGTCCGTGTCCGGGTCCGGGTCCGGGACCGGGTCCGGGTCTGGGTAAGGGTCCGGGTCCGGGTCTGGGTAAGGGTCCGGGTCCGGGTCCGGGTCCGTGTCCGGGTCTGGGTAAGGGTCCGGGTCCTGGTCCGGGTCCGGGTCCGGGTCCGGGTCCGGGTCCGGGTCCGGGTCCGGGTCCGGGTCCGGGTCCGGGTCCGGGTCCGGGTAAGGTTCCGGGTCCGGGTCCGGGTCCGGGTAAGGGTCTGGGTCCGGGTCGGGGTCCGGGTCTGGGACCGGGTCCGGGTCCGGGTCCGGGTCCGGGTAAGGGTCCGGGTCTGGGTCCGGGTCCGGGTCCAGGTCCGGGTCCGGGTCCGGGTCCGGGTCCGGGTCCGGGTCCGGGACCGGGTCCGGGTCCGGGTAAGGGTCCGGGTCCGGGTCCGGGTCCGGGTCGGGGTCCGGGTCCGGGTCCGGGTCCGGGTCTGAGTCCGTGTCCGGGTAAGGGTCCGGGTCCGGGTCCGGGTAAGGGTCCGGGTCCGGGTCCGGGACCTGGTCCGGGTCTGGGTCCGGGTCCGGGTCCGGGTCCGGTTCCGGTTCCGGGTCCGGGTAAAGGTCCGGGTTCGGGTCCGGGTCCGGTTCCGGGTCCGGGTCCGGGTAAGTGTCTGGGTCCGGGTCCGGGTCCGGGTCCGGGTCCGGTTCCGGGTCCGGTTCCGGGTCCGGGTCCGTTTCCGGGTCCGGGTAAGGGTCCGGGTCCGGGTCCGGGTCCGGGTCTGTGTCCGGGTCCGGGTCCGGGTAAGGGTCCAGGTCCGGGTCCGGGTCCGGGTCCGGGTCCGGGTCCGGGTCCGGGTCCGGGTCCGGGTCCGGGTCCGGGTCCGGGTAAGGTTCCGGGTCCGGGTCCGGGTCCGGGTAAGGGTCTGGGTCCGGGTCCGGGTCCGGGTCTGGGACCGGGTCCGGGTCCGGGTCCATGTCCGGGTAAGGGTCCGGGTCTGGGTCCGGGTCCGGGTCCGATTCCGGGTCCGGGTCCGGGTCCGGGTCCGTGTCCGGGTCCGTGTCCGGGTCCGGGTCCGGGACCGGGTCCGGCTCTGGGTAAGGGTCCGGGTCCGGGTCTGGGTAAGGGTCCGGGTCCGGGTCCGGGTCCGTGTCCGGGTCTGGGTAAGGGTCCGGGTCCTGGTCCGGGTCCGGGTCCGGGTCCGGGTCCGGGTCCGGGTCCGGGTCCGGGTCCGGTTCCGGGTCCGGGTCCGGGTCCGGGTAAGGTTCCGGGTCCGGGTCCGGGTCCGGGTAAGGGTCTGGGTCCGGGTCGGGGTCCGGGTCTGGGACCGGGTCCGGGTCCGGGTCCGGGTCCGGGTAAGGGTCCGGGTCTGGGTCCGGGTCCGGGTCCAGGTCCGGGTCCGGGTCCGGGTCCGGGTCCGGGTAAGGGTCCGGGTCCGGGTCCGGGTCCGGGTCGGGGTCCGGGTCCGGGTCCGGGTCCGGGTCTGAGTCCGTGTCCGGGTAAGGGTCCGGGTCCGGGTCCGGGTAAGGGTCCGGGTCCGGGTCCGGGACCTGGTCCGGGTCTGGGTCCGGGTCCGGGTCCGGGTCCGGGTCCGGTTCCGGGTCCGGGTCCGGGTAAAGGTCCGGGTTCGGGTCCGGGTCCGGTTCCGGGTCCTGGTCCGGGTAAGTGTCTGGGTCCGGGTCCGGGTCCGGGTCCGGGTCCGGTTCCGGGTCCGGTTCCGGGTCCGGGTCCGTTTCCGGGTCCGGGTAAGGGTCCGGGTCCGGGTCCGGGTCCGGGTCTGTGTCCGGGTCCGGGTCCGGGTAAGGGTCCAGGTCAGGGTCCGGGTCCGGGTCCGTGTCCGTGTCCGGGTCCGGGTCCGGGTCCGGGTCCGGGTCCAGGTCCGGGTCCGGGTCCGTGTCCGGGTCCGGGTCCGGGTAAGGGTCCGGGTCTGGGTCCGGGTCCGGGTCTGGGTATGGGTCCGGTTCCGGTCCGGGTCCGGGTCAGGGTCCGGGTCCTGGTCCGGGTCCGGGTCTGAGTCCGGGTCCGGGTCCAGGTAAGGGTCCGGGTCCGGTTCCGGGTCCGGGTCCGGTTCCGGGTCCGGGTCCGGGTCCGGGTCCGGGTCCGGGTCCGGGTCCGGGTCCGGGTCTGGGTCCGGGTCCGGGTCCGGGTCCGGGTCCGGGTAACGGTCCGGTTCCGGGTCCGGGTCCGGGTCGGGGTCCGGGTCCGGGTCCGGGTCCGGGTCTGAGTCCGGGTCCGGGTCCGGGTAAGGGTCCGGGCCCGGGTCCGGGTCCGGGTCCGGGTCCGGGTCCGTGTCCGGGTCTGGGTAAGGGTCCGGGTCCTGGTCCGGGTCCGGGCCCGGGTCCGGGTCCGGGTATGGGTCCGGGTCCGGGTCCGGGTCCGTGTCCGGGTCCGTGTCCGGGTCCGGGTCCGGGTCCGGGTCCATGTCCGGGTCCGGGTCCGGGTCCGGGTAAGGGTCCGGGTCCGGGTCCGGGTCCGGGTCCGGGTGCGTGTCCGGGTCCGGGTAAGGGTCCGGGTCCGGTTCCGGGTCCGGGTCCGGGTCCGGGTCCGGGTATGGGTCCGGGTCCGGGTCCGGGTCCGGGTAAGGGTCCGGGTCTGGGTCCGCGTCCGCATCCGGGTCTGGGTCCGCGTCCGGGTCCGGGTCCGGGTCCGGGTCCGGGTCTGGGTCCGGGTATGGGTCCGGGTCCGGGTCCGGGTCCGGGTCCGGGTCCGGGTAAGGGTCCGGGTCCATGTCCGGTTCCGGTTCCGGTTCCGGTTCCGGTTCCGGTTCCGGGTCCGGGTCCGGGTCCGGGTCCGGGTCCGGGTCCAGGTCCTGGTAAGGGTCCGGTTCCGGGTCCGGTTCCGGGTCCGGGTCCGGTTCCGGGTCCGGGTCCGGGTCCGGGTAAGGGTCCGGGTCCGGGTCCGGGTAAGGGTCCGGGTCCGGGTCCGGGTAAGGGTCCGGGTCCGGGTCCGGGACCTGGTCCGGGTCTGGGTCCGGGTCCGGGTCCGGGTCCGGGTCCGGTTCCGGGTCCGGGTCCGGGTAAAGGTCCGGGTTCGGGTCCGGGTCCGGTTCCGGGTCCGGGTCCGGGTAAGTGTCTGGGTCCGGGTCCGGTTCCGGGTCCGGGTCCGGGTCCGGTTCCGGGTCCGGTTCCGGGTCCGGGTCCGTTTCCGGGTCCGGGTAAGGGTCCGGGTCCGGGTCCGGGTCCGGGTCTGTGTCCGGGTCCGGGTCCGGGTAAGGGTCCAGGTCAGGGTCCGTGTCCGGGTCCGGGTCCGGGTAAGGGTCCGGGTCTGGGTCCGGGTCCGGGTCTGGGTATGGGTCCGGTTCCGGGTCTGGGTCCGGGTCAGGGTCCGGGTCCTGGTCCGGGTCCGGGTCTGAGTCCGGGTCCGGGTCCGGGTAAGGGTCCGGGTCCGGTTCCGGGTCCGGGTCCGGTTCCGGTTCCGGGTCCGGGTCCGGGTCCGGGTCTGGGTCCGGGTCCGGGTCCGGGTCCGGGTCCGGGTCCGGGTAAGGGTCCGGTTCCGGGTCCGGGTCCGGGTCGGGGTCCGGGTCCGGGTCCGGGTCCGGGTCTGAGTCCGGGTCCGGGTAAGGGTCCGGGTCCGGGTCCGGGTAAGGGTCCGGGTCCGGGTCCGGGACCTGGTCCGGGTCCGGGTCCGGGTCCGGGTCCGGGTCCGGGTCCGGTTCCGGGTCCGGGTCCGGGTAAAGGTCCGGGTTCGGGTCCGGGTCCGGTTCCGGGTCCGGGTCCGGGTAAGTGTCTGGGTCCGGGTCCGGGTCCGGGTCCGGGTCCGGTTCCGGGTCCGGTTCCGGGTCCGGGTCCGGGTCCGTTTCCGGGTCCGGGTAATGGTCCGGGTCCGGGTCCGGGTCCGGGTCTGTGTCCGGGTCCGGGTCCGGGTAAGGGTCCAGGTCAGGGTCCGGGTCCGGGTCCGGGACCTGGTCCGGGTCTGGGTCCGGGTCCGGGTCCGGGTCCGGGTCCGGTTCCGGGTCCGGGTCCGGGTAAAGGTCCGGGTTCGGGTCCGGGTCCGGTTCCGGGTCCGGGTCCGGGTAAGTGTCTGGGTCCGGGTCCGGGTAAGGGTCCGGGTCTGGGTCCGGGTCCGGGTCTGGGTATGGGTCCGGTTCCGGTCCGGGTCCGGGTCAGGGTCCGGGTCCTGGTCCGGGTCCGGGTCTGAGTCCGGGTCCGGGTCCAGGTAAGGGTCCGGGTCCGGTTCCGGGTCCGGGTCCGGTTCCGGGTCCGGGTCCGGGTCCGGGTCCGGGTCCGGGTCCGGTTCCGGGTCTGGGTCCGGGTCCGGGTCCGGGTCCGGGTCCGGGTAACGGTCCGGTTCCGGGTCCGGGTCCGGGTCGGGGTCCGGGTCCGGGTCCGGGTCCGGGTCTGAGTCCGGGTCCGGGTCCGGGTAAGGGTCCGGGCCCGGGTCCGTGTCCGGGTCCGGGTCCGGGTCCGTGTCCGGGTCTGGGTAAGGGTCCGGGTCCTGGTCCGGGTCCGGGCCCGGGTCCGGGTCCGGGTATGGGTCCGGGTCCGGGTCCGGGTCCGTGTCCGGGTCCGGGTCCGGGTCCGGGTCCGGGTCCGTGTCCATGTCCGGGTCCGGGTCCGGGTCCGGGTAAGGGTCCGGGTCCGTGTCCGGGTCCGGGTCCGGGTGCGTGTCCGGGTCCGGGTAAGGGTCCGGGTCCGGTTCCGGGTCCGGGTCCGGGTCCGGGTCCGGGTATGGGTCCGGGTCCGGGTCCGGGTCCGGGTAAGGGTCCGGGTCTGGGTCCGCGTCCGCATCCGGGTCTGGGTCCGCGTCCGGGTCCGGGTCCGGGTCCGGGTCCGGGTCTGGGTCCGGGTATGGGTCCGGGTCCGGGTCCGGGTCCGGGTCCGGGTCCGGGTAAGGGTCCGGGTCCATGTCCGGTTCCGGTTCCGGTTCCGGTTCCGGTTCCGGGTCCGGGTCCGGGTCCGGGTCCGGGTCCGGGTCCAGGTCCTGGTAAGGGTCCGGTTCCGGGTCCGGATCCGGGTCCGGGTCCGGTTCCGGGTCCGGGTCCGGGTCCGGGTAAGGGTCCGGGTCCGGGTCCGGGTAAGGGTCCGGGTCCGGGTCCGGGTAAGGGTCCGGGTCCGGGTCCGGGACCTGGTCCGGGTCTGGGTCCGGGTCCGGGTCCGGGTCCGTGTCCGGTTCCGGGTCCGGGTCCGGGTAAAGGTCCGGGTTCGGGTCCGGGTCCGGTTCCGGGTCCGGGTCCGGGTAAGTGTCTGGGTCCGGGTCCGGTTCCGGGTCCGGGTCCGGGTCCGGTTCCGGGTCCGGTTCCGGGTCCGGGTCCGTTTCCGGGTCCGGGTAAGGGTCCGGGTCCGGGTCCGGGTCCGGGTCTGTGTCCGGGTCCGGGTCCGGGTAAGGGTCCAGGTCAGGGTCCGTGTCCGGGTCCGGGTCCGGGTAAGGGTCCGGGTCTGGGTCCGGGTCCGGGTCTGGGTATGGGTCCGGTTCCGGGTCTGGGTCCGGGTCAGGGTCCGGGTCCTGGTCCGGGTCCGGGTCTGAGTCCGGGTCCGGGTCCGGGTAAGGGTCCGGGTCCGGTTCCGGGTCCGGGTCCGGTTCCGGTTCCGGGTCCGGGTCCGGGTCCGGGTCTGGGTCCGGGTCCGGGTCCGGGTCCGGGTCCGGGTCCGGGTAAGGGTCCGGTTCCGGGTCCGGGTCCGGGTCGGGGTCCGGGTCCGGGTCCGGGTCCGGGTCTGAGTCCGGGTCCGGGTAAGGGTCCGGGTCCGGGTCCGGGTAAGGGTCCGGGTCCGGGTCCGGGACCTGGTCCGGGTCCGGGTCCGGGTCCGGGTCCGGGTCCGGGTCCGGTTCCGGGTCCGGGTCCGGGTAAAGGTCCGGGTTCGGGTCCGGGTCCGGTTCCGGGTCCGGGTCCGGGTAAGTGTCTGGGTCCGGGTCCGGGTCCGGGTCCGGGTCCGGTTCCGGGTCCGGTTCCGGGTCCGGGTCCGGGTCCGTTTCCGGGTCCGGGTAATGGTCTGGGTCCGGGTCCGGGTCCGGGTCTGTGTCCGGGTCCGGGTCCGGGTAATGGTCCAGGTCAGGGTCCGGGTCCGGGTCCGTGTCCGTGTCCGGGTCCGGGTCCGGGTCCGGGTCCGGGTCCAGGTCCGGGTCCGGGTCCGTGTCCGGGTCCGGGTCCGGGTAAGGGTCCGGGTCTGGGTCCGGGTCCGGGTCTGGGTATGGGTCCGGTTCCGGTCCGGGTCCGGGTCAGGGTCCGGGTCCTGGTCCGGGTCCGGGTCTGAGTCCGGGTCCGGGTCCGGGTAAGGGTCCGGGTCCGGTTCCGGGTCCGGGTCCGGTTCCGGTTCCGGGTCCGGGTCCGGGTCCGGGTCCGGGTCCGGGTCCGGGTCTGGGTCCGGGTCCGGGTCCGGGTCCGGGTCCGGGTAACGGTCCGGTTCCGGTTCCGGGTCCGGGTCGGGGTCCGGGTCCGGGTCCGGGTCCGGGTCTGAGTCCGGGTCCGGGTCCGGGTAAGGGTCCGGGCCCGGGTCCGTGTCCGGGTCCGGGTCCGGGTCCGTGTCCGGGTCTGGGTAAGGGTCCGGGTCCTGGTCCGGGTCCGGGCCCGGGTCCGGGTCCGGGTATGGGTCCGGGTCCGGGTCCGGGTCCGTGTCCGGGTCCGGGTCGGGGTCCGGGTCCGGGTCCGGGTCCATGTCCGGGTCCGGGTCCGGGTCCGGGTCCGGGTAAGGGTCCGGGTCCGGGTCCGGGTCCGGGTCCGGGTCCGGGTGCGTGTCCGGGTCCGGGTAAGGGTCCGGGTCCGGTTCCGGGTCCGGGTCCGGGTCCGGGTCCGGGTCCGGGTCCGGGTCCGGGTATGGGTCCGGGTCCGGGTCCGGGTCCAGGTAACGGTCCGGGTCCGGGTCCGGGTCCGGGTCCGGGTCCGGGTCTGGGTAAGGGTCCGGGTCCGGGTCCGGGTCCGGGTCAGTGTCCGGGTAAGGGTCCGGGTCCGGGTCCGGGTCCGGGTCCGGGTCCGGGTCCGGGTCCGGGTCTGGGTCCGGGTCCGGGTCTGGGTCCGGGTAAGGGTCCGGGTCCGGGTCCGGGTCCGGGTCCGGGTCCGGGTCCGGGTCCGGGTCCGGGTCCGGGTCCGGGTAAGGTTCCGGGTCCGGGTCCGGGTCCGGGTAAGGGTCTGGGTCCGGGTCCGGGTCCGGGTCTGGGACCGGGTCCGGGTCCGGGTCCATGTCCGGGTAAGGGTCCGGGTCTGGGTCCGGGTCCGGGTCCGATTCCGGGTCCGGGTCCGGGTCCGGGTCCGTGTCCGGGTCCGTGTCCGGGTCCGGGTCCGGGACCGGGTCCGGGTCTGGGTAAGGGTCCGGGTCCGGGTCTGGGTAAGGGTCCGGGTCCGGGTCCGGGTCCGTGTCCGGGTCTGGGTAAGGGTCCGGGTCCTGGTCCGGGTCCGGGTCCGGGTCCGGGTCCGGGTCCGGGTCCGGGTCCGGGTCCGGGTCCGGGTCCGGGTCCGGGTAAGGTTCCGGGTCCGGGTCCGGGTCCGGGTAAGGGTCTGGGTCCGGGTCGGGGTCCGGGTCTGGGACCGGGTCCGGGTCCGGGTCCGGGTCCGGGTAAGGGTCCGGGTCTGGGTCCGGGTCCGGGTCCAGGTCCGGGTCCGGGTCCGGGTCCGGGTCCGGGACCGGGTCCGGGTCCGGGTCCGGGTAAGGGTCCGGGTCCGGGTCCGGGTCCGGGTCAGTGTCCGGGTTAGGGTCCGGGTCCGGGTAAGTGTCCGGGTCCGGGTCCGGGTCCGAGTCCGAATCCGGGTAAGGGTCCGGGTCCGGGTCCGTGTCCGGTTCCGGTTCCGGTTCCGGGTCCGGGTCCGGGTCCGGGTCTGGGTCCGGGTCCGGGTCCGGGTAAGGGTCCGGGACCGGGTCCGGGTCCGGGTCCGGGTCCGGGTCCGGGTCCGGGTCCGGGTCCGGGTAAGGGTCCGGGTCCGGGTCCGGGTCCGGGTAAGGGTCCGGGTCCGGGTCCGGGTCCGGGTCCGGGTCCGGGTAAGGGTCCGGGTCCTGGTCCGGGTCCGGGTCTGAGTCCGGGTCCGGGTCCGGGTAAGGGTCCGGGTCCGGTTCCGGGTCCGGGTCCGGGTCCGGTTCCGGGTCCGGGTCCGGGTCCGGGTCCGGGTCCGGGTCCGGGTCCGGGTCCGGGTAAGGGTCCGGTTCCGGGTCCGGGTCCGGGTCGGGGTCCGGGTCCGGGTCCGGGTCCGGGTCTGAGTCCGGGTCCGGGTAAGGGTCCGGGTCCGGGTCCGGGTAAGGGTCCGGGTCCGGGTCCGGGACCTGGTCCGGGTCTGGGTCCGGGTCCGGGTCCGGGTCCGGGTCCGGTTCCGGGTCCGGGTCCGGCTAAAGGTCCGGGTTCGGGTCCGGGTCCGGTTCCGGGTCCGGGTCCGGGTAAGGGTCCAGGTCAGGGTCCGGGTCCGGGTCCGTGTCCGTGTCCGGGTCCGGGTCCGGGTCCGGGTCCGGGTCCGGGTCCAGGTCCGGGTCCGGGTCCGTGTCCGGGTCCGGGTCCGGGTAAGGGTCCGGGTCTGGGTCCGGGTCCGGGTCTGGGTATGGGTCCGGTTCCGGTCCGGGTCCGGGTCAGGGTCCGGGTCCTGGTCCGGGTCCGGGTCTGAGTCCGGGTCCGGGTCCGGGTAAGGGTCCGGGTCCGGTTCCGGGTCCGGGTCCGGTTCCGGGTCCGGGTCCTGGTCCGGGTCCGGGTCCGGGTCCGGGTCCGGGTCTGGGTCCGGGTCCGGGTCCGGGTCCGGGTCCGGGTAACGGTCCGGTTCCGGGTCCGGGTCCGGGTCGGGGTCCGGGTCCGGGTCCGGGTCCGGGTCTGAGTCCGGGTCCGGGTCCGGGTAAGGGTCCGGGCCCGGGTCCGTGTCCGGGTCCGTGTCCGGGTCCGTGTCCGGGTCTGGGTAAGGGTCCGGGTCCTGGTCCGGGTCCGGGCCCGGGTCCGGGTCCGGGTATGGGTCCGGGTCCGGGTCCGGGTCCGTGTCCGGGTCCGGGTCCGGGTCCGGGTCCGGGTCCGGGTCCATGTCCGGGTCCGGGTCCGGGTCCGGGTAAGGGTCCGGGTCCGGGTCCGGGTCCGGGTCCGGGTGCGTGTCCGGGTCCGGGTAAGGGTCCGGGTCCGGGTCCATGTCCGGGTAAGGGTCCGGGTCTGGGTCCGGGTCCGGGTCCGATTCCGGGTCCGGGTCCGGGTCCGGGTCCGGGTCCGGGTCCGGGTCCGTGTCCGGGTCCGGGTCCGGGACCGGGTCCGGGTCTGGGTAAGGGTCCGGGTCCGGGTCTGGGTAAGGGTCCGGGTCCGGGTCCGGGTCCGTGTCCGGGTCTGGGTAAGGGTCCGGGTCCTGGTCCGGGTCCGGGTCCGGGTAAGGGTCCGGGTCCGGGTCCGGGTCCGGGTCCGGGTCCGGGTAAGGGTCCGGGTCTGGGTCCGGGTCCGGGTCTGGGTATGGGTCCGGTTCCGGGTCTGGGTCCGGGTCAGGGTCCGGGTCCTGGTCCGGGTCCGGGTCTGAGTCCGGGTCCGGGTCCGGGTAAGGGTCCGGGTCCGGTTCCGGGTCCGGGTCCGGGTCCGGTTCCGGGTCCGGGTCCGGGTCCGGGTCCGGGTCCGGGTCCGGGTCCGGGTCCGGGTAAGGGTCCGGTTCCGGGTCCGGGTCCGGGTCGGGGTCCGGGTCCGGGTCCGGGTCCGGGTCTGAGTCCGGGTCCGGGTAAGGGTCCGGGTCCGGGTCCGGGTAAGGGTCCGGGTCCGGGTCCGGGACCTGGTCCGGGTCTGGGTCCGGGTCCGGGTCCGGGTCCGGGTCCGGTTCCGGGTCCGGGTCCGGGTAAAGGTCCGGGTTCGGGTCCGGGTCCGGTTCCGGGTCCGGGTCCGGGTAAGGGTCCAGGTCAGGGTCCGGGTCCGGGTCCGTGTCCGTGTCCGGGTCCGGGTCCGGGTCCGGGTCCGGGTCCGGGTCCAGGTCCGGGTCCGGGTCCGTGTCCGGGTCCGGGTCCGGGTAAGGGTCCGGGTCTGGGTCCGGGTCCGGGTCTGGGTATGGGTCCGGTTCCGGTCCGGGTCCGGGTCAGGGTCCGGGTCCTGGTCCGGGTCCGGGTCTGAGTCCGGGTCCGGGTCCGGGTAAGGGTCCGGGTCCGGTTCCGGGTCCGGGTCCGGTTCCGGGTCCGGGTCCTGGTCCGGGTCCGGGTCCGGGTCCGGGTCCGGGTCTGGGTCCGGGTCCGGGTCCGGGTCCGGGTCCGGGTAACGGTCCGGTTCCGGGTCCGGGTCCGGGTCGGGGTCCGGGTCCGGGTCCGGGTCCGGGTCTGAGTCCGGGTCCGGGTCCGGGTAAGGGTCCGGGCCCGGGTCCGTGTCCGGGTCCGTGTCCGGGTCCGTGTCCGGGTCTGGGTAAGGGTCCGGGTCCTGGTCCGGGTCCGGGCCCGGGTCCGGGTCCGGGTATGGGTCCGGGTCCGGGTCCGGGTCCGTGTCCGGGTCCGGGTCCGGGTCCGGGTCCGGGTCCGGGTCCATGTCCGGGTCCGGGTCCGGGTCCGGGTAAGGGTCCGGGTCCGGGTCCGGGTCCGGGTCCGGGTGCGTGTCCGGGTCCGGGTAAGGGTCCGGGTCCGGGTCCATGTCCGGGTAAGGGTCCGGGTCTGGGTCCGGGTCCGGGTCCGATTCCGGGTCCGGGTCCGGGTCCGGGTCCGGGTCCGGGTCCGGGTCCGTGTCCGGGTCCGGGTCCGGGACCGGGTCCGGGTCTGGGTAAGGGTCCGGGTCCGGGTCTGGGTAAGGGTCCGGGTCCGGGTCCGGGTCCGTGTCCGGGTCTGGGTAAGGGTCCGGGTCCTGGTCCGGGTCCGGGTCCGGGTCCGGGTCCGGGTCCGGGTCCGGGTCCGGGTCCGGGTCCGGGTCCGGGTCCGGGTCCGGGTAAGGTTCCGGGTCCGGGTCCGGGTCCGGGTAAGGGTCTGGGTCCGGGTCCGGGTCCGGGTCTGGGACCGGGTCCGGGTCCGGGTCCGGGTCCGGGTAAGGGTCCGGGTCTGGGTCCGGGTCCGGGTCCGATTCCGGGTCCGGGTCCGGGTCCGGGTCCGGGTCCGGGTCCGGGTCCGGGTCCGGGTCCGGGTCCGGGACCGGGTCCGGGTCCGGGTAAGGGTCCGGGTCCGGGTCCGGGTCCGGGTCAGTGTCCGGGTAAGGGTCCGGGTCCGGGTAAGTGTCCGGGTCCGGGTCCGGGTCCGGGTCCGAGTCCGAATCCGGGTAAGGGTCCGGGTCCGGGTCCGTGTCCGGTTCCGGTTCCGGTTCCGGGTCCGGGTCCGGGTCCGGGTCTGGGTCCGGGTCCGGGTCCGGGTAAGGGTCCGGGTCCGGGTCCGGGTCCGGGTCCGGGTCCGGGTCCGGGTCCGGGTCCGGGTAAGGGTCCGGGTCCGGGTCCGGGTCCGGGTAAGGGTCTGGGTCCGGGTCCGGGTCTGGGACCGGGTCCGGGTCCGGGTCCGGGTCCGGGTAAGGGTCCGGGTCTGGGTCCGGGTCCGGGTCCGATTCCGGGTCCGGGTCCGGGTCCGGGTCCGGGTCCGGGTCCGGGTCCGGGTCCGGGTCCGGGACCGGGTCCGGGTCTGGGTAAGGGTCCGGGTCCGGGTCCGGGTCTGGGTCAGTGTCCGGGTAAGGGTCCGGGTCCGGGTAAGTGTCCGGGTCCGGGTCCGGGTCCGAGTCCGAGTCCGGGTAAGGGTCCGGGTCCGGGTCCGTGTCCGGTTCCGGTTCCGGTTCCGGGTCCGGGTCCGGCTCCGGGTCCGGGTCCGGGTCCGGGTCCGGGTAAGGGTCCGGGTCCGGGTCCGGGTCCGGGTCCGGGTCCGGGTCCGGGTAAGGGTCCGGGTCTGGGTCCGGGTCCGGGTCCGGGTCCGGGTCCGGGTCCGGTTCCGGTTCCGGGTAAGGGTCCGGGTCCGGGTCCGGGTAAGGGTCCGGGTCCGGGTCCGGGACCTGGTCCGGGTCTGGGTCCGGGTCCGGGTCCGGGTCCGGGTCCGGGTAAGGGTCCGGGTCCATGTCCGGTTCCGGTTCCGGTTCCGGTTCCGGTTCCGGGTCCGGGTCCGGGTCCGGGTCCGGGTCCGGGTCCGGGTCCAGGTCCTGGTAAGGGTCCGGTTCCGGGTCCGGTTCCGGGTCCGGGTCCGGTTCCGGGTCCGGGTCCGGGTCCGGGTCCGGGTAAGGGTCCGGGTCCGGGTCCGGGTAAGGGTCCGGGTCCGGGTCCGGGACCTGGTCCGGGTCTGGGTCCGGGTCCGGGTCCGGGTCCGTGTCCGGTTCCGGGTCCGGGTCCGGGTAAAGGTCCGGGTTCGGGTCCGGGTCCGGTTCTGGGTCCGGGTCCGGGTAAGTGTCTGGGTCCGGGTCCGGGTCCGGGTCCGGGTCCGGTTCCGGGTCCGGTTCCGGGTCCGGGTCCGTTTCCGGGTCCGGGTAAGGGTCCGGGTCCGGGTCCGGGTCCGGGTCTGTGTCCGGGTCCGGGTCCGGGTAAGGGTCCAGGTCAGGGTCCGGGTCCGGGTCCGGGTCCGTGTCCGGGTCCGGGTCCGGGTCCGGGTCCGGGTCCAGGTCCGGGTCCAGGTCCGTGTCCGGGTCCGGGTCCGGGTAAGGGTCCGGGTCCGGGTCCGGGTCTGGGTAAGGGTCCGGGTCCGGGTCCGGGTCCGGGTCAGTGTCCGGGTAAGGGTCCGGGTCCGGGACCGGGTCCGGGTCCGGGTCCGGGTCCGGGTCCGGGTAAGGGTCCGGGTCTGGGTCCGGGTCCGGGTCCGATTCCGGGTCCGGGTCCGGGTCCGGGTCCGGGTCCGGGTCCGGGTCCGGGTCCGGGTCCGGGTCCGGGTCCGGGTCCGGGTCCGGGACCGGGTCCGGGTCTGGGTAAGGGTCCGGGTCCGGGTCCGGGTCCGGGTCAGTGTCCGGGTAAGGGTCCGGGTACGGGTAAGTGTCCGGGTCCGGGTCCGGGTCCGGCTCCGGGTAAGGGTCCGGGTCCGGGTCCGTGTCCGGTTCCGGTTCCGGTTCCGGTTCCGGTTCCGGGTCCGGGTCCGGGTCCGGGTCCGGGTCCGGGTCCGGGTAAGGGTCCGGGTCCGGGTCCGGGTCCGGGTCCGGGTCCGGGTCCGGGTAAGGGTCCGGGTCTGGGTCCGGGTCCGGGTCCGGGTCCGGGTCCGGGTCCGGGTAAGGGTCCGGGTCTGGGTCCGGGTCCGGGTCCGGGTCCGGGTCCGGGTCCGGGTCCGGGTAAGGGTCCGGGTCCGGGTCCGGTTAAGGGTCCGGGTCCGGGTCCGGGACCTGGTCCGGGTCTGGGTCCGGGTCCGGGTCCGGGTCCGGGTCCGTGTCCGGTTCCGGGTCCGGGTCCGGGTAAAGGTCTGGGTTCGGGTCCGGGTCCGGTTCCGGGTCCGGGTCCGGGTCCGGGTCCGGGTAAGGGTCCGGGTCCGGGTCCGGGTCAGTGTCCGGGTAAGGGTCCGGGTCTGGGACCGGGTCCGGGTCCGGGTCCGGGTCCGGGTCCGGGTAAGGGTCCGGGTCTGGGTCCGGGTCCGGGTCCGATTCCGGGTCCGGGTCCGGGTCCGGGTCCGGGTCCGGGTCCGGGTCCGGGTCCGGGTCCGGGACCGGGTCCGGGTCTGGGTAAGGGTCCGGGTCCGGGTCCGGGTCCGGGTCAGTGTCCGGGTAAGGGTCCGGGTACGGGTAAGTGTCCGGGTCCGGGTCCGGGTCCGGGTCCGGGTCCGGGTCCGGGTAAGGGTCCGGGTCCGGGTCCGGGTCAGTGTCCGGGTAAGGGTCCGGGTCTGGGACCGGGTCCGGGTCCGGGTCCGGGTCCGGGTCCGGGTAAGGGTCCGGGTCTGGGTCCGGGTCCGGGTCCGATTCCGGGTCCGGGTCCGGGTCCGGGTCCGGGTCCGGGTCCGGGTCCGGGTCCGGGTCCGGGACCGGGTCCGGGTCTGGGTAAGGGTCCGGGTCCGGGTCCGGGTCCGCGTCAGTGTCCGGGTAAGGGTCCGGGTACGGGTAAGTGTCCGGGTCCGGGTCTGGGTCCGGCTCCGGGTAAGGGTCCGGGTCCGGGTCCGTGTCCGGTTCCGGTTCTGGTTCCGGTTCCGGTTCCGGGTCCGGGTCCGGGTCCGGGTCCGGGTCCGGGTCCGGGTAAGGGTCCGGGTCCGGGTCCGGGTCCGGGTCCGGGTCCGGGTCCGGGTAAGGGTCCGGGTCTGGGTCCGGGTCCGGGTCCGGGTCCGGGTCCGGGTAAGGGTCCGGGTCTGGGTCCGGGTCCGGGTCCGGGTCCGGGTCCGGGTCCGGGTCCGGGTCCGGGTCCGGGTCCGGGTCCGGGTAAGGGTCCGGGTCCGGGTCCGGTTAAGGGTCCGGGTCCGGGTCCGGGACCTGGTCCGGGTCTGGGTCCGGGTCCGGGTCCGGGTCCGGGTCCGTGTCCGGTTCCGGGTCCGGGTCCGGGTAAAGGTCTGGGTTCGGGTCCGGGTCCGGTTCCGGGTCCGGGTCCGGGTCCGGGTCCGGGTATGGGTCCGGGTCCGGGTCCGGGTCCGGGTCCGGGTAAGGGTCCGGGTCTGGGTCCGTGTCCGCATCCGGGTCTGGGTCCGGGTCCGGGTCCGGGTCAGTGTCCGGGTAAGGGTCCGGGTACGGGTAAGTGTCCGGGTCCGGGTCCGGGTCCGGGTCCGGGTCCGGGTCCGGGTAAGGGTCCGGGTCCGGGTCCGGGTCAGTGTCCGGGTAAGGGTCCGGGTCTGGGACCGGGTCCGGGTCCGGGTCCGGGTCCGGGTCCGGGTAAGGGTCCGGGTCTGGGTCCGGGTCCGGGTCCGATTCCGGGTCCGGGTCCGGGTCCGGGTCCGGGTCCGGGTCCGGGTCCGGGTCCGGGTCCGGGACCGGGTCCGGGTCTGGGTAAGGGTCCGGGTCCGGGTCCGGGTCCGCGTCAGTGTCCGGGTAAGGGTCCGGGTACGGGTAAGTGTCCGGGTCCGGGTCCGGGTCCGGCTCCGGGTAAGGGTCCGGGTCCGGGTCCGTGTCCGGTTCCGGTTCTGGTTCCAGTTCCGGTTCCGGGTCCGGGTCCGGGTCCGGGTCCGGGTCCGGGTCCGGGTCCGGGTAAGGGTCCGGGTCCGGGTCCGGGTCCGGGTCCGGGTCCGGGTCCGGGTAAGGGTCCGGGTCTGGGTCCGGGTCCGGGTCCGGGTCCGGGTCCGGGTAAGGGTCCGGGTCTGGGTCCGGGTCCGGGTCCGGGTCCGGGTCCGGGTCCGGGTCCGGGTCCGGGTCCGGGTCCGGGTAAGGGTCCGGGTCCGGGTCCGGTTAAGGGTCCGGGTCCGGGTCCGGGACCTGGTCCGGGTCTGGGTCCGGGTCCGGGTCCGGGTCCGGGTCCGTGTCCGGTTCCGGGTCCGGGTCCGGGTAAAGGTCTGGGTTCGGGTCCGGGTCCGGTTCCGGGTCCGGGTCCGGGTCCGGGTCCGGGTATGGGTCCGGGTCCGGGTCCGGGTCCGGGTCCGGGTAAGGGTCCGGGTCTGGGTCCGTGTCCGCATCCGGGTCTGGGTCCGGGTCCGGGTCCGGGTCCGGGTCCGGGTAAGGGTCCGGGTCCGGGTCCGGGTCCGGGTCCGGGTCCGGGTCCGGGTAAGGGTCCGGGTCTGGGTCCGGGTCCGGGTCCGGGTCCGGGTCCGGGTAAGGGTCCGGGTCTGGGTCCGGGTCCGGGTCCGGGTCCGGGTCCGGGTCCGGGTCCGGGTAAGGGTCCGGGTCCGGGTCCGGTTAAGGGTCCGGGTCCGGGTCCGGGACCTGGTCCGGGTCTGGGTCCGGGTCCGGGTCCGGGTCCGGGTCCGTGTCCGGTTCCGGGTCCGGGTCCGGGTCCGGGTCCGGGTCCGGGTATGGGTCCGGGTCCGGGTCCGGGTCCGGGTAAGGGTCCGGGTCTGGGTCCGTGTCCGCATCCGGGTCTGGGTCCGCGTCCGGGTCCGGGTCCGGGTCCGGGTCCGGGTCTGGGTCCGGGTATGGGTCCGGGTCCGGGTCCGGGTCCGGGTCCGGGTCCGGGTAAGGGTCCGGGTCCATGTCCGGTTCCGGTTCCGGGTCCGGTTCCGGTTCCGGTTCCGGGTCCGGGTCCGGGTCCGGGTCCGGGTCCGGGTCCAGGTCCTGGTAAGGGTCCGGTTCCGGGTCCGGTTCCGGGTCCGGGTCCGGTTCCGGGTCCGGGTCCGGGTCCGGGTAAGGGTCCGGGTCCGGGTCCGGGTAAGGGTCCGGGTCCGGGTCCGGGACCTGGTCCGGGTCTGGGTCCGGGTCCGGGTCCGGGTCCGTGTCCGGTTCCGGGTCCGGGTCCGGGTAAAGGTCCGGGTTCGGGTCCGGGTCCGGTTCCGGGTCCGGGTCCGGGTAAGTGTCTGGGTCCGGGTCCGGTTCCGGGTCCGGGACCGGGTCCGGTTCCGGGTCCGGTTCCGGGTCCGGGTCCGTTTCCGGGTCCGGGTAAGGGTCCGGGTCCGGGTCCGGGTCCGGGTCTGTGTCCGGGTCCGGGTCCGGGTAAGGGTCCAGGTCAGGGTCCGTGTCCGTGTCCGGGTCCGGGTAAGGGTCCGGGTCTGGGTCCGGGTCCGGGTCTGGGTATGGGTCCGGTTCCGGGTCTGGGTCCGGGTCAGGGTCCGGGTCCTGGTCCGGGTCCGGGTCTGAGTCCGGGTCCGGGTACGGGTAAGGGTCCGGGTCCGGTTCCGGTTCCGGGTCCGGTTCCGGGTCCGGGTCCGGGTCCGGGTCTGGGTCCGGGTCCGGGTCCGGGTCCGGGTCCGGGTAAGGGTCCGGGTCCGGGTCCGGGTCCGGGTCGGGGTCCGGGTCCGGGTCCGGGTCCGGGTCTGAGTCCGGGTCCGGGTCCGGGTAAGGGTCCGGGCCCGGGTCCGTGTCCGGGTCCGGGTCCGGGTCCGGGTCCGTGTCCGGGTCTGGGTAAGGGTCCGGGTCCTGGTCCGGGTCCGGGTCCGGGTCCGGGTATGGGTCCGGGTCCGGGTCCGGGTCCGGGTCCGGGTCCGGGTCCGGTTCCGGGTCCGGGTCCATGTCCGGGTCCGGGTCCGGGTCCGGGTAAGGGTCCGGGTCCGGGTCCGGGTCCGGGTGCGTGTCCGGGTCCGGGTAAGGGTCCGGGTCCGGGTCCGGGACCTGGTCCGGGTCTGGGTCCGGGTCCGGGTACGGGTCCGGGTAAAGGTCCGGGTTCGGGTCCGGTTCCGGTTCCGGGTCCGGGTCCGGGTAAGTGTCTGGGTCCGGGTCCGGTTCCGGGTCCGGGTCCGGGTCCGGTTCCGGGTCCGGTTCCGGGTCCTGGTCCGTTTCCGGGTCCGGGTAAGGGTCCGGGTCCGGGTCTGTGTATGGGGTCCGGTTCCGGGTCCGGGTCCGGGTCAGGGTCCGGGTCCGGGTCCGGGTCCGGGTCTGGGTCCGGGTCCGGGTCCGGTTCCGGGTCCGGGTAAGGGTCCGGTTCCGGGTCCGGGTCCGGGTCCGGGTCTGAGTCCGGGTCCGGGTCCGGGTAAGGGTCCGGGCCCGGGTCCGTGTCCGGGTCCGGGTCCGGGTCCGGGTCCGTGTCCGGGTCTGGGTAAGGGTCCGGGTCCTGGTCCGGGTCCGGGTCCGGGTCCGGGTATGGGTCCGGGTCCGGGTCCGGGTCCGGGTCCGGGTCCGGGTCCGGTTCCGGGTCCGGGTCCATGTCCGGGTCCGGGTCCGGGTCCGGGTAAGGGTCCGGGTCCGGGTCCGGGTCCGGTTGCGTGTCCGGGTCCGGGTAAGGGTCCGGGTCCGGTTCCGGGTCTGGGTCCGGGTCCGGGTCCGGGTCCGGGTCCGGGTCCGGGTATGGGTCCGGGTCCGGGTCCGGGTCCGGGTAAGGGTCCAGGTCCGGGTCCGGGTCCGGGTCTGGGTAAGGGTCCGGGTCCGGGTCCGGGTCCGGGTCCGGGTCCGGGTCCGGGTCTGGGTCCGGGTCCGGGTCCGGGTCCGGGTAAGGGTCCGGGTCCGGGTCCGGGTCCGGGTCCGGGTCCGGGTCCGGGTAAGGGTCCGGGTCCGGGTCCGGGCCCGGGTCCGGGTCCGGGTCCGGGTCCGGGTCCGGGTAAGGGTCCGGGTCTGGGTCCGGGTCCGGGTCCGGGTCCGGGTCCGGGTCCGGTTCCGGGTAAGGGTCCGGGTCCGGGTCCGGGTAAGGGTCCGGGTCCACGTAAGGGTCCGGGTCCGGGTCCGTGTCCGGTTCCGGTTCCGGTTCCGGTTCCGGGTCCGGGTCCGGGTCCGGGTCCGGGTCCGGGTCCGGGTAAGGGTCCGGGTCCGGGTCCGGGTCCGGGTCCGGGTCCGGGTCCGGGTCCGGGTCCGGGTCCGGGTAAGGGTCCGGGTCCGGGTCCGGGTCCGGGTAAGGGTCTGGGTCCGGGTCCGGGTCCGGGTCTGGGACCGGGTCCGGGTCCGGGTCCGGGTCCGGGTAAGGGTCCGGGTCTGGGTCCGGGTCCGGGTCCGATTCCGGGTCCGGGTCTGGGTCCGGGTCCGGGTCCGGGTCCGGGTCCGGGTCCGGGACCGGGTCCGGGTCTGGGTAAGGGTCCGGGTCCGGGTCCGGGTCTGGGTCAGTGTCCGGGTAAGGGTCCGGGTCCGGGTAAGTGTCCGGGTCCGGGTCCGGGTCCGAGTCCGAGTCCGGGTAAGGGTCCGGGTCCAGGTCCGTGTCCGGTTCCGGTTCCGGTTCCGGGTCCGGGTCCGGGTCCGGGTCCGGGTCCGGGTCCGGGTCCGGGTAAGGGTCCGGGTCCGGGTCTGGGTCCGGGTCCGGGTCCGGGTCCGGGTCCGGGTCCGGGTAAGGGTCCGGGTCTGGGTCCGGGTCCGGGTCCGGGTCCGGTTCCGGGTAAGGGTCCGGGTCCGGGTCCGGGTAAGGGTCCGGGTCCGGGTAAGGGTCCGGGTCCGGGTCCGTGTCCGGTTCCGGGTCCGGTTCCGGGTCCGGGTCCGGGTCCGGGTCCGGGTCCGGGTCCGGGTCCAGGTCCTGGTAAGGGTCCGGTTCCGGGTCCGGTTCCGGGTCCGGGTCCGGTTCCGGGTCCGGGTCCGGGTCCGGGTAAGGGTCCGGGTCCGGGTCCGGGTAAGGGTCCGGGTCCGGGTCCGGGACCTGGTCCGGGTCTGGGTCCGGGTCCGGGTCCGGGTCCGTGTCCGGTTCCGGGTCCGGGTCCGGGTAAAGGTCCGGGTTCGGGTCCGGGTCCGGTTCCGGGTCCGGGTCCGGGTAAGTGTCTGGGTCCGGGTCCGGTTCCGGGTCCGGGTCCGGGTCCGGTTCCGGGTCCGGGTAAGGGTCCGGTTCCGGGTCCGGGTCCAGGTCGGGGTCCGGGTTCGGGTCCGGGTCCGGTTCCGGGTCCGGGTAAGGGTCCGGGTCCGGGTCCGGGTCCGGGTCCGGGTCCGGGTAAGGGTCCGGGTCCATGTCCGGTTCCGGTTCCGGTTCCGGTTCCGGTTCCGGGTCCGGGTCCGGGTCCGGGTCCGGGTCCGGGTCCAGGTCCTGGTAAGGGTCCGGTTCCGGGTCCGGTTCCGGGTCCGGGGTCCGGTTCCGGGTCCGGGTCCGGGTCCGGGTAAGGGTCCGGGTCCGGGTCCGGGTAAGGGTCCGGGTCCGGGTCCGGGACCTGGTCCGGGTCTGGGTCCGGGTCCGGGTCCGGGTCCGTGTCCGGTTCCGGGTCCGGGTCCGGGTAAAGGTCCGGGTTCGGGTCCGGGTCCGGTTCCGGGTCCGGGTCCGGGTAAGTGTCTGGGTCCGGGTCCGGTTCCGGGTCCGGGTCCGGGTCCGGTTCCGGGTCCGGGTAAGGGTCCGGTTCCGGGTCCGGGTCCAGGTCGGGGTCCGGGTTCGGGTCCGGGTCCGGTTCCGGGTCCGGGTCCGGGTAAGTGTCTGGGTCCGGGTCCGGTTCCGGGTCCGGGTCCGGGTCCGGGTCCGGGTCCGGGTAAGGGTCCGGTTCCGGGTCCGGGTCCAGGTCGGGGTCCGGGTCCGGGTCCGGGTCCGGGTCTGAGTCCAGGTCCGGGTCCGGGTAAGGGTCCGGGCCCGGGTCCGGGTCCGGGTCCGGGTCCGGGTCCGGGTCCGTGTCCGGGTCTGGGTAAGGGTCCGGGTCCTGGTCCGGGTCCGGGTCCGGGTCCGGGTATGGGTCCGGGTCCGGGTCCAGGTCCGGGTCCGGGTCCGGGTCCGGTTCCGGGTCCGGGTCCATGTCCGGGTCCGGGTCCGGGTCCGGGTAAGGGTCCGGGTCCGGGTCCGGGTCCGGGTGCGTGTCCGGGTCCGGGTAAGGGTCCGGGTCCGGTTCCGGGTCTGGGTCCGGGTCCGGGTCCGGGTCCGGGTCCGGGTCCGGGTATGGGTCCGGGTCCGGGTCCGGGTCCGGGTAAGGGTCCAGGTCCGGGTCCGGGTCCGGGTCTGGGTCCGGGTCCGGGTCCGGGTCCGTGTCCGGTTCCGGGTCCGGGTCCGGGTAAAGGTCCGGGTTCGGGTCCGGGTCCGGTTCCGGGTCCGGGTCCGGGTAAGTGTCTGGGTCCGGGTCCGGTTCCGGGTCCGGGTCCGGGTCCGGTTCCGGGTCCGGGTAAGGGTCCGGTTCCGGGTCCGGGTCCAGGTCGGGGTCCGGTTCCGGGTCCGGGTCCGGTTCCGGGTCCGGGTCCGGGTCCGGGTAAGGGTCCGGGTCCGGGTCCGGGTAAGGGTCCGGGTCTGGGACCGGGTCCCGGTCCGGGTCCGGGTCCGGGTCCGGGTAAGGGTCCGGGTCTGGGTCCGGGTCCGGGTCCGATTCCGGGTCCGGGTCCGGGTCCGGGTCCGGGTCCGGGTCCGGGTCCGGGTCCGGGTCCGGGTCCGGGTCCGGGACCGGGTCCGGGTCTGGGTAAGGGTCCGGGTCCGGGTCCGGGTCCGCGTCAGTGTCCGGGTAAGGGTCCGGGTACGGGTAAGTGTCCGGGTCCGGGTCCGGGTCCGGCTCCGGGTAAGGGTCCGGGTCCGGGTCCGTGTCCGGTTCCGGTTCTGGTTCCGGTTCCGGTTCCGGGTCCGGGTCCGGGTCCGGGTCCGGGTCCGGGTAAGGGTCCGGGTCCGGGTCCGGGTCCGGGTCCGGGTCCGGGTCCGGGTAAGGGTCCGGGTCTGGGTCCGGGTCCGGGTCCGGGTCCGGGTCCGGGTAAGGGTCCGGGTCTGGGTCCGGGTCCGGGTCCGGGTCCGGGTCCGGGTCCGGGTCCGGGTAAGGGTCCGGGTCCGGGTCCGGTTAAGGGTCCGGGTCCGGGTCCGGGACCTGGTCCGGGTCTGGGTCCGGGTCCGGGTCCGGGTCCGGGTCCGTGTCCGGTTCCGGGTCCGGGTCCGGGTAAAGGTCTGGGTCCGGGTCCGGGTCCGATTCCGGGTCCGGGTCCGGGTCCGGGTCCGGGTCCGGGTCCGGGTCCGGGTCCGGGTCCGGGACCGGGTCCGGGTCTGGGTAAGGGTCCGGGTCCGGGTCCGGGTCCGCGTCAGTGTCCGGGTAAGGGTCCGGGTACGGGTAAGTGTCCGGGTCCGGGTCCGGCTCCGGCTCCGGGTAAGGGTCCGGGTCCGGGTCCGTGTCCGGTTCCGGTTCTGGTTCCGGTTCCGGTTCCGGGTCCGGGTCCGGGTCCGGGTCCGGGTCCGGGTCCGGGTAAGGGTCCGGGTCCGGGTCCGGGTCCGGGTCCGGGTCCGGGTCCGGGTAAGGGTCCGGGTCTGGGTCCGGGTCCGGGTCCGGGTCCGGGTCCGGGTAAGGGTCCGGGTCTGGGTCCGGGTCCGGGTCCGGGTCCGGGTCCGGGTCCGGGTCCGGGTAAGGGTCCGGGTCCGGGTCCGGTTAAGGGTCCGGGTCCGGGTCCGGGACCTGGTCCGGGTCTGGGTCCGGGTCCGGGTCCGGGTCCGGGTCCGTGTCCGGTTCCGGGTCCGGGTCCGGGTAAAGGTCTGGGTTCGGGTCCGGGTCCGGTTCCGGGTCCGGGTCCGGGTCCGGGTCCGGGTATGGGTCCGGGTCCGGGTCCGGGTCCGGGTAAGGGTCCGGGTCTGGGTCGGTGTCCGCATCCGGGTCTGGGTCCGCGTCCGGGTCCGGGTCCGGGTCCGGGTCCGGGTCTGGGTCCGGGTATGGGTCCGGGTCCGGGTCCGGGTCCGGGTCCGGGTCCGGGTAAGGGTCCGGGTCCATGTCCGGTTCCGGTTCCGGGTCCGGTTCCGGTTCCGGTTCCGGGTCCGGGTCCGGGTCCGGGTCCGGGTCTGGGTCCAGGTCCTGGTAAGGGTCCGGTTCTGGGTCCGGTTCCGGGTCCGGGTCCGGTTCCGGGTCCGGGTCCGGGTCCGGGTAAGGGTCCGGGTCCGGGTCCGGGTAAGGGTCCGGGTCCGGGTCCGTTACCTGGTCCGGGTCTGGGTCCGGGTCCGGGTCCGGGTCCGTGTCCGGTTCCGGGTCCGGGTCCGGGTAAAGGTCCGGGTTCGGGTCCGGGTCCGGTTCCGGGTCCGGGTCCGGGTAAGTGTCTGGGTCCGGGTCCGGTTCCGGGTCCGGGACCGGGTCCGGTTCCGGGTCCGGTTCCGGGTCCGGGTCCGTTTCCGGGTCCGGGTAAGGGTCCGGGTCCGGGTCCGGGTCCGGGTCTGTGTCCGGGTCCGGGTCCGGGTAAGGGTCCAGGTCAGGGTCCGTGTCCGGGTCCGGGTCCGGGTAAGGGTCCGGGTCTGGGTCCGGGTCCGGGTCTGGGTATGGGTCCGGTTCCGGGTCTGGGTCCGGGTCAGGGTCCGGGTCCTGGTCCGGGTCCGGGTCTGAGTCCGGGTCCGGGTCCGGGTAAGGGTCCGGGTCCGGTTCCGGTTCCGGGTCCGGTTCCGGGTCCGGGTCCGGGTCCGGGTCTGGGTCCGGGTCCGGGTCCGGGTAAAGGTCCGGGTTCGGGTCCGGGTCCGGTTCCGGGTCCGGGTCCGGGTAAGTGTCTGGGTCCGGGTCCGGTTCCGGGTCCGGGTCCGGGTCCGGTTCCGGGTCCGGGTAAGGGTCCGGTTCCGGGTCCGGGTCCAGGTCGGGGTCCGGGTTCGGGTCCGGGTCCGGTTCCGGGTCCGGGTAAGGGTCCGGGTCCGGGTCCGGGTCCGGGTCCGGGTCCGGGTCCGGGTAAGGGTCCGGGTCCATGTCCGGTTCCGGTTCCGGTTCCGGTTCCGGTTCCGGGTCCGGGTCCGGGTCCGGGTCCGGGTCCGGGTCCAGGTCCTGGTAAGGGTCCGGTTCCGGGTCCGGTTCCGGGTCCGGGTCCGGTTCCGGGTCCGGGTCCGGGTCCGGGTAAGGGTCCGGGTCCGGGTCCGGGTAAGGGTCCGGGTCCGGGTCCGGGACCTGGTCCGGGTCTGGGTCCGGGTCCGGGTCCGGGTCCGTGTCCGGTTCCGGGTCCGGGTCCGGGTAAAGGTCCGGGTTCGGGTCCGGGTCCGGTTCCGGGTCCGGGTCCGGGTAAGTGTCTGGGTCCGGGTCCGGTTCCGGGTCCGGGTCCGGGTCCGGTTCCGGGTCCGGGTAAGGGTCCGGTTCCGGGTCCGGGTCCAGGTCGGGGTCCGGGTTCGGGTCCGGGTCCGGTTCCGGGTCCGGGTCCGGGTAAGTGTCTGGGTCCGGGTCCGGTTCCGGGTCCGGGTCCGGGTCCGGGTCCGGGTCCGGGTAAGGGTCCGGTTCCGGGTCCGGGTCCAGGTCGGGGTCCGGGTCCGGGTCCGGGTCCGGGTCTGAGTCCAGGTCCGGGTCCGGGTAAGGGTCCGGGCCCGGGTCCGGGTCCGGGTCCGGGTCCGGGTCCGGGTCCGTGTCCGGGTCTGGGTAAGGGTCCGGGTCCTGGTCCGGGTCCGGGTCCGGGTCCGGGTATGGGTCCGGGTCCGGGTCCAGGTCCGGGTCCGGGTCCGGGTCCGGTTCCGGGTCCGGGTCCATGTCCGGGTCCGGGTCCGGGTCCGGGTAAGGGTCCGGGTCCGGGTCCGGGTCCGGGTGCGTGTCCGGGTCCGGGTAAGGGTCCGGGTCCGGTTCCGGGTCTGGGTCCGGGTCCGGGTCCGGGTCCGGGTCCGGGTCCGGGTATGGGTCCGGGTCCGGGTCCGGGTCCGGGTAAGGGTCCAGGTCCGGGTCCGGGTCCGGGTCTGGGTCCGGGTCCGGGTCCGGGTCCGTGTCCGGTTCCGGGTCCGGGTCCGGGTAAAGGTCCGGGTTCGGGTCCGGGTCCGGTTCCGGGTCCGGGTCCGGGTAAGTGTCTGGGTCCGGGTCCGGTTCCGGGTCCGGGTCCGGGTCCGGTTCCGGGTCCGGGTAAGGGTCCGGTTCCGGGTCCGGGTCCAGGTCGGGGTCCGGTTCCGGGTCCGGGTCCGGTTCCGGGTCCGGGTCCGGGTCCGGGTAAGGGTCCGGGTCCGGGTCCGGGTAAGGGTCCGGGTCTGGGACCGGGTCCGGGTCCGGGTCCGGGTCCGGGTCCGGGTAAGGGTCCGGGTCTGGGTCCGGGTCCGGGTCCGATTCCGGGTCCGGGTCCGGGTCCGGGTCCGGGTCCGGGTCCGGGTCCGGGTCCGGGTCCGGGTCCGGGACCGGGTCCGGGTCTGGGTAAGGGTCCGGGTCCGGGTCCGGGTCCGGGTCCGCGTCAGTGTCCGGGTAAGGGTCCGGGTACGGGTAAGTGTCCGGGTCCGGGTCCGGGTCCGGCTCCGGGTAAGGGTCCGGGTCCGGGTCCGTGTCCGGTTCCGGTTCTGGTTCCGGTTCCGGTTCCGGGTCCGGGTCCGGGTCCGGGTCCGGGTCCGGGTAAGGGTCCGGGTCCGGGTCCGGGTCCGGGTCCGGGTCCGGGTCCGGGTCCGGGTAAGGGTTCTGGTCTGGGTCCGGGTCCGGGTCCGGGTCCGGGTCCGGGTAAGGGTCCGGGTCTGGGTCCGGGTCCGGGTCCGGGTCCGGGTCCGGGTCCGGGTCCGGGTAAGGGTCCGGGTCCGGGTCCGGTTAAGGGTCCGGGTCCGGGTCCGGGACCTGGTCCGGGTCTGGGTCCGGGTCCGGGTCCGGGTCCGGGTCCGGGTCCGGGTCCGGTTCCGGGTCCGGGTCCGGGTAAAGGTCTGGGTCCGGGTCCGGGTCCGATTCCGGGTCCGGGTCCGGGTCCGGGTCCGGGTCCGGGTCCGGGTCCGGGTCCGGGTCCGGGTCCGGGACCGGGTCCGGGTCTGGGTAAGGGTCCGGGTCCGGGTCCGGGTCCGCGTCAGTGTCCGGGTAAGGGTCCGGGTACGGGTAAGTGTCCGGGTCCGGGTCCGGGTCCGGCTCCGGGTAAGGGTCCGGGTCCGGGTCCGTGTCCGGTTCCGGTTCTGGTTCCGGTTCCGGTTCCGGGTCCGGGTCCGGGTCCGGGTCCGGGTCCGGGTCCGGGTAAGGGTCCGGGTCCGGGTCCGGGTCCGGGTCCGGGTCCGGGTCCGGGTAAGGGTCCGGGTCTGGGTCCGGGTCCGGGTCCGGGTCCGGGTCCGGGTAAGGGTCCGGGTCTGGGTCCGGGTCCGGGTCCGGGTCCGGGTCCGGGTCCGGGTCCGGGTAAGGGTCCGGGTCCGCGTCCGGTTAAGGGTCCGGGTCCGGGTCCGGGACCTGGTCCGGGTCTGGGTCCGGGTCCGGGTCCGGGTCCGGGTCCGTGTCCGGTTCCGGGTCCGGGTCCGGGTAAAGGTCTGGGTTCGGGTCCGGGTCCGGTTCCGGGTCCGGGTCCGGGTCCGGGTCCGGGTATGGGTCCGGGTCCGGGTCCGGGTCCGGGTAAGGGTCCGGGTCTGGGTCGGTGTCCGCATCCGGGTCTGGGTCCGCGTCCGGGTCCGGGTCCGGGTCTGGGTCCGGGTCCGGGTCCGGGTAAGGGTCCGGGTCTGGGTCCGGGTCCGGGTCTGGGTATGGGTCCGGTTCCGGGTCTGGGTCCGGGTCAGGGTCCGGGTCCTGGTCCGGGTCCGGGTCTGAGTCCGGGTCCGGGTCCGGGTAAGGGTCCGGGTCCGGTTCCGGTTCCGGGTCCGGTTCCGGGTCCGGGTCCGGGTCCGGGTCTGGGTCCGGGTCCGGGTCCGGGTCCGGGTCCGGGTAAGGGTCCGGGTCCGGGTCCGGGTCCGGGTCGGGGTCCGGGTCCGGGTCCGGGTCCGGGTCTGAGTCCGGGTCCGGGTCCGGGTAAGGGTCCGGGCCCGGGTCCGTGTCCGGGTCCGGGTCCGGGTCCGGGTCCGTGTCCGGGTCAGGGTAAGGGTCCGGGTCCTGGTCCGGGTCCGGGTCCGGGTCCGGGTATGGGTCCGGGTCCGGGTCCGGGTCCGGGTCCGGGTCCGGGTCCGGTTCCGGGTCCGGGTCCATGTCCGGGTCCGGGTCCGGGTCCGGGTAAGGGTCCGGGTCCGGGTCCGGGTCCGGGTCCGGGACCTGGTCCGGGTCTGGGTCCGGGTCCGGGTCCGGGTCCGGGTAAAGGTCCGGGTTCGGGTCCGGTTCCGGTTCCGGGTCCGGGTCCGGGTAAGTGTCTGGGTCCGGGTCCGGTTCCGGGTCCGGGTCCGGGTCCGGTTCCGGGTCCGGTTCCGGGTCCGGGTCCGTTTCCGGGTCCGGGTAAGGGTCCGGGTCCGGGTCTGTGTATGGGTCCGGTTCCGGGTCCGGGTCCGGGTCAGGGTCCGGGTCCGGGTCCGGGTCCGGGTCTGGGTCCGGGTCCGGGTCCGGGTCCGGGTCCGGGTCCGGGTAAGGGTCCGGTTCCGGGTCCGGGTCCAGGTCGGGGTCCGGGTCCGGGTCCGGGTCCGGGTCTGAGTCCGGGTCCGGGTCCGGGTAAGGGTCCGGGCCCGGGTCCGTGTCCGTGTCCGGGTCCGGGTCCGGGTCCGGGTCCGGGTCTGGGTCCGGGTATGGGTCCGGGTCCGGGTCCGGGTCCGGGTCCGGGTCCGGGTAAGGGTCCGGGTCCATGTCCGGTTCCGGTTCCGGGTCCGGTTCCGGTTCCGGTTCCGGGTCCGGGTCCGGGTCCGGGTCCGGGTCCGGGTCCAGGTCCTGGTAAGGGTCCGGTTCCGGGTCCGGTTCCGGGTCCGGGTCCGGTTCCGGGTCCGGGTCCGGGTCCGGGTAAGGGTCCGGGTCCGGGTCCGGGTAAGGGTCCGGGTCCGGGTCCGGGACCTGGTCCGGGTCTGGGTCCGGGTCCGGGTCCGGGTCCGTGTCCGGTTCCGGGTCCGGGTCCGGGTAAAGGTCCGGGTTCGGGTCCGGGTCCGGTTCCGGGTCCGGGTCCGGGTAAGTGTCTGGGTCCGGGTCCGGTTCCGGGTCCGGGACCGGGTCCGGTTCCGGGTCCGGTTCCGGGTCCGGGTCCGTTTCCGGGTCCGGGTAAGGGTCCGGGTCCGGGTCCGGGTCCGGGTCTGTGTCCGGGTCCGGGTCCGGGTAAGGGTCCAGGTCAGGGTCCGTGTCCGGGTCCGGGTCCGGGTAAGGGTCCGGGTCTGGGTCCGGGTCCGGGTCTGGGTATGGGTCCGGTTCCGGGTCTGGGTCCGGGTCAGGGTCCGGGTCCTGGTCCGGGTCCGGGTCTGAGTCCGGGTCCGGGTCCGGGTAAGGGTCCGGGTCCGGTTCCGGTTCCGGTTCCGGTTCCGGGTCCGGGTCCGGGTCCGGGTCTGGGTCCGGGTCCGGGTCCGGGTCCGGGTCCGGGTAAGGGTCCGGGTCCGGGTCCGGGTCCGGGTCGGGGTCCGGGTCCGGGTCCGGGTCCGGGTCTGAGTCCGGGTCCGGGTCCGGGTAAGGGTCCGGGCCCGGGTCCGTGTCCGTGTCCGTGTCCGGGTCCGGGTCCGTGTCCGGGTCTGGGTAAGGGTCCGGGTCCTGGTCCGGGTCCGGGTCCGGGTCCGGGTATGGGTCCGGGTCCGGGTCCGGGTCCGGGTCCGGGTCCGGGTCCGGTTCCGGGTCCGGGTCCATGTCCGGGTCCGGGTCCGGGTCCGGGTAAGGGTCCGGGTCCGGGTCCGGGTCCGGGTGCGTGTCCGGGTCCGGGTAAGGGTCCGGGTCCGGGTCCGGGACCTGGTCCGGGTCTGGGTCCGGGTCCGGGTCCGGGTCCGGGTAAAGGTCCGGGTTCGGGTCCGGTTCCGGTTCCGGGTCCGGGTCCGGGTAAGTGTCTGGGTCCGGGTCCGGTTCCGGGTCCGGGTCCGGGTCCGGTTCCGGGTCCGGTTCCGGGTCCGGGTCCGTTTCCGGGTCCGGGTAAGGGTCCGGGTCCGGGTCTGTGTATGGGTCCGGTTCCGGGTCCGGGTCCGGGTCAGGGTCCGGGTCCGGGTCCGGGTCCGGGTCTGGGTCCGGGTCCGGGTCCGGGTCCGGGTCCGGGTAAGGGTCCGGTTCCGGGTCCGGGTCCAGGTCGGGGTCCGGGTCCGGGTCCGGGTCCGGGTCTGAGTCCGGGTCCGGGTCCGGGTAAGGGTCCGGGCCCGGGTCCGTGTCCGTGTCCGGGTCCGGGTCCGGGTCCGTGTCCGGGTCTGGGTAAGGGTCCGGGTCCTGGTCCGGGTCCGGGTCCGGGTCCGGGTATGGGTCCGGGTCCGGGTCCGGGTCCGGGTCCGGGTCCGGGTCCGGTTCCGGGTCCGGGTCCATGTCCGGGTCCGGGTCCGGGTCCGGGTAAGGGTCCGGGTCCGGGTCCGGGTCCGGTTGCGTGTCCGGGTCCGGGTAAGGGTCCGGGTCCGGTTCCGGGTCTGGGTCCGGGTCCGGGTCCGGGTCCGGGTCCGGGTCCGGGTATGGGTCCGGGTCCGGGTCCGGGTCCGGGTAAGGGTCCAGGTCCGGGTCCGGGTCCGGGTCCGGGTCCGGGTCCAGGTCCGGGTAAGGGTCCGGGTCCGGGTCCGGGTCCGGGTAAGGGTCTGGGTCCGGGTCCGGGTCCGGGTCTGGGACCGGGTCCGGGTCCGATTCCGGGTCCGGGTCTGGGTCCGGGTCCGGGTCCGGGTCCGGGTCCGGGTCCGGGACCGGGTCCGGGTCTGGGTAAGGGTCCGGGTCCGGGTCCGGGTCTGGGTCAGTGTCCGGGTAAGGGTCCGGGTCCGGGTAAGTGTCCGGGTCCGGGTCCGGGTCCGAGTCCGAGTCCGGGTAAGGGTCCGGGTCCAGGTCCGTGTCCGGTTCCGGTTCCGGTTCCGGGTCCGGGTCCGGGTCCGGGTCCGGGTCCGGGTCCGGGTCCGGGTAAGGGTCCGGGTCCGGGTCTGGGTCCGGGTCCGGGTCCGGGTCCGGGTCCGGGTCCGGGTAAGGGTCCGGGTCTGGGTCCGGGTCCGGGTCCGGGTCCGGGTCCGGTTCCGGGTAAGGGTCCGGGTCCGGGTCCGGGTAAGGGTCCGGGTCCGGGTAAGGGTCCGGGTCCGGGTCCGTGTCCGGTTCCGGTTCCGGGTCCGGGTCCAGGTCCGGGTCCGGGTCCGGGTCCGGGTCCGGGTCCGGGTCCGGGTCCAGGTCCTGGTAAGGGTCCGGTTCCGGGTCCGGTTCCGGGTCCGGGTCCGGTTCCGGGTCCGGGTCCGGGTCCGGGTAAGTGTCCGGGTCCGGGTCCGGGTAAGGGTCCGGGTCCGGGTAAGTGTCCGGGTCCGGGTCCGGGTCCGAGTCCGAGTCCGGGTAAGGGTCCGGGTCCAGGTCCGTGTCTGGTTCCGGTTCCGGTTCCGGGTCCGGGTCCGGGTCCGGGTCCGGGTCCGGGTCCGGGTCCGGGTAAGGGTCCGGGTCCGGGTCTGGGTCCGGGTCCGGGTCCGGGTCCGGGTCCGGGTCCGGGTAAGGGTCCGGGTCTGGGTCCGGGTCCGGGTCCGGGTCCGGTTCCGGGTAAGGGTCCGGGTCCGGGTCCGGGTAAGGGTCCGGGTCCGGGTAAGGGTCCGGGTCCAGGTCCGTGTCCGGTTCCGGTTCCGGGTCCGGGTCCGGGTCCGGGTCCGGGTCCGGGTCCGGGTCCGGGTCCGGGTCCGGGTCCTGGTAAGGGTCCGGTTCCGGGTCCGGTTCCGGGTCCGGGTCCGTTTCCGGGTCCGGGTAAGGTTCCGGGTCCGGGTCCGGGTAAGGGTCCGGGTCTGGGACCGGGTCCGGGTCCGGGTCCGGGTCCGGGTCCGGGTAAGGGTCCGGGTCTGGGTCCGGGTCCGGGTCCGATTCCGGGTCCGGGTCCGGGTCCGGGTCCGGGTCCGGGTCCGGGTCCGGGTCCGGGTCCGGGTCCGGGACCGGGTCCGGGTCTGGGTAAGGGTCCGGGTCCGGGTCCGGGTCCGCGTCAGTGTCCGGGTAAGGGTCCGGGTACGGGTAAGTGTCCGGGTCCGGGTCCGGGTCCGGCTCCGGGTAAGGGTCCGGGTCCGGGTCCGGGTCCGTGTCCGGTTCCGGTTCTGGTTCCGGTTCCGGTTCCGGTTCCGGGTCCGGGTCCGGGTCCGGGTCCGGGTAAGGGTCCGGGTCCGGGTCCGGGTCCGGGTCCGGGTCCGGGTCCGGGTCCGGGTAAGGGTCCGGGTCCGGGTCCGGGTCCGGGTCCGGGTCCGGGTCCGGGTAAGGGTCCGGGTCTGGGTCCGGGTCCGGGTCCGGGTCCGGGTCCGGGTCCGGGTCCGGGTAAGGGTCCGGGTCCGGGTCCGGTTAAGGGTCCTGGTCCGGGTCCGGGACCTGGTCCGGGTCTGGGTCCGGGTCCGGGTCCGGGTCCGGGTCCGGGTCCGGTTCCGGGTCCGGGTCCGGGTAAAGGTCTGGGTTCGGGTCCGGGTCCGGTTCCGGGTCCGGGTCCGGGTCCGGGTCCGGGTATGGGTCCGGGTCCGGGTCCGGGTCCGGGTAAGGGTCCGGGTCTGGGTCCGTGTCCGCATCCGGGTCTGGGTCCGCGTCCGGGTCCGGGTCCGGGTCCGGGTCCGGGTCTGGGTCCGGGTATGGGTCCGGGTCCGGGTCCGGGTCCGGGTCCGGGTCCGGGTAAGGGTCCGGGTCCATGTCCGGTTCCGGTTCCGGGTCCGGTTCCGGTTCCGGTTCCGGTTCCGGGTCCGGGTCCGGGTCCGGGTCCGGGTCCGGGTATGGGTCCGGGTCCGGGTCCGGGTCCGGGTAAGGGTCCGGGTCTGGGTCCGTGTCCGCATCCGGGTCTGGGTCCGCGTCCGGGTCCGGGTCCGGGTCCGGGTCCGGGTCTGGGTCCGGGTATGGGTCCGGGTCCGGGTCCGGGTCCGGGTCCGGGTCCGGGTAAGGGTCCGGGTCCATGTCCGGTTCCGGTTCCGGTTCCGGTTCCGGGTCCGGGTCCGGGTCCGGGTCCGGGTCCGGGTCCGGGTCCGGGTCCGGGTCCAGGTCCTGGTAAGGGTCCGGTTCCGGGTCCGGTTCCGGGTCCGGGTCCGGTTCCGGGTCCGGGTCCGGGTCCGGGTAAGGGTCCGGGTCCGGGTCCGGGTAAGGGTCCGGGTCCGGGTCCGGGTCCGGGACCTGGTCCGGGTCTGGGTCCGGGTCCGGGTCCGGGTCCGTGTCCGGTTCCGGGTCCGGGTCCGGGTAAAGGTCCGGGTTCGGGTCCGGGTCCGGTTCCGGGTCCGGGTCCGGGTAAGTGTCTGGGTCCGGGTCCGGTTCCGGGTCCGGGTCCGGGTCCGGTTCCGGGTCCGGGTAAGGGTCCGGGTCCAGGTCCGTGTCTGGTTCCGGTTCCGGTTCCGGGTCCGGGTCCGGGTCCGGGTCCGGGTCCGGGTCCGGGTCCGGGTAAGGGTCCGGGTCCGGGTCTGGGTCCGGGTCCGGGTCCGAGTCCGGGTAAGGGTCCGGGTCCAGGTCCGTGTCTGGTTCCGGTTCCGGTTCCGGTTCCGGGTCCGGGTCCGGGTCCGGGTCCGGGTCCGGGTCCGGGTCCGGGTAAGGGTCCGGGTCCGGGTCTGGGTCCGGGTCCGGGTCCGGGTCCGGGTCCGGGTCCGGGTAAGGGTCCGGGTCTGGGTCCGGGTCCGGGTCCGGGTCCGGTTCCGGGTAAGGGTCCGGGTCCGGGTCCGGGTAAGGGTCCGGGTCCGGGTAAGGGTCCGGGTCCAGGTCCGTGTCCGGTTCCGGTTCCTGGTCCGGGTCCGGGTCCGGGTCCGGGTCCGGGTCCGGGTCCGGGTCCGGGTCCAGGTCCTGGTAAGGGTCCGGTTCCGGGTCCGGTTCCGGGTCCGGGTCCGTTTCCGGGTCCGGGTCAGGTTCCGGGTCCGGGTCCGGGTAAGGGTCCGGGTCTGGGACCGGGTCCGGGTCCGGGTCCGGGTCCGGGTCCGGGTAAGGGTCCGGGTCTGGGTCCGGGTCCGGGTCCGATTCCGGGTCCGGGTCCGGGTCCGGGTCCGGGTCCGGGTCCGGGTCCGGGTCCGGGTCCGGGACCGGGTCCGGGTCTGGGTAAGGGTCCGGGTCCGGGTCCGGGTCCGCGTCAGTGTCCGGGTAAGGGTCCGGGTACGGGTAAGTGTCCGGGTCCGGGTCCGGGTCCGGCTCCGGGTAAGGGTCCGGGTCCGGGTCCGTGTCCGGTTCCGGTTCTGGTTCCGGTTCCGGTTCCGGTTCCGGGTCCGGGTCCGGGTCCGGGTCCGGGTAAGGGTCCGGGTCCGGGTCCGGGTCCGGGTCCGGGTCCGGGTCCGGGTCCGGGTAAGGGTCCGGGTCTGGGTCCGGGTCCGGGTCCGGGTCCGGGTCCGGGTAAGGGTCCGGGTCTGGGTCCGGGTCCGGGTCCGGGTCCGGGTCCGGGTCCGGGTCCGGGTAAGGGTCCGGGTCCGGGTCCGGTTAAGGGTCCTGGTCCGGGTCCGGGACCTGGTCCGGGTCTGGGTCCGGGTCCGGGTCCGGGTCCGGGTCCGGGTCCGGTTCCGGGTCCGGGTCCGGGTAAAGGTCTGGGTTCGGGTCCGGGTCCGGTTCCGGGTCCGGGTCCGGGTCCGGGTCCGGGTATGGGTCCGGGTCCGGGTCCGGGTCCGGGTAAGGGTCCGGGTCTGGGTCCGTGTCCGCATCCGGGTCTGGGTCCGCGTCCGGGTCCGGGTCCGGGTCCGGGTCCGGGTCTGGGTCCGGGTATGGGTCCGGGTCCGGGTCCGGGTCCGGGTCCGGGTCCGGGTAAGGGTCCGGGTCCATGTCCGGTTCCGGTTCCGGGTCCGGTTCCGGTTCCGGTTCCGGTTCCGGGTCCGGGTCCGGGTCCGGGTCCGGGTCCGGGTATGGGTCCGGGTCCGGGTCCGGGTCCGGGTAAGGGTCCGGGTCTGGGTCCGTGTCCGCATCCGGGTCTGGGTCCGCGTCCGGGTCCGGGTCCGGGTCCGGGTCCGGGTCTGGGTCCGGGTATGGGTCCGGGTCCGGGTCCGGGTCCGGGTCCGGGTCCGGGTAAGGGTCCGGGTCCATGTCCGGTTCCGGTTCCGGTTCCGGTTCCGGGTCCGGGTCCGGGTCCGGGTCCGGGTCCGGGTCCGGGTCCAGGTCCTGGCAAGGGTCCGGTTCCGGGTCCGGTTCCGGGTCCGGGTCCGGTTCCGGGTCCGGGTCCGGGTCCGGGTAAGGGTCCGGGTCCGGGTCCGGGTAAGGGTCCGGGTCCGGGTCCGGGACCTGGTCCGGGTCTGGGTCCGGGTCCGGGTCCGGGTCCGTGTCCGGTTCCGGGTCCGGGTCCGGGTAAAGGTCCGGGTTCGGGTCCGGGTCCGGTTCCGGGTCCGGGTCCGGGTAAGTGTCTGGGTCCGGGTCCGGTTCCGGGTCCGGGTCCGGGTCCGGTTCCGGGTCCGGGTAAGGGTCCGGTTCCGGGTCCGGGTCCAGGTCGGGGTCCGGGTTCGGGTCCGGGTCCGGTTCCGGGTCCGGGTCCGGGTAAGTTTCTGGGTCCGGGTCCGGTTCCGGGTCCGGGTCCGGGTCCGGGTCCGGGTCCGGGTAAGGGTCCGGTTCCGGGTCCGGGTCCAGGTCGGGGTCCGGGTCCGGGTCCGGGTCCGGGTCTGAGTCCAGGTCCGGGTCCGGGTAAGGGTCCGGGCCCGGGTCCGTGTCCGGGTCCGGGTCCGGGTCCGGGTCCGTGTCCGGGTCTGGGTAAGGGTCCGGGTCCTGGTCCGGGTCCGGGTCCGGGTCCGGGTATGGGTCCGGGTCCGGGTCCGGGTCCGGGTCCGGGTCCGGGTCCGGTTCCGGGTCCGGGTCCATGTCCGGGTCCGGGTCCGGGTCCGGGTAAGGGTCCGGGTCCGGGTCCGGGTCCGGGTGTGTGTCCGGGTCCGGGTAAGGGTCCGGGTCCGGTTCCGGGTCTGGGTCCGGGTCCGGGTCCGGGTCCGGGTCCGGGTCCGGGTATGGGTCCGGGTCCGGGTCCGGGTCCGGGTAAGGGTCCAGGTCCGGGTCCGGGTCTGGGTCTGGGTAAGGGTCCGGGTCCGGGTACGGGTCCGGGTCAGTGTCCGGGTAAGGGTCCGGGTCCGGGTCCGGGTCCGGGTCCGGGTCCGGGTCCGGGTCCGGGTCCGGGTCCGGGTCCGGGTCCGGGTAAGGGTCCGGGTCTGGGTCCGGGTCCGGGTCCGGGTCCGGGTCCGGTTCCGGGTAAGGGTCCGGGTCCGGGTCCGGGTAAGGGTCCGGGTCCATGTCCGGGTCCGGGTCCGCTTCCGGGTAAGGGTAAGGGTCCGGGTCCGGGTCCGGGTCCGGGTCCGGTTCCGGGTCCGGGTCCGGGTAAAAGTCCGGGTCCAAGTCCGGGTCCGGGTCCGGGTCCGGGTCCGGGTAAGGGTCTGGGTCCGGATCCGGGTCCGGGTCCGGGTAAGGGTCCGGGTCTGGGTCGGGGTCCGGGTCCGGGTAAGGGTCCGGGTCCGGGTCCGGGTCCGGGTCCGGGTCCGGGTCCGGGTAAGGGTCCGGGTCCAGGTCCGGGTCCGGGTCCGGGGTCCGGTTCCTGGTCCGGGTCCGGGTAAGGGTCCAGGTCCGGGCCCGGGTAAGTGTCCGGGTCCGGGTCCGGGTCCGGGTCCGGGTAAGGGTCTGGGTCCGGATCCGGGTCCGGGTCCGGGTAAGGGTCCGGGTCTGGGTCGGGGTCCGGGTCCGGGTAAGGGTCCGGGTCCGGGTCCGGGTCCGGGTCCGGGTCCGGGTCCGGGTAAGGGTCCGGGTCCAGGTCCGGGTCCGGGTCCGGGTCCGGTTCCTGGTCCGGGTCCGGGTCCGTGTCCGGGTCCGGGTCCGGGTCCGGGTCCGGGTCTGGGTCCGGGTAAGTGTCCGGGTACGGGTCCGGGTCAGGGTCTGGGTCCGGGTAAGGGTCCGGGTCCGGTTCCGGGTCCAGGTCCGGGTCCGGGTCCGGGTCCGGGTCCAGGTCTGGGTAAGGGTCCGGGTCCGGGTCCGGGTAAGGGTCCGGTTCCGGGTCCGGAACCTGGTCCGTGTCTGGGTCCGGGTCCGGGTCCGGGTCCGTGTCCGGTTCCGGGTCCGGGTCCGGGTAAAGGTCCGGGTCCGGGTCCGGGTCCGGTTCCGGGTCCGGGTCCGGGTCCGGGTCCAGGTCCGGGTCCGGGTCCGGGTCCGGGTAAGCGTCCGCGTAAATGTCCGGGTCCGGGTCCGGGTCCGGGTAAGGGTCCGGGTTCGGGTCCGGGTCCGGTTCCGGGTCCGGGTCCGGGTAAGTGTCTGGGTCCGGGTCCGGGTCCAGGTCAAGGTCCGGTTCCGGGTCCGGTTCCAGGTCCGGGTCAGGGTCCGGGTAAGTGTCCGGGTCCGGGTCCGGGTCCGGGTAAGGGTCAGGGTCCGGGTAAGGTTCCGGGTCCGTGTCCGTATCCGGGTCCGGGTCCGGGTAAGGGTCCGTGTCCGGGTCCGGGTCCGTGTCCGGGTAAGGGTCCGGGTCTGGGTCCGCGTCCGCGTCCGGGTCCGCGTCCGGGTGCGGGTCCCTGTCCGGGTCTGGGTCCAGGTCCGGGTCGGGGTCCGGGTCCGGGTCCGGGTCCGGGTCCGGGTCCGGGTAAGGGTCCGGGTCTGGGTCCGGGTCCGGGTAAGGGTCCGGGTCCGGCTCCGGGTCCGGGTAAGGGTCCGGGTCCGGGTCCGGGTCCGGGTCTGGTTCCGTGTCCGGTTCCGGGTCCGGGTCCGGGTAATGGTCCGGGTCCGGGTAAGGGTCCGTGTCCGGGTCCGTGTCCGTGTCCGTGTCCGTGTCCGGGTCCGGGTCTGGGTCCGGGTCTGGGTCCGGGTCCGGGTCCGGGTCCGGGTCCGGGTCCGGGTCCGGGTCCGGGTCCGGGTCAGGGTCTGGGTCCGGGTCCGGGTCCGGGTCCGGGTCCGGGTCCGGGTCCGGGTAAGGGTCCGGGTAAGGGTCCGGGTCCGGGTCCGGGTCCGGATCCGGTTCCGGGTCCGGGTAAGGGTCCGGGTCCGGTTCCGGGTCCGGGTCCGGGTCCGGGTCCGGGTCCCGGTAAGGGTCCGGGTCCATGTCCGGGTCCGGGTCCGTGTCCGGGTCCGGGTAAGGGTCCGGGTCCGCGTCCGGGTCCGAGTCCGGGTCCGGGTAAGGGTCCGGGTCCGGGTCCGGGTCCGGGTCCGGGTCCGGGTCCGGGTCCGGGTCCGGGTCCGGGTCCGGGACAGGGTAAGGGTCCGGGTCCGGGTCCGGGTCCGAGTCCGTGTCCGGGTAAGGGTCCGGGTCTGGGTCCGCGTCCGCGTCCGGGTCCGCGTCCGGGTGCGGGTCCCTGTCCGGGTCTGGGTCCAGGTCCGGGTCGGGGTCCGGGTCCGGGTCCGGGTCCGGGTCCGGGTAAGGGTCCGGGTCTGGGTCCGGGTCCGGGTAAGGGTCCGGGTCCGGCTCCGGGTCCGGGTAAGGGTCCGGGTCCGGGTCCGGGTCCGGGTCTGGTTCCGTGTCCGGTTCCGGGTCCGGGTCCGGGTAATGGTCCGGGTCCGGGTAAGGGTCCGTGTCCGGGTCCGTGTCCGTGTCCGTGTCCGTGTCCGGGTCCGGGTCTGGGTCCGGGTCTGGGTCCGGGTCCGGGTCCGGGTCCGGGTCCGGGTCCGGGTCCGGGTCCGGGTCCGGGTCAGGGTCTGGGTCCGGGTCCGGGTCCGGGTCCGGGTCCGGGTCCGGGTCCGGGTCCGGGTAAGGGTCCGGGTAAGGGTCCGGGTCCGGGTCCGGGTCCGGATCCGGTTCCGGGTCCGGGTAAGGGTCCGGGTCCGGTTCCGGGTCCGGGTCCGGGTCCGGGTCCGGGTCCCGGTAAGGGTCCGGGTCCATGTCCGGGTCCGGGTCCGTGTCCGGGTCCGGGTAAGGGTCCGGGTCCGCGTCCGGGTCCGAGTCCGGGTCCGGGTAAGGGTCCGGGTCCGGGTCCGGGTCCGGGTCCGGGTCCGGGTCCGGGTCCGGGTCCGGGTCCGGGTCCGGGACAGGGTAAGGGTCCGGGTCCGGGTCCGGGTCCGAGTCCGGGTCCGGGTAAGGGTCCGGGTCCGGGTCCGGGTCCGGGTCCGGGTCCGGGTCCGGGTCCGGGTCCGGGTCCGGGTCCGGGTCCGGGTAAGGGTCCGGGTCCATGTCCGGGTCCGGGTCCGCTTCCGGGTAAGGGTAAGGGTCCGGGTCCGGGTCCGGGTCCGGGTCCGGGTCCGGTTCCGGGTCCGGGTCCGGGTAAAGGTCCGGGTCCAAGTCCGGGTCCGGGTCCAGGTAAGGGTCCGGGTCCGTGTCCGTGTCCGTGTCCGGGTCCGTGTCCGGGTCCGGGTCCGGGTCAGGGTCCGGGTCCGGGTCCGGGTCCGGGTCCGGGTCCGGGTCCGTGTCCGGGTCCGGGTCCAGGTCCGGGTAAGGGTCCGGGTAAGGGTCCGGGTCCGGGTTTGTGTCCGGGTCCGGGTCCGGGTCCGGGTAAGGGTCCGGGTCCGGGTCCGGGTCCGGGTCCGGGTCCGGGTCCGGGTCCGGGTAAGGGTCTGGGTCCGGTTCCGGGTCCGGGTCCGGGTAAGGGTCCGGGTCTGGGTCGGGGTCCGGGTCCGGGTCCGGGTAAGGGTCCGGGTCCGGGTCCGGGTCCGGGTCCGGGTAAAGGTCCGGGTAAGGGTCCGGGTCCATGTCCGGGTCCGGGTCCGCTTCCGGGTAAGGGTAAGGGTCCGGGTCCGGGTCCGGGTCCGGGTCCGGTTCCGGGTCCGGGTCCGGGTAAAGGTCCGGGTCCAAGTCCGGGTCCGGGTCCGGGTCCGGGTAAGGGTCTGGGTCCGGATCCGGGTCCGGGTCCGGGTAAGGGTCCGGGTCTGGGTCGGGGTCCGGGTCCGGGTAAGGGTCCGGGTCCGGGTCCGGGTCCGGGTCCGGGTCCGGGTCCGGGTAAGGGTCCGGGTCCAGGTCCGGGTCCGGGTCCGGGTCCGGTTCCTGGTCCGGGTCCGGGTAAGGGTCCAGGTCCGGGCCCGGGTAAGTGTCCGGGTCCGGGTCCGGGTCCGGGTCTGGGTCCGGGTCCGGTTCGGGGTCCGGGTCCGGGTCCGGGTCCGGGTCCGGGTAAGGGTCCAGGTCCGGGTCCGGGTCCGGGTCCGGGTCCGGGTCCGGGTAAGGGTCTGGGTCCGGTTCCGGGTCCGGGTCCGGGTAAGGGTCCGGGTCTGGGTCGGGGTCCGGGTCCGGGTCCGGGTAAGGGTCCGGGTCCGGGTCCGGGTCCGGGTCCGGGTCCGGGTCCGGGTAAGGGTCCGGGTCCATGTCCGGGTCCGGGTCCGCTTCCGGGTAAGGGTAAGGGTCCGGGTCCGGGTCCGGGTCCGGGTCCGGTTCCGGGTCCGGGTCCGGGTAAAGGTCCGGGTCCAAGTCCGGGTCCGGGTCCGGGTCCGGGTCCGGGTAAGGGTCTGGGTCCGGATCCGGGTCCGGGTCCGGGTAAGGGTCCGGGTCTGGGTCGGGGTCCGGGTCCGGGTAAGGGTCCGGGTCCGGGGTCCGGGTCCGGGTCCGGGTCCGGGTAAGGGTCCGGGTCCAGGTCCGGGTCCGGGTCCGGGTCCGGTTCCTGGTCCGGGTCCGGGTAAGGGTCCAGGTCCGGGCCCGGGTAAGTGTCCGGGTCCGGGTCCGGGTCCGGGTCTGGGTCCGGGTCCGGTTCGGGGTCCGGGTCCGGGTCCGGGTCCGGGTCCGGGTAAGGGTCCGGGTCCGGGTCCGGGTCCGGGTAAGGGTCCGGGTCCGGCTCCGGGTCCGGGTAAGGGTCCGGGTCCGGGTCCCGGTCCGGGTCTGGTTCCGTGTCCGGTTCCGTGTCCGGGTCCGGGTATTGGTCTGGGTCCGGGTAAGGATCCGTGTCCGGGTCCGTGTCCGTGTCCGTGTCCGTGTCCGTGTCCGGGTCTGGGTCCGGGTCTGGGTCCAGGTCCGGGTCCGGGTCCGGGTCCGGGTCCGGGTCCGGGTCCGGGTCCGGGTCCGGGTCAGGGTCTGGGTCCGGGTCCGGGTCCGGGTCCGGGTCCGGGTCCGGGTCCGGGTCCGGGTCCGGGTAAGGGTCCGGGTAAGGGTCCGGGTCCGGGTCCGTGTCCGGATCCGGGTCCGTGTCCGGGTAAGGGTCCGGGTACGGGTCCGGGTCCGGGTCCGGGTCCCGGTAAGGGTCCGGGTCCATGTCCATGTCCGGGTCCGGGTCCGGGTCCGGGTAAGGGTCCGGGTCCGGGTCCGGGTCCGGGTCAGGTTCCGGTTCCGGGTCCGGGTAAAGGTCCGGGTCAAAGTCCGGGTCCGGGTCCGGGTCCGGGTCCGGGTCTGGTTCCGTGTCCGGTTCCGTGTCCGGGTCCGGGTAAAGGTCCGAGTCCGGGTCCGGGTCCGGGTCCGGGTCCGGGTCCGGGTAAGGGTCCGTGTCCGGGTCCGTGTCCGTGTCCGTGTCCGGGTCCGGGTCCGGGTCTGGGTCCGGGTCTGGGTCCGGGTCCGGGTTAGGGTCCGGGTCTGGGTCCGGGTCCAGGTCCGGGTCCGGGTCCGGGTCCGGGTCCGGGTCCGGGTCCGGGTCCGGGTCAGGGTCCGGGTCCGGGTCCAGGTCCGCGTCCGGGTAAGGGTCCAGGTCCGGGTCCGGGTCCGGGTCCGGGTCCGGGTCCGGGTCCGGGTCCGGGTCCGGGTAAGGGTCCGGGTCCGGGTCCGGGTCCGAGTTAGGGTCCGGGTCCGGGTCCGGGTCCGGGTCAGGGTATGGGTCCGGGTCCGGGTCCGGGTCCGGGTCCGGGTCCGGTTCCGGGTCCAGGTCCGGGTCCGGGTCCGGGTCCGTGTCCGGGTCCGTGTCCGGGTCCGTGTCCGGGTCCGGGTCCGGGTCCGGGTCCGGGTCCGGGTCCGGGTCTGGGTCAGGGTAAGTGTCCGGGTACGGGTCCGGGTCAGGGTCTGGGTCCGGGTAAGGGTCCGGGTCCGGTTTCCGGGTCCAGGTCCGGGTCCGGGTCCGGGTCCAGGTCTGGGTAAGGGTCCGGGTCCGGGTCCGGGTAAGGGTCCGGTTCCGGGTCCGGGACCTGGTCCGTGTCTGGGTCCGGGTCCGGGTCCGGGTCCGTGTCCGGTTCCGGGTCCGGGTCCGGGTAAAGGTCCGGGTCCGGGTCCGGGTCCGGGTCCGGGTCCGGGTCCGGGTCCGGGTCCAGGTCCGGGTCCGGGTCCGGGTCCGGGTAAGCGTCCGCGTAAATGTCCGGGTCCGGGTCCGGGTCCGGGTAAGGGTCCGGGTTCGGGTCCGGGTCCGGTTCCGGGTCCGGGTCCGGGTAAGTGTCTGGGTCCGGGTCCGGGTCCAGGTCAAGGTCCGGTTCCGGGTCCGATTCCAGGTCCGGGTCAGGGTCCGGGTAAGTGTCCGGGTCCGGGTCCGGGTCCGGGTAAGGGTCCGGGTCCGGGTAAGGTTCCGGGTCCGTGTCCATGTCCGGGTCCGGGTCTGGGTAAGGGTCCGTGTCCGGGTCCGGGTCCGTGTCCGGGTAAGGGTCCGGGTCTGGGTCCGCGTCCGCGTCCGGGTCCGCGTCCGGGTGCGGGTCCCTGTCCGGGTCTGGGTCCAGGTCCGGGTCGGGGTCCGGGTCCGGGTCCGGGTCCGGGTCCGGGTAAGGGTCCAGGTCCGGGTCCGGGTCCGGGTCCAGGTCAGGGTCCGGGTCCGGGTCCGGGTCCGGGTAAGGGTCCGGGTCCGGGTCCGGGTCCGGGTCCGGGTCCGGGTCCGGGTCCGGTTCCGGGTCCAGGTCCGGGTCCGGGTAAGCGTCCGCGTAAATGTCCGGGTCCGGGTCCGGGTCCGGGTAAGGGTCCGGGTTCGGGTCCGGGTCCGGTTCCGGGTCCGTGTCCGGGTAAGTGTCTGGGTCCGGGTCCGGGTCCAGGTCAAGGTCCGGTTCCGGGTCCGGTTCCAGGTCCGGGTCAGGGTCCGGGTAAGTGTCCGGGTCCGTGTCCGGGTCCGGGTAAGGGTCCGGGTCCGGGTAAGGGTCCGGGTCCGGGTCCGGGTCCGGTTCCGGGTAAGGGTCCGGGTCCGGGTCCGGGACCGGTTGCGGTTCTGGGTCCGGGTAAAGGTCCAGGTCCGGGTCCGGGTCCGGGTCCGGGTCCGGTTCCGGTTCCGGTTCCGGGTAAGGGTCCGGGTCCGGGTCCGTGTCCGGGTCCGGGTCCGGGTAAGGTTCGGGGTCCGGGTCCGGGTCCGGGTCCGGGTAAGGGTCCGGGTCCGGGTCCGGGTCCGGGTAAGGGTCCGGGTCTGGGTCGGGGTCCGGGTCCGGGTCCGGGTAAGGGTCCGGGTCCGGGTCCGGGTCCGGGTCCGGGTCCGGTTCCAGGTCCGGGTCAGGGTCGGGTAAGTGTCCGGGTCCGTGTCCGGGTCCGGGTAAGGGTCCGGGTCCGGGTAAGGGTCCGGGTCCGGGTCCGGGTCCGGTTCCGGGTAAGGGTCCGGGTCCGGGTCCGGGACCGGTTGCGGTTCTGGGTCCGGGTAAAGGTCCAGGTCCGGGTCCGGGTCCGGGTCTGGGTCCGGTTCCGGTTCCGGTTCCGGGTAAGGGTCCGGGTCCGGGTCCGGGTCCGGGTCCGGGTCCGGACGGTAAGGTTCGGGGTCCGGGGTCCGGGTCCGGGTCCGGGTAAGGGTCCGGGTCCGGGTCCGGGTCCGGGTAAGGGTCCGGGTCTGGGTCGGGGTCCGGGTCCGGGGTCCGGGTAAGGGTCCGAGTCCGGGTCCGAGTCCGGGTCCGGGTCCGGGTCCGGGTCCGGGTCCGGGTCCGGGTAAGGGTCCGGCTCCGGCTCCGGGTCCGGGTAAGGGTCCGGGTCCGGGTCCGGGTCCGGGTCTGGTTCCGTGTCCGGTTTCCGGGTCCGGGTCCGGGTAAAGGTCCGGGTCCGGGTCCCGGGTCTGGGTAAGGGGTCCGTGTCCGTGTCCGTGTCCGTGTCCGTGTCCGTGTCCAAGGTCCAGGTCCGGGTCTGGGTCCGGGTCCGGGTCCGGGTCAGGTTCCGGTTCCGGGTCCGGGTAAAGGTCCGGGTCAAAGTCCGGGTCCGGGTCCGGGTCCGGGTCCGGGTCTGGTTCCGTGTCCGGTTCCGTGTCCGGGTCCGGGTAAAGGTCCGAGTCCGGGTCCGGGTCCGGGTCCGGGTCCGGGTCCGGGTAAGGGTCCGTGTCCGTGTCCGTGTCCGTGTCCGTGTCCGTGTCCGGGTCCGGGTATGGGTCCGGGTCTGGGTCCGGGTCCGGGTTAGGGTCCGGGTCTGGGTCCGGGTCCGGGTCCGGGTCCGGGTCCGGGTCCGGGTCCGGGTCCGGGTCAGGGTCAGGGTCCGGGTCCGGGTCCAGGTCCGGGTCCGGGTAAGGGTCCAGGTCCGGGTCCGGCTCCGGGTCCGGGTCCGGGTCCGGGTCCGGGTCCGGGTCCGGGTCCGGGTCCGGGTCCGGGTCCGGGTCCGGGTAAGGGTCCGGGTCCGGGTCCGGGTCCGGGTCCGAGTTAGGGTCCGGGTCCGGGTCCGGGTCCGGGTCAGGGAATGGGTCCGGGTCCGGGTCCGGGTCCGGGTCCGGGTCCGGTTCCGGGTCCAGGTCCGTGTCCGGGTCCGGGTCCGTGTCCGGGTCCGTGTCCGGGTCCGTGTCCGGGTCCGTGTCCGGGTCCGGGTCCGGGTCCGGGTCCGGGTCCGGGTCTGGGTCCGGGTAAGTGTCCGGGTACGGGTCCGGGTCAGGGTCTGGGTCCGGGTAAGGGTCCGGGTCCGGGTCCGGTTCCGGGTCCGGGTCCGGGTCCGGGTCCAGGTCTGGGTAAGGGTCCGGGTCCGGGTCCGGGTAAGGGTCCGGTTCCGGGTCCGGGACCTGGTCCGTGTCTGGGTCCGGGTCCGGGTCCGGGTCCGTGTCCGGGTCCGGGTCCGGGTCCGGGTCCGGGTCCGGGTCCGGGTAAGGGTCCGGCTCCGGCTCCGGCTCCGGGTCCGGGTAAGGGTCCGGGTCCGGGTCCGGGTCCGGGTCTGGTTCCGTGTCCGGTTCCGGTTTCCGGGTCCGGGTAAAGGTCCGGGTCCGGGTCCGGGTCTGGGTAAGGGTCCGTGTCCGTGTCCGTGTCCGTGTCCGTGTCCGTGTCCGGGTCCAGGTCCGGGTCTGGGTCCGGGTCCGGGTCCGGGTAAGGGTCCGGGTCCGGGTCCGGGTCCGGGTCAGGTTCCGGTTCCGGGTCCGGGTAAAGGTCCGGGTCAAAGTCCGGGTCCGGGTCCGGGTCCGGGTCCGGGTCTGGTTCCGTGTCCGGTTCCGTGTCCGGGTCCGGGTAAAGGTCCGAGTCCGGGTCCGGGTAAGTGTCTGGGTCCGGGTCCGGGTCCAGGTCAAGGTCCGGTTCCGGGTCCGGTTCCAGGTCCGGGTCAGGGTCCGGGTAAGTGTCCGGGTCCGGGTCCGGGTTCCGGGTAAGTGTCCGGGTCCGGGTAAGGTTCCGTGTCCGTGTCCGTGTCCGTGTCCGGGTCCGGGTAAGGGTCCGTGTCCGGGTCCGGGTCCGTGTCCGGGTAAGGGTCCGGGTCTGGGTCCGCGTCCGCGTCCGGGTCCGCGTCCGGGTGCGGGTCCGTGTCCGGGTCTGGGTCCAGGTCCGGGTCGGGGTCCGGGTCCGGGTCCGGGTCCGGGTAAGGGTCCAGGTCCGGGTCCGGGTCCGGGTCCAGGTCAGGGTCCGGGTCCGGGTCCGGGTCCGGGTAAGGGTCTGGGTCCGGGTCCGGGTCCGGGTCCGGGTCCGGGTCCGGGTCCGGGTCCAGGTCCGGGTCCGGGTAAGCGTCCGCGTAAATGTCCGGGTCCGGGTCCGGGTCCGGGTAAGGGTCCGGGTTCGGGTCCGGGTCCGGTTCTGGGTCCGGGTCCGGGTAAGTGTCTGGGTCCGGGTCCGGGTCCAGGTCAAGGTCCGGTTCCGGGTCCGGTTCCAGGTCCGGGTCAGGGTCCGGGTAAGTGTCCGGGTCCGTGTCCGGGTCCGGGTAAGGGTCCGGGTCCGGGTAAGGGTCCGGGTCCGGGTCCGGGTCCGGTTCCGGGTAAGGGTCCGGGTCCGGGTCCGGGACCGGTTGCGGTTCTGGGTCCGGGTAAAGGTCCAGGTCCGGGTCCGGGTCCGGGTCCGGGTCCGGGTCTGGGTCCGGTTCCGGTTCCGGTTCCGGTTCCGGGTAAGGGTCCGGGTCCGGGTCCGGGTCCGGGTCCGGGTCCGGGTAAGGTTCGGGGTCCGGGTCCGGGTCCGGGTCCGGGTAAGGGTCCGGGTCCGGGTCCGGGTCCGGGTCCGGGTCCGGGTCTGGGTCGGGGTCCGGGTCCGGGTCCGGGTAAGAGTCCGGGTCCGGGTCCGGGTCCGGGTCCGGGTCCGGGTCCGGGTCCGGGTCCGGGTCCGGGTAAGGGTCCGGCTCCGGCTCCGGGTCCGGGTAAGGGTCCGGGTCCGGGTCCGGGTCCGGGTCTGGTTCCGTGTCCGGTTCCGGGTCCGGGTCCGGGTAAAGGTCCGGGTCCGGGTCCGGGTCTGGGTAAGGGTCCATGTCCGTGTCCGTGTCCGTGTCCGTGTCCGGGTCCGGGTCCAGGTCCGGATCTGGGTCCGGGTCCGGGTCCGGGTCCGGGTTAGGGTCCGGGTCTGGGTCCGGGTCCGGGTCCGGGTCCGGGTCCGGGTCTGGGTCCGGGTCCGGGTCCGGGTCCGGGTCCGGGTCCGGGTCCGGGTCCGGGTTGGGGTAAGGGTCCGGGTAAGTGTCCGGTTCCGGGTCTGGGTCTGGGTCCGGGTCCGGGTCCAGGTATGGGTCCGGGTCCGGGTCCGGGTCCGGGTCCGGGTCCGGGTCCGGGTCCGGGTCCGGGTCCGGGTCCGGGTCCGTGTCTGTGTCCGGGTAAGGGTCCGGGTCCATGTCCGGGTCCGGGTCCGGGTCCGGGTAAGGGTCCGGGTCCGGGTCCGGTTCCGGGTCCGGTTCTGGTTCCGGGTCCGGGTAAAGGTCCGGGTCCAGGTCCGGGTCCGGGTCCGGGTCCGGGTAAGGGTCCGGGTCCGGGTCCGGGTCCGGGTCCGGGTCCGGGTCAGGTTCCGGTTCCGGGTCCGGGTAAAGGTCCGGGTCAAAGTCCGGGTCCGGGTCCGGGTCCGGGTCCGGGTCTGGTTCCGTGTCCGGTTCCGTGTCCGGGTCCGGGTAAAGGTCCGAGTCCGGGTCCGGGTCCGGGTCCGGGTCCGGGTCCGGGTAAGTGTCTGGGTCCGGGTCCGGGTCCAGGTCAAGGTCCGGTTCCGGGTCCGGTTCCAGGTCCGGGTCAGGGTCCGGGTAAGTGTCCGGGTCCGGGTCCGGGTCCGGGTAAGGGTCCGGGTCCGGGTAAGGTTCCGTGTCCGTGTCCGTGTCCGGGTCCGGGTCCAGGTAAGGGTCCGTGTCCGGGTCCGGGTCCGTGTCCGGGTAAGGGTCCGGGTCTGGGTCCGCGTCCGCGTCCGGGTCCGCGTCCGGGTGCGGGTCCGTGTCCGGGTCTGGGTCCAGGTCCGGGTCGGGGTCCGGGTCCGGGTCCGGGTCCGGGTAAGGGTCCAGGTCCGGGTCCGGGTCCGGGTCCAGGTCAGGGTCCGGGTCCGGGTCCGGGTCCGGGTAAGGGTCTGGGTCCGGGTCCGGGTCCGGGTCCGGGTCCGGGTCCGGGTCCGGGTCCAGGTCCGGGTCCGGGTAAGCGTCCGCGTAAATGTCCGGGTCCGGGTCCGGGTCCGGGTAAGGGTCCGGGTTCGGGTCCGGGTCCGGTTCTGGGTCCGGGTCCGGGTAAGTGTCTGGGTCCGGGTCCGGGTCCAGGTCAAGATCCGGTTCCGGGTCCGGTTCCAGGTCCGGGTCAGGGTCCGGGTAAGTGTCCGGGTCCGTGTCCGGGTCCGGGTAAGGGTCCGGGTCCGGGTAAGGGTCCGGGTCCGGGTCCGGGTCCGGTTCCGGGTAAGGGTCCGGGTCCGGGTCCGGGACCGGTTGCGGTTCTGGGTCCGGGTAAAGGTCCAGGTCCGGGTCCGGGTCCGGGTCCGGGTCCGGGTCCGGTTCCGGTTCCGGTTCCGGTTCCGGGTAAGGGTCCGGGTCCGGGTCCGGGTCCGGGTCCGGGTCCGGGTAAGGTTCGGGGTCCGGGTCCGGGTCCGGGTCCGGGTAAGGGTCCGGGTCCGGGTCCGGGTCCGGGTAAGGGTCCGGGTCTGGGTCGGGGTCCGGGTCCGGGTCCGGGTAAGAGTCCGGGTCCGGGTCCGGGTCCGGGTCCGGGTCCGGGTCCGGGTCCGGGTCCGGGTCCGGGTAAGGGTCCGGCTCCGGCTCCGGGTCCGGGTAAGGGTCCGGGTCTGGGTCCGGGTCCGGGTCTGGTTCCGGGTCCGGTTCCGGGTCCGGGTCCGGGTAAAGGTCCGGGTCCGGGTCCGGGTCTGGGTAAGGGTCCGTGTCCGTGTCCGTGTCCGTGTCCGTGTCCGGGTCCGGGTCCAGGTCCGGGTCTGGGTCCGGGTCCGGGTCCGGGTCCGGGTTAGGGTCCGGGTCCGGGTCCAGGTCCGGGTCCGGGTAAGGGTCCAGGTCCGGGTCCGGCTCCGGGTCCGGGTCCGGGTCCGGGTCCGGGTCCGGGTCCGGGTCCGGGTCCGGGTCCGGGTCCGGGTCCGGGTAAGGGTCCGGGTCCGGGTCCGGGTCCGGGTCCGAGTTAGGGTCCGGGTCCGGGTCCGGGTCCGGGTCAGGGAATGGGTCCGGGTCCGGGTCCGGGTCCGGGTCCGGGTCCGGTTCCGGGTCCAGGTCCGTGTCCGGGTCCGGGTCCGTGTCCGGGTCCGTGTCCGGGTCCGTGTCCGGGTCCGTGTCCGGGTCCGGGTCCGGGTCCGGGTCCGGGTCCGGGTCTGGGTCCGGGTAAGTGTCCGGGTACGGGTCCGGGTCAGGGTCTGGGTCCGGGTAAGGGTCCGGGTCCGGGTCCGGTTCCGGGTCCGGGTCCGGGTCCGGGTCCAGGTCTGGGTAAGGGTCCGGGTCCGGGTCCGGGTAAGGGTCCGGTTCCGGGTCCGGGACCTGGTCCGTGTCTGGGTCCGGGTCCGGGTCCGGGTCCGTGTCCGGGTCCGGGTCCGGGTCCGGGTCCGGGTCCGGGTCCGGGTAAGGGTCCGGCTCCGGCTCCGGCTCCGGGTCCGGGTAAGGGTCCGGGTCCGGGTCCGGGTCCGGGTCTGGTTCCGTGTCCGGTTCCGGTTCCGGGTCCGGGTAAAGGTCCGGGTCCGGGTCCGGGTCTGGGTAAGGGTCCGTGTCCGTGTCCGTGTCCGTGTCCGTGTCCGTGTCCGGGTCCAGGTCCGGGTCTGGGTCCGGGTCCGGGTCCGGGTAAGGGTCCGGGTCCGGGTCCGGGTCCGGGTCAGGTTCCGGTTCCGGGTCCGGGTAAAGGTCCGGGTCAAAGTCCGGGTCCGGGTCCGGGTCCGGGTCCGGGTCTGGTTCCGTGTCCGGTTCCGTGTCCGGGTCCGGGTAAAGGTCCGAGTCCGGGTCCGGGTAAGTGTCTGGGTCCGGGTCCGGGTCCAGGTCAAGGTCCGGTTCCGGGTCCGGTTCCAGGTCCGGGTCAGGGTCCGGGTAAGTGTCCGGGTCCGGGTCCGGGTCCGGGTAAGGGTCCGGGTCCGGGTAAGGTTCCGTGTCCGTGTCCGTGTCCGGGTCCGGGTCCGGGTAAGGGTCCGTGTCCGGGTCCGGGTCCGTGTCCGGGTAAGGGTCCGGGTCTGGGTCCGCGTCCGCGTCCGGGTCCGCGTCCGGGTGCGGGTCCGTGTCCGGGTCTGGGTCCAGGTCCGGGTCGGGGTCCGGGTCCGGGTCCGGGTCCGGGTAAGGGTCCAGGTCCGGGTCCGGGTCCGGGTCCAGGTCAGGGTCCGGGTCCGGGTCCGGGTCCGGGTAAGGGTCTGGGTCCGGGTCCGGGTCCGGGTCCGGGTCCGGGTCCGGGTCCGGGTCCAGGTCCGGGTCCGGGTAAGCGTCCGCGTAAATGTCCGGGTCCGGGTCCGGGTCCGGGTAAGGGTCCGGGTTCGGGTCCGGGTCCGGTTCTGGGTCCGGGTCCGGGTAAGTGTCTGGGTCCGGGTCCGGGTCCAGGTCAAGGTCCGGTTCCGGGTCCGGTTCCAGGTCCGGGTCAGGGTCCGGGTAAGTGTCCGGGTCCGTGTCCGGGTCCGGGTAAGGGTCCGGGTCCGGGTAAGGGTCCGGGTCCGGGTCCGGGTCCGGTTCCGGGTAAGGGTCCGGGTCCGGGTCCGGGACCGGTTGCGGTTCTGGGTCCGGGTAAAGGTCCAGGTCCGGGTCCGGGTCCGGGTCCGGGTCCGGGTCCGGGTCCGGTTCCGGTTCCGGTTCCGGTTCCGGGTAAGGGTCCGGGTCCGGGTCCGGGTCCGGGTCCGGGTCCGGGTAAGGTTCGGGGTCCGGGTCCGGGTCCGGGTCCGGGTAAGGGTCCGGGTCCGGGTCCGGGTCCGGGTCCGGGTCCGGGTCTGGGTCGGGGTCCGGGTCCGGGTCCGGGTAAGAGTCCGGGTCCGGGTCCGGGTCCGGGTCCGGGTCCGGGTCCGGGTCCGGGTCCGGGTCCGGGTAAGGGTCCGGCTCCGGCTCCGGGTCCGGGTAAGGGTCCGGGTCCGGGTCCGGGTCCGGGTCTGGTTCCGTGTCCGGTTCCGGGTCCGGGTCCGGGTAAAGGTCCGGGTCCGGGTCCGGGTCTGGGTAAGGGTCCGTGTCCGTGTCCGTGTCCGTGTCCGTGTCCGGGTCCGGGTCCAGGTCCGGATCTGGGTCCGGGTCCGGGTCCGGGTCCGGGTTAGGGTCCGGGTCTGGGTCCGGGTCCGGGTCCGGGTCCGGGTCCGGGTCTGGGTCCGGGTCCGGGTCCGGGTCCGGGTCCGGGTCCGGGTCCGGGTCCGGGTCCGGGTTGGGGTAAGGGTCCGGGTAAGTGTCCGGTTCCGGGTCTGGGTCTGGGTCCGGGTCCGGGTCCAGGTATGGGTCCGGGTCCGGGTCCGGGTCCGGGTCCGGGTCCGGGTCCGGGTCCGGGTCCGGGTCCGGGTCCGGGTCCGGGTCCGGGTCCGTGTCTGTGTCCGGGTAAGGGTCCGGGTCCATGTCCGGGTCCGGGTCCGGGTCCGGGTAAGGGTCCGGGTCCGGGTCCGGTTCCGGGTCCGGTTCTGGTTCCGGGTCCGGGTAAAGGTCCGGGTCCAGGTCCGGGTCCGGGTCCGGGTCCGGGTAAGGGTCCGGGTCCGGGTCCGGGTCCGGGTCCGGGTCCGGGTCAGGTTCCGGTTCCGGGTCCGGGTAAAGGTCCGGGTCAAAGTCCGGGTCCGGGTCCGGGTCCGGGTCCGGGTCTGGTTCGTGTCCGGTTCCGTGTCCGGGTCCGGGTAAAGGTCCGAGTCCGGGTCCGGGTCCGGGTCCGGGTCCGGGTCCGGGTAAGTGTCTGGGTCCGGGTCCGGGTCCAGGTCAAGGTCCGGTTCCGGGTCCGGTTCCAGGTCCGGGTCAGGGTCCGGGTAAGTGTCCGGGTCCGGGTCCGGGTCCGGGTAAGGGTCCGGGTCCGGGTAAGGTTCCGTGTCCGTGTCCGTGTCCGGGTCCGGGTCCAGGTAAGGGTCCGTGTCCGGGTCCGGGTCCGTGTCCGGGTAAGGGTCCGGGTCTGGGTCCGCGTCCGCGTCCGGGTCCGCGTCCGGGTGCGGGTCCGTGTCCGGGTCTGGGTCCAGGTCCGGGTCGGGGTCCGGGTCCGGGTCCGGGTCCGGGTAAGGGTCCAGGTCCGGGTCCGGGTCCAGGGTCCAGGTCAGGGTCCGGGTCCGGGTCCGGGTCCGGGTAAGGGTCTGGGTCCGGGTCCGGGTCCGGGTCCGGGTCCGGGTCCGGGTCCGGGTCCAGGTCCGGGTCCGGGTAAGCGTCCGCGTAAATGTCCGGGTCCGGGTCCGGGTCCGGGTAAGGGTCCGGGTTCGGGTCCGGGTCCGGTTCTGGGTCCGGGTCCGGGTAAGTGTCTGGGTCCGGGTCCGGGTCCAGGTCAAGATCCGGTTCCGGGTCCGGTTCCAGGTCCGGGTCAGGGTCCGGGTAAGTGTCCGGGTCCGTGTCCGGGTCCGGGTAAGGGTCCGGGTCCGGGTAAGGGTCCGGGTCCGGGTCCGGGTCCGGTTCCGGGTAAGGGTCCGGGTCCGGGTCCGGGACCGGTTGCGGTTCTGGGTCCGGGTAAAGGTCCAGGTCCGGGTCCGGGTCCGGGTCCGGGTCCGGGTCCGGGTCCGGTTCCGGTTCCGGTTCCGGTTCCGGGTAAGGGTCCGGGTCCGGGTCCGGGTCCGGGTCCGGGTCCGGGTAAGGTTCGGGGTCCGGGTCCGGGTCCGGGTCCGGGTAAGGGTCCGGGTCCGGGTCCGGGTCCGGGTAAGGGTCCGGGTCTGGGTCGGGGTCCGGGTCCGGGTCCGGGTAAGAGTCCGGGTCCGGGTCCGGGTCCGGGTCCGGGTCCGGGTCCGGGTCCGGGTCCGGGTCCGGGTAAGGGTCCGGCTCCGGCTCCGGGTCCGGGTAAGGGTCCGGGTCTGGGTCCGGGTCCGGGTCTGGTTCCGGGTCCGGTTCCGGGTCCGGGTCCGGGTAAAGGTCCGGGTCCGGGTCCGGGTCTGGGTAAGGGTCCGTGTCCGTGTCCGTGTCCGTGTCCGTGTCCGGGTCCGGGTCCAGGTCCGGGTCTGGGTCCGGGTCCGGGTCCGGGTCCGGGTTAGGGTCCGGGTCTGGGTCCGGGTCCGGGTCCGGGTCCGGGTCCGGGTCTGGGTCCGGGTCCGGGTCCGGGTCCGGGTCCGGGTCCTGGTCCGGGTCCGGGTTGGGGTAAGGGTCCGGGTAAGTGTCCGGTTCCGGGTCTGGGTCTGGGTCCGGGTCCGGGTCCAGGTATGGGTCCGGGTCCGGGTCCGGGTCCGGGTCCGGGTCCGGGTCCGGGTCCGGGTCCGGGTCCGGGTCCGGGTCCGGGTCCGGGTCCGGGTCCGGGTCCGTGTCTGTGTCCGGGTAAGGGTCCGCGTCCATGTCCGGGTCCGGGTCCGGGTCCGGGTAAGGGTCCGGGTCCGGGTCCGGTTCCGGGTCCGGTTCTGGTTCCGGGTCCGGGTAAAGGTCCGGGTCCAGGTCCGGGTCCGGGTCCGGGTAAGGGTCCAGGTCCGGGTCCGGATCCGGGTCCGGTTCCGGTTCCGGGTCCGGGTCCGGGTAAAGGTCCGGGTCCGGGTCCGGGTCCGGGTCCGGGTCCGTGTCCGGGTCCGGGTCCGTGTCCGGGTCCGGGTCTGGGTCCGGGTAAGTGTCCGGGTACGGGTCCGGGTCAGGGTCTGGGTCCGGGTAAGGGTCCGGGTCCGGTTCCGGGTCCGGGTCCGGGTCCGGGTCCAGGTCTGGGTAAGGGTCCGGGTCCGGGTCCGGGTAAGGGTCCGGGTCCGGGTCCGGGACCTGGTCCGTGTCTGGGTCCGGGTCCGGGTCCGGGTCCGTGTCCGGTTCCGTGTCCGGGTCCAGGAAAAAGGTCCGGGTCCGGGTCCGGGTCCGGGTCTGGGTCCGGGTCCGGGTCCGGGTCCAGGTCCGGGTCCGGGTCCGGGTCCGGGTAAGCGTCCGCGTAAATGTCCGGGTCCGGGTCCGGGTCCGGGTAAGGGTCCGGGTTCGGGTCCGGGTCCGGTTCCGGGTCCGGGTCCGGGTAAGTGTCTGGGTCCGGGTCCGGGTCCGGGTCCGGGTTAGGGTCCGGGTCCGGGTCCGGGTCCGGGTCCGGGTCCGGGTCCGGGTCTGGGTCCGGGTCCGGGTCCGGGTCCGGGTCCGGGTCCGGGTCCGGGTCCGGGTTGGGGTAAGGGTCCGGGTAAGTGTCCGGTTCCGGGTCTGGGTCTGGGTCCGGGTCCGGGTCCAGGTATGGGTCCGGGTCCGGGTCCGGGTCCGGGTCCGGGTCCGGGTCCGGGTCCGGGTCCGGGTCCGGGTCCGGGTCCGGGTCCGTGTCTGTGTCCGGGTAAGGGTCCGCGTCCATGTCCGGGTCCGGGTCCGGGTCCGGGTAAGGGTCCGGGTCCGGGTCCGGTTCCGGGTCCGGTTCTGGTTCCGGGTCCGGGTAAAGGTCCGGGTCCAGGTCCGGGTCCGGGTCCGGGTAAGGGTCCAGGTCCGGGTCCGGATCCGGGTCCGGTTCCGGTTCCGGGTCCGGGTCCGGGTAAAGGTCCGGGTCCGGGTCCGGGTCCGGGTCCGGGTCCGTGTCCGGGTCCGGGTCCGTGTCCGGGTCCGGGTCTGGGTCCGGGTAAGTGTCCGGGTACGGGTCCGGGTCAGGGTCTGGGTCCGGGTAAGGGTCCGGGTCCGGTTCCGGGTCCGGGTCCGGGTCCGGGTCCAGGTCTGGGTAAGGGGTCCGGGTCCGGGTCCGGGTAAGGGTCCGGGTCCGGGTCCGGGACCTGGTCCGTGTCTGGGTCCGGGTCCGGGTCCGGGTCCGTGTCCGGTTCCGTGTCCGGGTCCAGGAAAAAGGTCCGGGTCCGGGTCCGGGTCCGGGTCTGGGTCCGGGTCCGGGTCCGGGTCCAGGTCCGGGTCCGGGTCCGGGTCCGGGTAAGCGTCCGCGTAAATGTCCGGGTCCGGGTCCGGGTCCGGGTAAGGGTCCGGGTTCGGGTCCGGGTCCGGTTCCGGGTCCGGGTCCGGGTAAGTGTCTGGGTCCGGGTCCGGGTCCAGGTCAAGGTCCGGTTCCGGGTCCGGTTCCAGGTCCGGGTCAGGGTCCGGGTAAGTGTCCGGGTCCGGGTCCGTGTCCGGGTAAGGGTCCGGGTCCGGGTAAGGTTCCGGGTCCGTGTCCGTGTCCGGGTCCGGTTCCGGGTAAGGGTCCGTGTCCGGGTCTGGGTCCGTGTCCGGGTAAGGGTCCGGGTCTGGGTCCGCGTCCGCGTCCGGGTCCGCGTCCGGGTGCGGGTCCGTGTCCGGGTCCAGGTCAGGGTCCGGGTCCGGGTCCGGGTCCGGGTAAGGGTCCAGGTCCGGGTCCGGGTCCGGGTCCAGGTCAGGGTCCGGGTCCGGGTCCGGGTCCGGGTAAGGGTCCGGGTCCGGGTCCGGGTCCGGGTCCGGGTCCGGGTCCGTGTCCGGGTCCGGGTCCGGGTCCGGGTCCAGGTCCGGGTCCGGGTAAGCGTCCGCGTAAATGTCCGGGTCCGGGTCCGGGTCCGGGTAAAGGTCCGGGTTCGGGTCCGGGTCCGGTTCCGGGTCCGGGTCCGGGTAAGTGTCTGGGTCCGGGTCCGGGTCCAGGTCAAGGTCCGGTTCCGGGTCCGGTTCCAGGTCCGGGTCAGGGTCCGGGTAAGTGTCCGGGTCCGTGTCCGGATCCGGGTAAGGGTCCGGGTCCGGGTAAGGGTCCGGGTCCGGGTCCGGGTCCGGTTCCGGGTAAGGGTCCGGGTCCGGGTCCGGGACCGGTTGCGGTTCTGGGTCCGGGTAAAGGTCCAGGTCCGGGTCCGGGTCCGGGTCCGGGTCCGGGTCCGGGTCCGGTTCCGGTTCCGGTTCCGGTTCCGGGTAAGGGTCCGGGTCCGGGTCCGGGTCCGGGTCCGGGTCCGGGTCCGGGTCCGGGTCCGGGTAAGGTTCGGGGTCCGGGTCCGGGTCCGGGTCCGGGTAAGGGTCCGGGTCCGGGTCCGGGTCCGGGTAAGGGTCCGGGTCTGGGTCGGGGTCCGGGTCCGGGTCCGGGTCCGGGTCCGGGTAAGGGTCCGGGTCCGGGTCCGGGTCCGGGTCCGGGTCCGGGTCCGGGTCCCTGTCCGGGTCCGGGTAAGGGTCCGGCTCCGGCTCCGGGTCCGGGTAAGGGTCCGGGTCCGGGTCCGGGTCCGGGTCTGGTTCCGTGTCCGGTTCCGTGTCCGGGTCCGGGTAAAGGTCCGGGTCCGGGTCCGGGTCTGGGTAAGGGTCCGTGTCCGTGTCCGTGTCCGTGTCCGTGTCCGGGTCCGGGTCCAGGTCCGGGTCTGGGTCCGGGTCCGGGTCCGGGTCCGGGTTAGGGTCCGGGTCTGGGTCCGGGTCCGGGTCCGGGTCCGGGTCCGGGTCTGGGTCCGGGTCCGGGTCCGGGTCCGGGTCCGGGTCCGGGTCCGGGTCCGGTTCCGGGTTGGGGTAAGGGTCCGGGTAAGTGTCCGGTTCCGGGTCTGGGTCTGGGTCCGGGTCCGGGTCCAGGTAAGGGTCCGGGTCCGGGTCCGGGTCCGGGTCCGGTTCTGGTTCCGGGTCCGGGTAAAGGTCCGGGTCCAGGTCCGGGTCCGGGTCCGGGTAAGGGTCCAGGTCCGGGTCCGGGTCCGGGTCCGGTTCCGGTTCCGGGTCCGGGTCCGGGTAAAGGTCCGGGTCCGGGTCCGGGTCCGGGTCCGGGTCCGTGTCCGGGTCCGGGTCCGTGTCCGGGTCCGGGTCTGGGTCCGGGTAAGTGTCCGGGTACGGGTCCGGGTCAGGGTCTGGGTCCGGGTAAGGGTCCGGGTCCGGTTCCGGGTCCGGCTCCGGGTCCGGGTCCAGGTCTGGGTAAGGGTCCGGGTCCGGGTCCGGGTAAGGGTCCGGGTCCGGGTCCGGGACCTGGTCCGTGTCTGGGTCCGGGTCCGGGTCCGGGTCCGTGTCCGGTTCCGGGTCCGGGTCCAGGAAAAAGGTCCGGGTCCGGGTCCGGGTCCGGGTCTGGGTCCGGGTCCGGGTCCGGGTCCAGGTCCGGGTCCGGGTCCGGGTCCGGGTAAGCGTCCGCGTAAATGTCCGGGTCCGGGTCCGGGTCCGGGTAAGGGTCCGGGTTCGGGTCCGGGTCCGGTTCCGGGTCCGGGTCCGGGTAAGTGTCTGGGTCCGGGTCCGGGTCCAGGTCAAGGTCCGGTTCCGGGTCCGGTTCCAGGTCCGGGTCAGGGTCCGGGTAAGTGTCCGGGTCCGGGTCCGTGTCCGGGTAAGGGTCCGGGTCCGGGTAAGGTTCCGGGTCCGTGTCCGTGTCCGGGTCCGGGTCCGGGTAAGGGTCCGTGTCCGGGTCCGGGTCCGTGTCCGGGTAAGGGTCCGGGTCTGGGTCCGCGTCCGCGTCCGGGTCCGCGTCCGGGTGCGGGTCCGTGTCCGGGTCCAGGTCAGGGTCCGGGTCCGGGTCCGGGTCCGGGTAAGGGTCCAGGTCCGGGTCCGGGTCCGGGTCCAGGTCAGGGTCCGGGTCCGGGTCCGGGTCCGGGTAAGGGTCCGGGTCCGGGTCCGGGTCCGGGTCCGGGTCCGGGTCCGTGTCCGGGTCCGGGTCCGGGTCCGGGTCCAGGTCCGGGTCCGGGTAAGCGTCCGCGTAAATGTCCGGGTCCGGGTCCGGGTCCGGGTAAAGGTCCGGGTTCGGGTCCGGGTCCGGTTCCGGGTCCGGGTCCGGGTAAGTGTCTGGGTCCGGGTCCGGGTCCAGGTCAAGGTCCGGTTCCGGGTCCGGTTCCAGGTCCGGGTCAGGGTCCGGGTAAGTGTCCGGGTCCGTGTCCGGGTCCGGGTAAGGGTCCGGGTCCGGGTAAGGGTCCGGGTCCGGGTCCGGGTCCGGTTCCGGGTAAGGGTCCGGGTCCGGGTCCGGGACCGGTTGCGGTTCTGGGTCCGGGTAAAGGTCCAGGTCCGGGTCCGGGTCCGGGTCCGGTTCCGGGTAAGGGTCCGGGTCCGGGTCCGGGTCCGGGTCCGGGTAAGGTTCGGGGTCCGGGTCCGGGTCCGGGTCCGGGTAAGGGTCCGGGTCCGGGTCCGGGTCCGGGTAAGGGTCCGGGTCTGGGTCGGGGTCCGGGTCCGGGTCCGGGTCCGGGTCCGGGTCCGGGTCCGGGTCCGGGTCCGGGTCCGGGTAAGGGTCCGGCTCCGGCTCCGGGTCCGGGTAAGGGTCCGGGTCCGGGTCCGGGTCCGGGTCTGGTTCCGTGTCCGGTTCCGGGTCCGGGTCCGGGTAAAGGTCCGGGTCCGGGTCCGGGTCTGGGTAAGGGTCCGTGTCCGTGTCCGTGTCCGTGTCCGTGTCAGGGTCCGGGTCCGGGTCTGGGTCTGGGTCCGGGTCCGGGTCCGGGATAGGGTCCGGGTCTGGGTCCGGGTCCGGGTCCGGGTCCGGGTCCGGGTCCGGGTCCGGGTCCGGGTCCGGGTCCGGGTCCGGGTCCGGGTCCGGGTCCGGGTTGGGGTAAGGGTCCGGGTAAGTGTCCGGGTCCGGGTCTGGGTCTGGGTCCGGGTCCGGGTCCGGGTCCGGGATAGGGTCCGGGTCTGGGTCCGGGTCCGGGTCCGGGTCCGGGTCCGGGTCCGGGTCCGGGTCCGGGTCCGGGTCCGGGTTGGGGTAAGGGTCCGGGTAAGTGTCCGGGTCCGGGTCTGGGTCCGGTTGCGGGTCCAGGTATGGGTCCGGGTCCGGGTCCGGGTCCGTGTCCGGGTCCAGGTCCGGGTCCGGGTCCGGGTCCGGGTAAGCGTCCGCGTAAATGTCCGGGTCCGGGTCCGGGTCCGGGTAAGGGTAAGGGTCCGGGTCCGGGTCCGGGTCCGGGTCCGGGTCCGGGTCCGGGTCCTGGTCCGGGTCCTGGTAAGGTTCCAGGTAAGGGTCCGGGTCCGGGTCCAATTCCGGGTCCGGGTCCGGGTCCGGGTCCGGGTAAGGGTCCGGGTCTGGGTCCGGGTCCTGGTCCGGGTCCGGGTCCGGGTCCGGGTCCGGGTCCGGGTCCGGGTAAGGGTCCGGGTCCATGTCCGGGTCCGGGTCCGGGTCCGGGTAAGGGTCCGGGTCCGGGTCCGGGTCCGGATCCGGGTAAGGGTCTGGGTCCGGGTCCGGGTCTGGGTCCGGGTCAGGGTCCGGGTAAGGGTCCGGGTCTGGGTCCGGGTCCGGGTCCGGGTCCTGGTCCGGGTAAGGGTCCGGGTCCGGATAAAGGTCCGGCTCCGGGTCCGGGTCCGGGTCCGGGTCCGGGTCCGGGTCCGGGTCCGGGTCCGGGTCCGGTTGCGGTTCCGGGTCCGGGTAAAGGTCCAGGTCCCGGTCCGGGTCCGGGTCCGGGTCCGGGTAAGGTTCCGGGTCCGGGTCCCGGGTCCGGGTAAGGTTCCGGGTCCGGGTCCGGGTCCGGGTAAGGTTCCGGGTCCGGGTCCGGGTCCGGGTCCGGGTCCGGGTCCGGGTCCGGGTCCGGGTCCGGGTCCGGGTCCGGGTCCGGGTCTGGGTCCGGGTCAGGGTCCGGGTCTGGGTCCGGGTCCGGGTCCGGGTCCGGGTAAGGGTCCGGGTCCGGGTCCGGGTCCGGATCCGGGTCCGGGTCCGGTTCCGGGTCCGGTTCCGGTTCCGGGTAAGGATCCGGGTCCGGGTCCGGGTCCTGGTCCGGTTCCGGGTCCGGGTCCGGGTAAGGGTCCGGGTCCGGGTCCGGGTAAGGGTCCAGGTCCGGGTCCGGGTCCGGGTCCGGGTCCGGGTCCGGGTCCGGGTCCGGGTCCGCGTCCGGGTCCGGTTCCAGGTCCGGGTAAGGGTCCGGGTCCGGGTCAGGGTCCGGGTCCAGGTCTGGTTCCGGTTCCGGTTCCGGTTCCGGGTAACGTTCCGGGTCCGGGTCCGGGTCCGGGTCCGGGTCCGGGTAAGGGTCCGGGTCCGGGTCCGGGTAAGGGTCCGGGTCCGGGTCCGGGTCCGGGTAAGGGTCTGGGTCCGGGTCCGGGTCCTGTTCCAGTTCGGGGTCCGGGTCCGGGTCCGGGTCCGGGTAAGGGTCCGGGTCCGGGTCCGGGTCCGGGTCCGGGTCCGGGTCCGGGTCCGGGTCCGGGTAAGGGTCCGGGTCCGGGTCCGGGTCCGGGTCCGGGTCCGGGTCCGGGTCCGGACCCGGACCCGGCTCCGGGTCCGGGTAAGGGTCCGGGTCCGGCTCCGGGTCCGGGTAAGGGTCCGCGTCCGGGTCCGGGTCCGGGTCTGGTTCCGCGTCCGGTTCCGGGTCCGGGTCCGGGTAAAGGTCCGGGTCCGTGTCCGGGTCCGGGTCCGGGTAAGGGTCCGTGTCCGTGTCCGTGTCCGTGTCCGGGTCCGTGTCCGGGTCCGGGTCTGGGTCCGGGTCCGGGTCCAGGTCCGGGTCCGGGTCCGGGTCCGGGTCCGGGTCCGTGTCCGGGTCCGGGTCCGGGTAAGGGTCCGGGTCCGGGTCCGGGTCCGGGTCCGTGTCCGGGTCCGGGTCCGGGTCCGGGTCCGGGTAAGGGTCCGGGTCCGGCTCCGTGTCCGGGTAAGGGTCCGCGTCCGGGTCCGGGTCCGGGTCTGGTTCCGGGTCCGGTTCCGGGTCCGGATCCGGGTAAAGGTCCGGGTCCAGGTCCAGGTCCGGGTCCGGGTAAGGGTCCGGGTCCGGGTCCGGGTCCGGGTCCGGGTCCGGGTCCGGGTAAGGGTCCGGGTCCGGGTCCGGTTAAGGGTCCGGGTCCGGGTCCGGGTCCGGTTCTGGGTCCGGGTCCGGGTCCGGGTCCGGGTCCGGGTCCGGGTAAGGGTCCGGGTAAGGGTCTGGGTCCGGGTCCAGGTCCGGGTCCGGGTCCTGGTCCGGGTCCTGGTAAGGTTCCAGGTAAGGGTCCGGGTCCGGGTCCAATTCCGGGTCCGGGTCCGGGTCCGGGTCCGGGTAAGGGTCCGGGTCTGGGTCCGGGTCCGGGTCCGGGTCCGGGTCCGGGTCCGGGTCCGGGTCCGGGTCCGGGTAAGGGTCCGGGTCCATGTCCGGGTCCGGGTCCGTGTCCGGGTAAGGGTCCGGGTCCGGGTAAGGGTCCGGGTCCGGGTCCGGGTCCGGGTCCGGGTCCGGGTCCGGGTCCGGGTAAGGGTCCGGGTCCGGCTCCGTGTCCGGGTAAGGGTCCACGTCCGGGTCCGGGTCCGGGTCTGGTTCCGTGTCCGGTTCCGGGTCCGGGTCCGGGTAAAGGTCCGGGTCCAGGTCCAGGTCCGGGTCTGGGTAAGGGTCCGGGTCCGGGTCCGGGTCCGGGTCCGGGTCCGGGTCCGGGTCCGGGTAAGGGTCCGGGTCCGGGTCCGGGTAAGGGTCCGGGTCCGGGTCCGGGTCCGGTTCTGGGTCCGGGTCCGGGTCCGGGTCCGGGTCCGGGTAAGGGTCCGGGTAAGGGTCTGGGTCCGGGTCCGGGTCCGGGTCCGGGTCCTGGTCCGGGTCCTGGTAAGGTTCCAGGTAAGGGTCCGGGTCCGGGTCCAATTCCGGGTCCGGGTCCGGGTCCGGGTCCGGGTAAGGGTCCGGGTCTGGGTCCGGGTCCGGGTCCGGGTCCGGGTCCGGGTCCGGGTCCGGGTCCGGGTAAGGGTCCGGGTCCATGTCCGGGTCCGGGTCCGGGTCCGGGTAAGGGTCCGGGTCCGGGTCCGGGTCCGGGTCCGGATCCGGGTAAGGGTCTGGGTCTGGGTCCGGGTCCGGGTCTGGGTCCGGGTCAGGGTCCGGGTAAGGGTCCGGGTCTGGGTCCGGGTCCGGGTCCGGTCCGGGTAAGGGTCCGGGTCCGGGTCCGGGTCCGGGTCCGGGTCCGGGTCCGGGTCCGGTTCCGGTTCCGGTTCCGGGTAAGGATCCGGGTCCGGGTCCTGGTCCGGTTCCGGGTCCGGGTCCGGGTAAGGGTAAGGGTCCGGGTCCAGGTCCGGGTAAGGGTCCGGGTCCGGGTCCGGGTAAGGGTCCGGGTCCGGGTAAGGGTCCGATTCCGGGTCCGGGTCCGGGTAAGGGTCTGGGTGCGGGTCCGGGTCCTGTTCCGGTTCGGGGTCCGGGTCCGGGTCCGGGTCCGGGTCCGGGTCCGGGTCCGGGTCCGGGTCCCGGGTCCGGGTCCGGGTCCGGGTAAGGGTCCGGGTCCGGGTCCGGGTCCGGGTCCGGGTCCGGGTCCGGGTCCGGGTCCGGGTCCGGGTCCGGGTCCGTGTCCGGGTCCGGGTCCGGGTAAGGGTCCGGGTCTGGGTCCGGGTCCGGGTCCGGGTCCGGGTCCGGGTCCGGGTCCGGGTAAGGGTCCGGGTCCGGCTCCGTGTCCGGGTAAGGGTCCGCGTCCGGGTCCGGGTCCGGGTCTGGTTCCGGGTCCGGTTCCGGGTCCGGGTCCGGGTAAAGGTCCGGGTCCAGGTCCAGGTCCGGGTCCGGGTAAGGGTCCGGGTCCGGGTCCGGGTCCGGGTCCGGGTCCGGGTCCGGGTCCGGGTAAGGGTCCGGGTCCGGGTCCGGGTAAGGGTCCGGGTCCGGGTCCGGGTCCGGTTCTGGGTCCGGGTCCGGGTCCGGGTCCGGGTCCGGGTCCGGGTAAGGGTCCGGGTAAGGGTCTGGGTCCGGGTCCGGGTCCGGGTCCGGGTCCGGGTCCTGGTCCGGGTCCTGGTAAGGTTCCAGGTAAGGGTCCGGGTCCGGGTCCAATTCCGGGTCCGGGTCCGGGTCCGGGTCCGGGTCCGGGTAAGGGTCCGGGTCTGGGTCCGGGTCTGGGTCCGGGTCCGGGTCCGGGTCCGGGTCCGGGTCCGGGTAAGGGTCCGGGTCCATGTCCGGGTCCGGGTCCGGGTCCGGGTAAGGGTCCGGGTCCGGGTAAGTGTCCGGGTCCGGGTCCGGGTCCGGGTCCGGGTCCGGGTCCGGGTCCGGGTCCGGGTAATGGTCCGGGTCCGGCTCCGTGTCCGGGTAAGGGTCCGCGTCCGGGTCCGGGTCCGGGTCTGGTTCCGTGTCCGGTTCCGGGTCCGGGTCCGGGTAAAGGTCCGGGTCCAGGTCCAGGTCCGGGTCCGGGTAAGGGTCCGGGTCCGGGTCCGGGTCCGGGTCCGGGTCCGGGTCCGGGTAAGGGTCCGGGTCCGGGTCCGGGTAAGGGTCCGGGTCCGGGTCCGGGTCCGGTTCTGGGTCCGGGTCCGGGTCCGGGTCCGGGTCCGGGTCCGGGTAAGGGTCCGGGTAAGGGTCTGGGTCCGGGTCCGGGTCCGGGTCCGGGTCCGGGTCCTGGTCCGGGTCCTGGTAAGGTTCCAGGTAAGGGTCCGGGTCCGGGTCCAATTCCGGTTCCGGGTCCGGGTCCGGGTCCGGATAAGGGTCTGGGTCTGGGTCCGGGTCCGGGTCCGGGTCCGGGACCGGGTCCGGGTCCGGGTCCGGGTAAGGGTCCGGGTCCATGTCCGGGTCCGGGTCCGGGTCCGGGTAAGGGTCCGGGTCCGGGTCCGGGTCCGGATCCGGGTAAGGGTCTGGGTCTGGGTCCGGGTCCGGGTCTGGGTCCGGGTCAGGGTCCGGGTAAGGGTCCGGGTCTGGGTCCGGGTCCGGTTCTGGGTAAAGGTCCGGGTCCAGGTCCAGGTCCGGGTCCGGGTAAGGGTCCGGGTCCGGGTCCGTGTCCGTGTCCGGGTCCGTGTCCGGGTCCGGGTCTGGGTCCGGGTCCGGGTCCAGGTCCGGGTCCGGGTCCGGGTCCGGGTCCGGGTCCGGGTCCGGGTAAGGGTCCGGGTCCGGGTCCGGGTCCGGGTCCGGGTCCGGGTCCGGGTCCGGGTCCGGATCCGGGTCCGGGTCCGGGTCCGGGTAAGGGTCCGGGTCCGGCTCCGGGTCCGGGTAAGGGTCCGCGTCCGGGTCCGGGTCCGGGTCTGGTTCCATGTCCGGTTCCGGGTCCGGGTCCGGGTAAAGGTCCGGGTCCAGGTCCAGGTCCGGGTCCGGGTAAGGGTCCGGGTCCGGGTCCGGGTCCGGGTCCGGGTCCGGGTCCGGTTCCGGTTCCGGGTCCGGGTCCGGGTAAAGGTCCGGGTCCAGGTCCAGGTCCGGGTCCGGGTAAGGGTAAGGGTCCGGGTCCGGGTCCGGGTCCGGGTCCGGGTCCGGGTCCGGGTCCGGGTCCGGGTCCGGGTCCGGGTCCGGGTCCGCGTCCGGGTCCGGGTCCGGGTCCCGGTCCGGGTAAGGGTCCGGGTCCGGGTCAGGGTCCGGGTCCAGGTCTGGTTCCGGTTCCGGTTCCGGTTCCGGGTAACGTTCCGGGTCCGGGTCCGGGTCCGGGTCCGGGTCCGGGTAAGGGTCCGGGTCCGGGTCCGGGTAAGGGTCCGGGTCCGGGTACGGGTCCGGGTAAGGTTCCGGGTCCGGGTCCGGGTCCTGTTCCGGTTCGGGGTCCGGGTCCGGGTCCGGGTCCGGGTAAGGGTCCGGGTCCGGGTCCGGGTCCGGGTCCGGGTCCGGGTCCGGGTCCAGGTCCGGGTAAGGGTCCGGGTCCGGGTCAGTGTCCGGGTCCAGGTCCGGTTCTGGTTCCGGTTCCGGTTCCGGGTAAGGGTCCGGTTCCGGGTCCGGGTCCGGGTCCGGGTCCGGGTCCGGGTCCGGGTCCGGGTAATGGTCTGGGTCCGGGTCCGGGTAAGGGTCCGGGTCCGGGTCCGGGTCCGGGTCCAGGTAAGGGTCCAGGTCCGGGTCCGGGTCTGGGTCCGGGTCCGGGTCCGGTTCCGGTTCCGGGTCCGGGTCCGGGTCCGGGTCCGGGTCCGGGTCCGGGTCCGGGTCCGGGTCCGGGTCCGGGTCCGGGTCCGGGTCCGGGTAAGGTTCCGGGTCCGGGTCCGGGTCCTGTTCCGGTTCGGGGTCCGGGTCCGTGTCCGGTTCCGGGTCCGGGTCCGGGTAAAGGTCCGGGTCCAGGTCCAGGTCCGGGTCCGGGTAAGGGTCCGGGTCCGGGTCCGGGTCCGGGTCCGGGTCCGGGTCCGGGTAAGGGTCCGGGTCCGGGTCCGGGTAAGGGTCCGGGTCCGGGTCCGGGTCCGGTTCTGGGTCCGGGTCCGGGTCCGGGTCCGGGTCCGGGTCCGGGTAAGGGTCCGGGTAAGGGTCTGGGTCCGGGTCCGGGTCCGGGTCCGGGTCCTGGTCCGGGTCCTGGTAAGGTTCCAGGTAAGGGTCCGCGTCCGGGTCCGGGTCCGGGTCTGGTTCCATGTCCGGTTCCGGGTCCGGGTCCGGGTAAAGGTCCGGGTCCAGGTCCAGGTCCGGGTCCGGGTAAGGGTCCGGGTCCGGGTCCGGGTCCGGGTCCGGGTCCGGGTCCGGGTCCGGTTCCGGTTCCGGGTCCGGGTCCGGGTAAAGGTCCGGGTCCAGGTCCAGGTCCGGGTCCGGGTCCGGGTCCGGGTCCGCGTCCGGGTCCGGGTCCGGGTCCGGGTCCGCGTCCGGGTCCGGGTCCGGGTCCAGGTCCGGGTAAGGGTCCGGGTCCGGGTCAGGGTCCGGGTCCAGGTCTGGTTCCGGTTCCGGTTCCGGTTCCGGGTAACGTTCCGGGTCCGGGTCCGGGTCCGGGTCTGGGTCCGGGTAAGGGTCCGGGTCCGGGTCCGGGTAAGGGTCCGGGTCCGGGTCCGGGTCCGGGTAAGGTTCCGGGTCCGGGTCCGGGTCCTGTTCCGGTTCGGGGTCCGGGTCCGGGTCCGGGTCCGGGTAAGGGTCCGGGTCCGGGTCCGGGTCCGGGTCCGGGTCCGGGTCCGGATCCGGGTCCGGGTCCGGGTCCGGGTAAGGGTCCGGGTCCGGCTCCGGGTCCGGGTAAGGGTCCGCGTCCGGGTCCGGGTCCGGGTCTGGTTCCATGTCCGGTTCCGGGTCCGGGTCCGGGTAAAGGTCCGGGTCCAGGTCCAGGTCCGGGTCCGGGTAAGGGTCCGGGTCCGGGTCCGGGTCCGGGTCCGGGTCCGGTTCCGGTTCCGGTTCCGGGTCCGGGTCCGGGTAAAGGTCCGGGTCCAGGTCCAGGTCCGGGTCCGGGTAAGGGTAAGGGTCCGGGTCCGGGTCCGGGTCCGGGTCCGGGTCCGGGTCCGGGTCCGGGTCCGGGTCCGGGTCCGGGTCCGGGTCCGCGTCCGGGTCCGGGTCCGGGTCCCGGTCCGGGTAAGGGTCCGGGTCCGGGTCAGGGTCCGGGTCCAGGTCTGGTTCCGGTTCCGGTTCCGGTTCCGGGTAACGTTCCGGGTCCGGGTCCGGGTCCGGGTCCGGGTCCGGGTAAGGGTCCGGGTCCGGGTCCGGGTAAGGGTCCGGGTCCGGGTCCGGGTCCGGGTAAGGTTCCGGGTCCGGGTCCGGGTCCTGTTCCGGTTCGGGGTCCGGGTCCGGGTCCGGGTCCGGGTAAGGGTCCGGGTCCGGGTCCGGGTCCGGGTCCGGGTCCGGGTCCGGGTCCAGGTCCGGGTAAGGGTCCGGGTCCGGGTCAGTGTCCGGGTCCAGGTCCGGTTCTGGTTCCGGTTCCGGTTCCGGGTAAGGGTCCGGTTCCGGGTCCGGGTCTGGGTCCGGGTCCGGGTCCGGGTCCGGGTAATGGTCTGGGTCCGGGTCCGGGTAAGGGTCCGGGTCCGGGTCCGGGTCCGGGTCCAGGTAAGGGTCCAGGTCCGGGTCCGGGTCTGGGTCCGGGTCCGGGTCCGGTTCCGGTTCCGGGTCCGGGTCCGGGTCCGGGTCCGGGTCCGGGTCCGGGTCCGGGTCCGGGTCCGGGTCCGGGTCCGGGTCCGGGTCCGGGTCCGGGTAAGGTTCCGGGTCCGGGTCCGGGTCCTGTTCCGGTTCGGGGTCCGGGTCCGTGTCCGGTTCCGGGTCCGGGTCCGGGTAAAGGTCCGGGTCCAGGTCCAGGTCCGGGTCCGGGTAAGGGTCCGGGTCCGGGTCCGGGTCCGGGTCCGGGTCCGGGTCCGGGTAAGGGTCCGGGTCCGGGTCCGGGTAAGGGTCCGGGTCCGGGTCCGGGTCCGGTTCTGGGTCCGGGTCCGGGTCCGGGTCCGGGTCCGGGTCCGGGTAAGGGTCCGGGTAAGGGTCTGGGTCCGGGTCCGGGTCCGGGTCCGGGTCCTGGTCCGGGTCCTGGTAAGGTTCCAGGTAAGGGTCCGCGTCCGGGTCCGGGTCCGGGTCTGGTTCCATGTCCGGTTCCGGGTCCGGGTCCGGGTAAAGGTCCGGGTCCAGGTCCAGGTCCGGGTCCGGGTAAGGGTCCGGGTCCGGGTCCGGGTCCGGGTCCGGGTCCGGGTCCGGGTCCGGTTCCGGTTCCGGGTCCGGGTCCGGGTAAAGGTCCGGGTCCAGGTCCAGGTCCGGGTCCGGGTCCGGGTCCGGGTCCGCGTCCGGGTCCGGGTCCGGGTCCGGGTCCGCGTCCGGGTCCGGGTCCGGGTCCAGGTCCGGGTAAGGGTCCGGGTCCGGGTCAGGGTCCGGGTCCAGGTCTGGTTCCGGTTCCGGTTCCGGTTCCGGGTAACGTTCCGGGTCCGGGTCCGGGTCCGGGTCCGGGTCCGGGTAAGGGTCCGGGTCCGGGTCCGGGTAAGGGTCCGGGTCCGGGTCCGGGTCCGGGTAAGGTTCCGGGTCCGGGTCCGGGTCCTGTTCCGGTTCGGGGTCCGGGTCCGGGTCCGGGTCCGGGTAAGGGTCCGGGTCCGGGTCCGGGTCCGGGTCCGGGTCCGGGTCCGGGTCCAGGTCCGGGTAAGGGTCCGGGTCCGGGTCAGTGTCCGGGTCCAGGTCCGGTTCTGGTTCCGGTTCCGGTTCCGGGTAAGGGTCCGGTTCCGGGTCCGGGTCCGGGTCCGGGTCCGGGTCCGGGTCCGGGTAATGGTCTGGGTCCGGGTCCGGGTAAGGGTCCGGGTCCGGGTCCGGGTCCGGGTCCAGGTAAGGGTCCAGGTCCGGGTCCGGGTCTGGGTCCGGGTCCGGGTCCGGTTCCGGTTCTGGGTCCGGGTCCGGGTCCGGGTCCGGGTCCGGGTCCGGGTCCGGGTCCGGGTCCGGGTCCGGGTCCGGGTCCGGGTCCGGGTAAGGTTCCGGGTCCGGGTCCGGGTCCTGTTCCGGTTCGGGGTCCGGGTCCGTGTCCGGTTCCGGGTCCGGGTCCGGGTAAAGGTCCGGGTCCAGGTCCAGGTCCGGGTCCGGGTAAGGGTCCGGGTCCGGGTCCGGGTCCGGGTCCGGGTCCGGGTCCGGGTCCGGGTAAGGGTCCGGGTCCGGGTCCGGGTAAGGGTCCGGGTCCGGGTCCGGGTCCGGTTCTGGGTCCGGGTCCGGGTCCGGGTCCGGGTCCGGGTCCGGGTAAGGGTCCGGGTAAGGGTCTGGGTCCGGGTCCGGGTCCGGGTCCGGGTCCTGGTCCGGGTCCTGGTAAGGTTCCAGGTAAGGGTCCGGGTCCGGGTCCAATTCCGGGTCCGGGTCCGGGTCCGGGTCCGGGTAAGGGTCCGGGTCCGGGTCCGGGTCCGGGTCCGGGTCCGGGTCCGGGTCCGGGTCCGGGTAAGGGTCCGGGTCCGGGTCCGGGTCCGGGTCCGGGTCCGGGTCCGGGTCCGGGTCCGGGTCCGGGTCCGGGTAAGGGTCCGGGTCCATGTCCGGGTCCGGGTCCGGGTCCGGGTACGGGTCCGGGTCCGGGTCCGGGTCCGGGTCCGGATCCGGGTAAGGGTCTGGGTCTGGGTCCGGGTCCGGGTCTGGGTCCGGGTCAGGGTCCGGGTAAGGGTCCGGGTCTGGGTCCGGGTCCGGGTCCGGGTCCTGGTCCGGGTAAGGGTCCGGGTCCGGATAAAGGTCCGGCTCCGGGTCCGGGTCCGGGTCCGGGTCCGGGTCCGGGTCTGGTTGCGGTTCCGGGTCCGGGTAAAGGTCCAGGTCCGGGTCCGGGTCCGGGTCCGGGTCCGGGTAAGGTTCCGGGTCCGGGTCCGGGTCCGGGTAAGGTTCCGGGTCCGGGTCCGGGTCCGGGTCCGGGTCCGGGTCCGGGTCCGGGTCCGGGTCTGGGTCCGGGTCTGGGTCCAGGTCAGGGTCCGGGTCCGGGTCTGGGTCCGGGTCCGGGTCCGGGTCCGGGTAAGGGTCCGGGTCCGGGTCCGGGTCCGGGTCCGGGTCCGGTTCCGGTTCCAGTTCCGGGTAAGGATCCGGGTCCGGGTCCTGGTCCGGTTCCGGGTCCGGGTCCGGGTAAGGGTAAGGGTCCGGGTCCAGGTCCGGGTAAGGGTCCGGGTCCGGGTCCGGGTCCGGGTAAGGGTCCGGGTCCGGGTCCGGGTCCGGGTCCGGGTCCGCGTCCGGTTCCGGTTCCAGTTCCGGGTAAGGATCCGGGTCCGGGTCCTGGTCCGGTTCCGGGTCCGGGTCCGGGTAAGGGTAAGGGTCCGGGTCCAGGTCCGGGTAAGGGTCCGGGTCCGGGTCCGGGTCCGGGTAAGGGTCCGGGTCCGGGTCCGGGTCCGGGTCCGGGTAAGGGTCCGGGTCCATGTCCGGGTCCGGGTCCGGGTCCGGGTACGGGTCCGGGTCCGGGTCCGGGTCCGGGTCCGGATCCGGGTAAGGGTCTGGGTCTGGGTCCGGGTCCGGGTCTGGGTCCGGGTCAGGGTCTGGGTAAGGGTCCGGGTCTGGGTCCGGGTCCGGGTCCGGGTCCTGGTCCGGGTAAGGGTCCGGGTCCGGATAAAGGTCCGGCTCCGGGTCCGGGTCCGGGTCCGGGTCCGGGTCCGGTTGCGGTTCCGGGTCCGGGTAAAGGTCCAGGTCCGGGTCCGGGTCCGGGTCCGGGTCCGGGTAAGGTTCCGGGTCCGGGTCCGGGTCCGGGTAAGGTTCCGGGTCCGGGTCCGGGTCCGGGTCCGGGTCCGGGTCCGGGTCCGGGTCCGGGTCTGGGTCCGGGTCTGGGTCCAGGTCAGGGTCCGGGTCTGGGTCCGGGTCCGGGTCCGGGTCCGGGTAAGGGTCCGGGTCCGGGTCCGGGTCCGGGTCCGGGTCCGGGTCCGGTTCCGGTTCCAGTTCCGGGTAAGGATCCGGGTCCGGGTCCTGGTCCGGTTCCGGGTCCGGGTCCGGGTAAGGGTAAGGGTCCGGGTCCAGGTCCGGGTAAGGGTCCGGGTCCGGGTCCGGGTCCGGGTAAGGGTCCGGGTCCGGGTCCGGGTCCGGGTCCGGGTCCGCGTCCGGGTCCGGTTCCAGGTCCGGGTAAGGGTCCGGGTCCGGGTCAGGGTCCGGGTCCAGGTCTGGTTCCGGTTCCGGTTCCGGTTCCGGGTAACGTTCCGGGTCCGGGTCCGGGTCCGGGTCCGGGTCCGGGTATGGGTCCGGGTCCGGGTCCGGGTAAGGGTCCGGGTCCGGGTCCGGGTCCGGGTAAGGGTCCGGGTCCGGGTCCGGGTCCGGTTCCGGTTCGGGGTCCGGGTCCGGGTCCGGGTCCGGGTCCGGGTCCGGGTCCGGGTCCGGGTAAGGGTCCGGGTCCGGGTCCGGGTCCGGGTCCGGGTCCGGGTCCGGGTCCGGGTCCGGGTCCGGGTCCGGGTAAGGGTCCGGGTCCGGCTCCGGGTCCGGGTAAGGGTCCGCGTCCGGGTCCGGGTCCGGGTCTGGTTCCGCGTCTGTTTCCGGGTCCGGGTCCGGGTAAAGGTCCGGGTCCGGGTCCGGGTCCGGGTCCGGGTAAGGGTCCGTGTCCGGGTCCGTGTCCGTGTCCGGGTCCGTGTCCGGGTCCGGGTCTGGGTCCGGGTCCGGGTCCGGGTCCGGGTCCGGGTCCGGGTCCGGGTAAGGGTCCGGGTCCGGGTCCGAGTCCGGGTCCGGGTCCGGGTCCGGGTCCGGGTCCGGGTAAGGGTCCGGGTCCGGCTCCGGGTCCGGGTAAGGGTCCGCGTCAGGGTCCGGGTCCGGGTCCGGTTGCGGTTCCGGGTCCGGGTAAAGGTCCGGGTCCAGGTCCAGGTCCGGGTCCGGGTAAGGGTCCGGGTCCGGGTCCGGGTCCGGGTCCGGGTCCGGGTCCGGGTCCGGGTCCGGTTCCGGGTCCGGGTAAAGGTCCGGGTCCGGGTCCGGGTCCGGGTCCGGGTCCGGGTCCGGGTCCGGGTCCGGGTCCGGGTCCGGGTCCGGGTCCGCGTCCGGGTCCGGGTCCGGGTCCAGGTCCGGGTAAGGGTCCGGGTCCGGGTCAGGGTCCGGGTCCAGGTCTGGTTCCGGTTCCGGTTCCGGTTCCGGATAACGTTCCGGGTCCGGGTCCGGGTCCGGGTCCGGGTCCGGGTAAAGGTCCGGGTCCGGGTCCGGGTAAGGGTCCGGGTCCGGGTCCGGGTCCGGGTAAGGGTCCGGGTCCGGGTCCGGGTCCTGTTCCGGTTCGGGGTCCGGGTCCGGGTCCGGGTCCGGGTAAGGGTCCGGGTCCGGGTCCGGGTCCGGGTCCGGGTCCGGGTCCGGGTCCAGGTCCGGGTAAGGGTCCGGGTCCGGGTCAGTGTCCGGGTCCAGGTCCGGTTCTGGTTCCGGTTCCGGTTCCGGGTAAGGGTCCGGTTCCGGGTCCGGGTCCGGCTCCGGGTCCGGGTCCGGGTAATGGTCCGGGTCCGGGTCCGGGTAAGGGTCCGGGTCCGGGTCCGGGTCCGGGTCCAGGTAAGGGTCCAGGTCCGGGTCCGGGTCTGGGTCCGGGTCCGGGTCCGGTTCCGGTTCCGGGTAAGGGTCCGGGTCCGGGTCCGGGTCCGGGTCCGGGTCCGGGTCCGGGTAAGGGTCCGGGTCCGGGTCCGGGTAAGGGTCCGGGTCCGGGTCCGGGTCCGGGTCCGGGTCCGGGTAAGGGTCCGGGTCCGGGTCCGGGTCCGGGTCCGGGTCCGGGTAAGGGTCCGGGACTGGGTCGGGGTCCGGGTCTGGGTCCGGGTAAGGGTCCGGGTCCGGGTCCAGGTCCGGGTCTGGGTCCGGGTAAGGGTCCGGGTCCGGGTCCAGGTCCGGGTCCGGGTCCGGGTCCGGGTCCGGGTCCGGGTCCGGGTCCGGGTCCGGGTCCGGGTCCGGGTAAGGGTCCGGGTCCATGTCCGGGTCCGGGTCCGGGTCCGGGTCCGGGTCCGGGTCCGGGTCCGGGTAAGGGTCCGGGTCCGGGTCCGGGTCCGGGTCCGGGTCCGGGTCCGGGTCCGGGTCAGGGTCCGGGTCTGGGTCCGGGTCCGGGTCCAGGTCCGGGTAAGGGTCCAGGTCCGGGTAAGGGTCCGGGTCCGGGTCCGGGTCCGGGTCCGGGTCCTGGTCCGGGTCCTGGTAAGGTTCCAGGTAAGGGTCCGTGTCCGGGTCCAATTCCGGGTCCGGGTCCGGGTCCGGGTCCGGGTAAGGGTCCGGGTCTGGGTCCGGGTCCGGGTCCGGGTCCGGGTCCGGGTCCGGGTCCGGGTAAGGGTCCGGGTCCGGATAAAGGTCCGGCTCCGGGTCCGGGTCCGGGTCCGGGTCCGGGTCCGGGTCCGGGTCCGGGTCCGGGTCAGGGTCCGGGTCTGGGTCCGGGTCCGGGTCCAGGTCCGGGTAAGGGTCCAGGTCCGGGTCAGGGTCCGGGTCCAGGTCTGGTTCCGGTTCCGGTTCCGGTTCCGGGTAAGGTTCCGGGTCCGGGTCCGGGTCCGGGTCCGGGTCCGCGTCCGGGTAAGGGTCCGGGTCCGGGTCCGGGTAAGGGTCCGGGTCCGGGTCCGGGTCCGGGTCCGGGTCCGGTTCTGGGTCCGGGTCCGGGTCCGGGTCCGGGTCCGGGTCCGGGTAAGGGTCCGGGTAAGGGTCCGGGTCCGGGTCCGGGTCCGGGTCCGGGTCCTGGTCCGGGTCCTGGTAAGGTTCCAGGTAAGGGTCCGTGTCCGGGTCCAATTCCGGGTCCGGGTCCGGGTCCGGGTCCGGGTAAGGGTCCGGGTCCGGGTCCGGGTAAGGGTCCGGGTCCGGGTCCGGGTCCGGGTCCGGGTCCGGGTCCAGGTCCGGGTAAGGGTCCGGGTCCGGGTCAGTGTCCGGGTCCAGGTCCGGTTCTGGTTCCGGTTCCGGTTCCGGGTAAGGGTCCGGTTCCGGGTCCGGGTCCGGCTCCGGGTCCGGGTCCGGGTAATGGTCCGGGTCCGGGTCCGGGTAAGGGTCCGGGTCCGGGTCCGGGTCCGGGTCCAGGTAAGGGTCCAGGTCCGGGTCCGGGTCTGGGTCCGGGTCCGGGTCCGGTTCCGGTTCCGGGTAAGGGTCCGGGTCCGGGTCCGGGTCCGGGTCCGGGTCCGGGTCCGGGTAAGGGTCCGGGTCCGTGTCCGGGTCCGGGTCCGGGTCCGGGTAAGGGTCCGGGTCCGGGTCCGGGTCCGGGTCCGTGTCCGGGTAAGGGTCCGGGACTGGGTCGGGGTCCGGGTCTGGGTCCGGGTAAGGGTCCGGGTCCGGGTCCAGGTCCGGGTCTGGGTCCGGGTAAGGGTCCGGGTCCGGGTCCAGGTCCGGGTCCGGGTCCGGGTCCGGGTCCGGGTCCGGGTCCGGGTCCGGGTCCGGGTCCGGGTCCGGGTAAGGGTCCGGGTCCATGTCCGGGTCCGGGTCCGGGTCCGGGTCCGGGTCCGGGTCCGGGTCCGGGTCCGGGTAAGGGTCCGGGTCCGGGTCCGGGTCCGGGTCCGGGTCCGGGTCCGGGTCCGGGTCCGGGTCAGGGTCCGGGTCTGGGTCCGGGTCCGGGTCCAGGTCCGGGTAAGGGTCCAGGTCCGGGTAAGGGTCCGGGTCCGGGTCCGGGTCCGGGTCCGGGTCCTGGTCCGGGTCCTGGTAAGGTTCCAGGTAAGGGTCCGTGTCCGGGTCCAATTCCGGGTCCGGGTCCGGGTCCGGGTCCGGGTAAGGGTCCGGGTCTGGGTCCGGGTCCGGGTCCGGGTCCGGGTCCGGGTCCGGGTAAGGGTCCGGGTCCGGATAAAGGTCCGGCTCCGGGTCCGGGTCCGGGTCCGGGTCCGGGTCCGGGTCCGGGTCCGGGTCCGGGTCAGGGTCCGGGTCTGGGTCCGGGTCCGGGTCCAGGTCCGGGTAAGGGTCCAGGTCCGGGTCAGGGTCCGGGTCCAGGTCTGGTTCCGGTTCCGGTTCCGGTTCCGGGTAAGGTTCCGGGTCCGGGTCCGGGTCCGGGTCCGGGTCCGCGTCCGGGTAAGGGTCCGGGTCCGGGTCCGGGTAAGGGTCCGGGTCCGGGTCCGGGTCCGGGTCCGGTTCTGGGTCCGGGTCCGGGTCCGGGTCCGGGTCCGGGTCCGGGTAAGGGTCCGGGTAAGGGTCCGGGTCCGGGTCCGGGTCCGGGTCCGGGTCCTGGTCCGGGTCCTGGTAAGGTTCCAGGTAAGGGTCCGTGTCCGGGTCCAATTCCGGGTCCGGGTCCGGGTCCGGGTCCGGGTAAGGGTCCGGGTCCGGGTCCGGGTAAGGGTCCGGGTCCGGGTCCGGGTCCGGGTAAGGGTCCGGGTCCGGGTCCGGGTCCGGGTCCTGTTCCGGTTCGGGGTACGTGTCCGGGTCCGGGTCCGGGTAAGGGTCCGGGTCCGGGTCCGGGTCCGGGTCCGGGTCCGGGTCCGGGTCCAGGTCCGGGTAAGGGTCCGGGTCCGGGTCAGTGTCCGGGTCCAGTTCCGGTTCTGGTTCCGGTTCCGGTTCCGGGTAAGGGTCCGGTTCCGGGTCCGGGTCCGGGTCGGGGTCCGGGTCTGGGTCCGGGTAATGGTCTGGGTCCGGGTCCGGGTAAGGGTCCGGGTCCGGGTCCGGGTCCGGGTCCAGGTAAGGGTCCGGGTCCGGGTCCGGGTCTGGGTCCGGGTCCGGGTCCGGTTCCGGTTCCGGGTAAGGGTCCGGGTCCGGGTCCGGGTCCGGGTCCGGGTCCGGGTCCGGGTCCGGGTAAGGGTCCGGGTCCGGGTCCGGGTCCGGGTCCGGGTCCGGGTAAGGGTCCGGGTCCGGGTCCGGGTCCGGGTCCGGGTCCGGGTCCGGGTCCGGGTAAGGGTCTGGGACTGGGTCGGGGTCCGGGTCTGGGTCCGGGTAAGGGTCCGGGTCCAGGTCCGGGTCCGGGTCCGGGTCCGGGTCCGGGTCCGGGTAAGGGTCCGGGTCCATGTCCGGGTCCGGGTCCGGGTCCGGGTCCGGGTCCGGGTCCGGGTAAGGGTCCGGGTCCGGGTCCGGGTCCGGGTCCGGGTCCGGGTCCGGGTCCGGGTCCGGGTCCGGGTCCGGGTCCGGGTCAGGGTCCGGGTCTGGGTCCGGGTCCGGGTCCAGGTCCGGGTAAGGGTCCGGGTCCGGGTCCGGGTCCGGGTCCGGTTCTGGTTCCGGTTCCGGTTCCGGGTAAGGGTCCGGTTCCGGGTCCGGGTCTGGGTCCGGGTAAGGGTCCGGGTCCGGGTCCAGGTCCGGGTCCGTGTAAGGGTCCGGGTCCGGGTCCGGGTCCGGGTCCGGGTCCGGGTAAGGGTCCGGGACTGGGTCGGGGTCCGGGTCTGGGTCCGGGTAAGGGTCCGGGTCCAGGTCCGGGTCCGGGTCCGGGTCCGGGTCCGGGTAAGGGTCCGGGTCCATGTCCGGGTCCGGGTCCGGGTCCGGGTCCGGGTCCGGGTCCGGGTCCGGGTCCGGGTAAGGGTCCGGGTCCGGGTCCGGGTCGGGGTCCGGGTCCGGATCCGGGTCCGGGTCAGGGTCCGGGTCTGGGTCCGGGTCCGGGTCCAGGTCCGGGTAAGGGTCCGGGTCCGGGTCCGGGTCCGGGTCCGGTTCTGGTTCCGGTTCCGGTTTAGGGTAAGGGTCCGGTTCCGGGTCCGGTTCCGGGTCCGGGTCCGGGTCCGGGTAATGGTCTGGGTCCGGGTCCGGGTAAGGGTCCGGGTCCGGGTCCGGGTCCGGGTCCAGGTAAGGGTCCAGGTCCGGGTCCGGGTCTGGGTCCGGGTCCGGGTCCGGTTCCGGTTCCGGTGCCGGGTAAGGGTCCGGGTCCGGGTCCGGGTCCGGGTCCGGGTCCGGGTCCGGGTAAGGGTCCGGGTCCGGGTCCGGGTCCGGGTCCGGGTCCGGGTCCGGGTAAGGGTCCGGGTCCGGGTCCGGGTCTGGGTCCGGGTCCGGGTCCGGGTCCGGGTCCGGGTCCGGGTCCGGGTCAGGGTCCGGGTCTGGGTCCGGGTCCGGGTAAGGGTCCAGGTCCGGGTAAGGGTCCGTGTCCGGGTCCGGGTCCGGGTCCGGGTCCAGGTCCGGGTAAGGGTCCGGGTCCGGGTCCGGGTCCGGGTCCGGGTCCGGGTAAGGGTCCGGGACTGGGTCGGGGTCCGGGTCTGGGTCCGGGTCCGGGTCCGGGTCCGGGTCCGGGTCCGGGTAAGGGTCCGGGTCCATGTCCGGGTCCGGGTCCGGGTCCGGGTCCGGGTCCGGGTCCGGGTAAGGGTCCGGGTCCGGGTCCGGGTCCGGGTCCGGGACCGGGTCCGGTTCCGGTTCCGGGTCCGGGTAAGGGTCCGGGTCCGGGTCCGGGTCCGGGTCCGGGTCCGGGTAAGGGTCCGGGTCCGGGTCCGGGTAAGGGTCCGGGACTGGGTCGGGGTCCGGGTCTGGGTCCGGGTAAGGGTCCGGGTCCGGGTCCAGGTCCGGGTCCGTGTAAGGGTCCGGGTCCGGGTCCGGGTCCGGGTCCGGGTCCGGGTAAGGGTCCGGGACTGGGTCGGGGTCCGGGTCTGGGTCCGGGTAAGGGTCCGGGTCCAGGTCCGGGTCCGGGTCCGGGTCCGGGTCCGGGTAAGGGTCCGGGTCCATGTTCGGGTCCGGGTCCGGGTCCGGGTCCGGGTCCGGGTCCGGGTCCGGGTCCGGGTAAGGGTCCGGGTCCGGGTCCGGGTCGGGGTCCGGGTCCGGGTCCGGGTCCGGGTCCGGGTCCGGGTCCGGGTCAGGGTCCGGGTCTGGGTCCGGGTCCGGGTCCAGGTCCGGGTAAGGGTCCGGGTCCGGGTCCGGGTCCGGGTCCGGTTCTGGTTCCGGTTCCGGTTTACGGTAAGGGTCCGGTTCCGGGTCCGGTTCCGGGTCCGGGTCCGGGTCCGGGTAATGGTCTGTGTCCGGGTCCGGGTAAGGGTCCGGGTCCGGGTCCGGGTCCGGGTCCAGGTAAGGGTCCAGGTCCGGGTCCGGGTCTGGGTCCGGGTCCAGGTCCGGTTCCGGTTCCGGTTCCGGGTAAGGGTCCGGGTCCGGGTCCGGGTCCGGGTCCGGGTCCGGGTCCGGGTAAGGGTCCGGGTCCGGGTCCGGGTCCGGGTCCGGGTCCGGGTCCGGGTCCGGGTAAGGGTCCGGGTCCGGGTCCGGGTCTGGGTCCGGGTCCGGGTCCGGGTCCGGGTCCGGGTCCGGGTCCGGGTCAGGGTCCGGGTCTGGGTCCGGGTCCGGGTAAGGGTCCAGGTCCGGGTAAGGGTCCGTGTCCGGGTCCGGGTCCGGGTCCGGGTCCAGGTCCGGGTAAGGGTCCGGGTCCGGGTCCGGGTCCGGGTCCGGGTCCGGGTAAGGGTCCGGGACTGGGTCGGGGTCCGGGTCTGGGTCCGGGTCCGGGTCCGGGTCCGGGTCCGGGTCCGGGTCCGGGTAAGGGTCCGGGTCCATGTCCGGGTCCGGGTCCGGGTCCGGGTCCGGGTCCGGGTCCGGGTAAGGGTCCGGGTCCGGGTCCGGGTCCGGGTCCGGGACCGGGTCCGGTTCCGGGTCCGGGTCCGGGTCCGGGTCAGGGTCCGGGTCTGGGTCCGGGTCCGGGTCCAGGTCCGGGTAAGGGTCCGGGTCCGGGTCCGGGTCCGGGTCCGGGTCCGGTTCTGGTTCCGGTTCCGGTTCCGGGTAAGGGTCCGGTTCCGGGTCCGGGTCCGGGTCCGGGTCCGGGTCCGGGTAATGGTCTGGGTCCGGGTCCGGGTAAGGGTCCGGGTCCGGGTCCGGGTCCGGGTCCAGGTAAGGGTCCAGGTCCGGGTCCGGGTCTGGGTCCGGGTCCGGGTCCGGTTCCGGGTCCGGGTCCGGGTCCGGGTCCGGGTCCGGGTCCGGGTAAGGGTCCGGGTCCGGGTCCGGGTCCGGGTCCGGGTCCGGGTCCGGGTCCGGGTAAGGGTCCGGGTCCGGGTCCGGGTAAGGGTCCGGGACTGGGTCGGGGTCCGGGTCTGGGTCCGGGTAAGGGTCCGGGTCCGGGTCCAGGTCCGGGTCCGGGTAAGGGTCCGGGTCCGGGTCCAGGTCCGGGTCCGGGTAAGGGTCCGGGTCCGGGTCCGGGTCCGGGTCCGGGTCCGGGTAAGGGTCCGGGACTGGGTCTGGGTCCGGGTCCGGGTCCGGTTGCGGTTCCGGGTCCGGGTAAAGGTCCAGGTCCGGGTCCGGGTCCGGGTCCGGGTCCGGGTAAGGTTCCGGGTCCGGGTCCGGGTCCGGGTAAGGTTCCGGGTCCGGGTCCGGGTCCGGGTCCGGGTCCGGGTCCGGGTCCGGGTCCGGGTCCGGGTCCGGGTCCGGGTCCGGGTCCGGGTCCGGGTCCGGGTCTGGGTCCAGGTCAGGGTCCGGGTCTGGGTCCGGGTCCGGGTCCAGGTCCGGGTCCGGGTCCGGGTCCGGGTCCGGGTCCGGGTAAGGGTCCGGGTCCATGTCCGGGTCCGGGTCCGGGTCCGGGTCCGGGTATGGGTCCGGGTCCGGGTCCGGGTCCGGGTCCGGGTCCGGGTCCGGGTCCGGGTCCGGGTCCGGGTCAGGGTCCGGGTCTGGGTCCGGGTCCGGGTCCAGGTCCGGGTAAGGGTCCAGGTCCGGGTCAGGGTCCGGGTCCAGGTCTGGTTCCGGTTCCGGTTCCGGTTCCGGGTAAGGTTCCGGGTCCGGGTCCGGGTCCGGGTCCGGGTCCGCGTCCGGGTAAGGGTCCGGGTCCGGGTCCGGGTAAGGGTCCGGGTCCGGGTCCGGGTCCGGGTCCGGGTCCGGTTCTGGGTCCGGGTCCGGGTCCGGGTCCGGGTAAGGGTCCGGGTCCAGGTCCGGGTCCGGGTCCGGGTCCGGGTCCGGGTCCGGGTAAGGGTCCGGGTCCATGTCCGGGTCCGGGTCCGGGTCCGGGTCCGGGTCCGTGTCCGGGTAAGGGTCCGGGTCCGGGTCCGGGTCCGGGTCCGGGTCCGGGTCCGGGTCTGGGTCCGGGTCCGGGTCCGGTTGCGGTTCCGGGTCCGGGTAAAGGTCCAGGTCCGGGTCCGGGTCCGGGTCCGGGTCCGGGTAAGGTTCCGGGTCCGGGTCCGGGTCCGGGTAAGGTTCCGGGTCCGGGTCCGGGTCCGGGTCCGGGTCCGGGTCCGGGTCCGGGTCCGGGTCCGGGTCCGGGTCCGGGTCTGGGTCCAGGTCAGGGTCCGGGTCTGGGTCCGGGTCCGGGTCCAGGTCCGGGTCCGGGTCCGGGTCCGGGTCCGGGTCCGGGTAAGGGTCCGGGTCCATGTCCGGGTCCGGGTCCGGGTCCGGGTCCGGGTAAGGGTCCGGGTCCGGGTCCGGGTCCGGGTCCGGGTCCGGGTCCGGGTCCGGGTCCGGGTCCGGGTCAGGGTCCGGGTCTGGGTCCGGGTCCGGGTCCGGGTCCAGGTCCGGGTAAGGGTCCAGGTCCGGGTCAGGGTCCGGGTCCAGGTCTGGTTCCGGTTCCGGTTCCGGTTCCGGGTAAGGTTCCGGGTCCGGGTCCGGGTCCGGGTCCGGGTCCGCGTCCGGGTAAGGGTCCGGGTCCGGGTCCGGGTAAGGGTCCGGGTCCGGGTCCGGGTCCGGGTCCGGGTCCGGTTCTGGGTCCGGGTCCGGGTCCGGGTCCGGGTCCGGGTCCGGGTAAGGGTCCGGGTAAGGGTCCGGGTCCGGGTCCGGGTCCGGGTCCGGGTCCTGGTCCGGGTCCTGGTAAGGTTCCAGGTAAGGGTCCGTGTCCGGGTCCAATTCCGGGTCCGGGTCCGGGTCCGGGTCCGGGTAAGGGTCCGGGTCCGGGTCCGGGTCCGGGTCCGGGTCCGGGTCCGGGTCCGGGTCCGGGTCCGGGTAAGGGTCCGGGTCCATGTCCGGGTCCGGGTCCGGGTCCGGGTAAGGGTCCGGGTCCGGGTCCGGGTCTGGGTCCGGGTCAGGGTCCGGGTAAGGGTCCGGGTCTGGGTCCGGGTCCGGGTCCGGGTCCTGGTCCGGGTAAGGGTCCGGGTCCGGATAAAGGTCCGGCTCCGGGTCCGGGTCCGGGTCCGGGTCCGGGTCCGGGTCCGGGTCCGGGTCCGGTTGCGGTTCCGGGTCCGGGTAAAGGTCCAGGTCCGGGTCCGGGTCCGGGTCCGGGTCCGGGTAAGGTTCCGGGTCCGGGTCCGTGTCCGGGTAAGGTTCCGGGTCCGGGTCCGGGTCCGGGTCCGGGTCCGGGTCCGGGTCCGGGTCCGGGTCCGGGTCTGGGTCCAGGTCAGGGTCCGGGTCTGGGTCCGGGTCCGGGTCCGGGTCCGGGTAAGGGTCCGGGTCCGGGTCCAGGTCCGGGTCCGGGTCCGGGTCCGGTTCCGGTTCCGGTTCCGGGTAAGGATCCGTGTCCGGGTCCGGGTCCTGGTCCGGTTCCGGGTCCGGGTTCCGGGTAAGGGTCCGGGTCCGGGTCCGGGTAAGGGTCCAGGTCCGGGTCCGGGTCCGGGTCCGGGTCCGGGTCCGGGTCCGCGTCCGGGTCCGGGTCCAGGTCCGGGTAAGGGTCCGGGTCCGGGTCAGGGTCCGGGTCCAGGTCTGGTTCCGGTTCCGGTTCCGGTTCCGGGTAACGTTCCGGGTCCGGGTCCGGGTCCGGGTCCGGGTCCGGGTAAGGGTCCGGGTCCGGGTCCGGGTCCGGGTCCGGGTCCGGGTCCGGGTCCGGGTAAGGGTCCGGGTCCGGGTCCGGGTCCGGGTCCGGGTCCGGGTCCGGGTAAGGGTCCGGGACTGGGTCGGGGTCCGGGGTCCGGGTCCGGGTCAGGGTCCGGGTCTGGGTCCGGGTCCGGGTCCAGGTCCGGGTAAGGGTCCGGGTCCGGGTCCGGGTCCGGGTCCGGTTCTGGTTCCGGTTCCGGTTCCGGGTAAGGGTCCGGTTCCGGGTCCGGGTCCGGGTCCGGGTCCGGGTCCGGGTAATGGTCTGGGTCCGGGTCCGGGTAAGGGTCCGGGTCCGGGTCCGGGTCCGGGTCCAGGTAAGGGTCCAGGTCCGGGTCCGGGTCTGGGTCCGGGTCCGGGTCCGGTTCCGGTTCCGGTTCCGGGTAAGGGTCCGGGTCCGGGTCCGGGTCCGGGTCCGGGTCCGGGTCCGGGTCCGGGTCCGGGTAAGGGTCCGGGTCCGGGTCCGGGTAAGGGTCCGGGACTGGGTCGGGGTCCGGGTCTGGGTCCGGGTAAGGGTCCGGGTCCGGGTCCAGGTCCGGGTCCGGGTAAGGGTCCGGGTCCGGGTCCGGGTCCGGGTCCGGGTCCGGGTAAGGGTCCGGGACTGGGTCGGGGTCCGGGTCTGGGTCCGGGTAAGGGTCCGGGTCCAGGTCCGGGTCCGGGTCTGGGTCCGGGTCCGGGTCCAGGTCCGGGTAAGGGTCCAGGTCCGGGTCCGGGTCCGGGTCCGGTTCTGGTTCCGGTTCCGGTTCCGGGTAAGGGTCCGGTTCCGGGTCCGGTTCCGGGTCCGGGTCCGGGTCCGGGTAATGGTCTGGGTCCGGGTCCGGGTAAGGGTCCGGGTCCGGGTCCGGGTCCGGGTCCAGGTAAGGGTCCAGGTCCGGGTCCGGGTCTGGGTCCGGGTCCGGGTCCGGTTCCGGTTCCGGTTCCGGGTAAGGGTCCGGGTCCGGGTCCGGGTCCGGGTCCGGGTCCGGGTCGGGGTAAGGGTCCGGGTCCGGGTCCGGGTCCGGGTCCGGGTCCGGGTCCGGGTCCGGGTAAGGGTCCGGGTCCGGGTCCGGGTCCGGGTCCGGGTCCGGGTAAGGGTCCGGGACTGGGTCGGGGTCCGGGTCCGGGTCTGGGTCCGGGGTAAGGGTCCGGGTCCGGGTCCCGGTCCGGGTCCGGGTCCGGGTCCGGGTCCGGGTCCGGGTCCGGGTCCGGGTCCGGGTCCGGGTCCGGGTCCGGGTCCGGGTCCGGGTAAGGGTCCGGGTCCATGTCCGGGTCCGGGTCCGGGTAAGGGTCCGGGTCCGGGTCCGGGTCCGGGTCCGGGTCCGGGTCCGGGTCCGGGTCCGGGTCCGGGTCCGGGTCCGGGTCAGGGTCCGGGTCTGGGTCCGGGTCCGGGTAAGGGTCCAGGTCCGGGTAAGGGTCCGGGTCCGGGTCCGGGTCCTGGTCCGGTTCCGGGTCCGGGTCCGGGTAAGGGTAAGGGTCCGGGTCCAGGTCCGGGTAAGGGTCCGGGTCCGGGTCCGGGTAAGGGTCCGGGTCCGGGTAAGGGTCCGATTCCGGGTCCGGGTCCGGGTAAGGGTCTGGGTCCGGGTCCGGGTCCTGTTCCGGTTCGGGGTCCGGGTCCGGGTCCGGGTCCGGGTCCGGGTCCGGGTCCGGGTCCGGGTCCGGGTCCGGGTCCGGGTCCGGGTCCGGGTAAGGGTCCGGGTCCGGGTCCGGGTCCGGGTCCGGGTCCGGGTCCGGGTCCGGGTCCGGGTCCGTGTCCGGGTCCGGGTCCGGGTAAGGGTCCGGGTCTGGGTCCGGGTCCGGGTCCGGGTCCGGGTCCGGGTCCGGGTCCGGGTAAGGGTCCGGGTCCGGCTCCGTGTCCGGGTAAGGGTCCGCGTCCGGGTCCGGGTCCGGGTCTGGTTCCGGGTCCGGTTCCGGGTCCGGGTCCGGGTAAAGGTCCGGGTCCAGGTCCAGGTCCGGGTCCGGGTAAGGGTCCGGGTCCGGGTCCGGGTCCGGGTCCGGGTCCGGGTCCGGGTAAGGGTCCGGGTCCGGGTCCGGGTAAGGGTCCGGGTCCGGGTCCGGGTCCGGTTCTGGGTCCGGGTCCGGGTCCGGGTCCGGGTCCGGGTAAGGGTCCGGGTAAGGGTCTGGGTCCGGGTCCGGGTCCGGGTCCGGGTCCGGGTCCTGGTCCGGGTCCTGGTAAGGTTCCAGGTAAGGGTCCGGGTCCGGGTCCAATTCCGGGTCCGGGTCCGGGTCCGGGTCCGGGTCCGGGTAAGGGTCCGGGTCTGGGTCCGGGTCTGGGTCCGGGTCCGGGTCCGGGTCCGGGTCCGGGTCCGGGTAAGGGTCCGGGTCCATGTCCGGGTCCGGGTCCGGGTCCGGGTAAGGGTCCGGGTCCGGGTAAGTGTCCGGGTCCGGGTCCGGGTCCGGGTCCGGGTCCGGGTCCGGGTCCGGGTCCGGGTAATGGTCCGGGTCCGGCTCCGTGTCCGGGTAAGGGTCCGCGTCCGGGTCCGGGTCCGGGTCTGGTTCCGTGTCCGGTTCCGGGTCCGGGTCCGGGTAAAGGTCCGGGTCCAGGTCCAGGTCCGGGTCCGGGTAAGGGTCCGGGTCCGGGTCAGGGTCCGGGTCCGGGTCCGGGTCCGGGTAAGGGTCCGGGTCCGGGTCCGGGTAAGGGTCCGGGTCCGGGTCCGGGTCCGGTTCTGGGTCCGGGTCCGGGTCCGGGTCCGGGTCCGGGTCCGGGTAAGGGTCCGGGTAAGGGTCTGGGTCCGGGTCCGGGTCCGGGTCCGGGTCCGGGTCCTGGTCCGGGTCCTGGTAAGGTTCCAGGTAAGGGTCCGGGTCCGGGTCCAATTCCGGTTCCGGGTCCGGGTCCGGGTCCGGATAAGGGTCCGGGTCTGGGTCCGGGTCCGGGTCCGGGTCCGGGACCGGGTCCGGGTCCGGGTCCGGGTAAGGGTCCGGGTCCATGTCCGGGTCCGGGTCCGGGTCCGGGTAAGGGTCCGGGTCCGGGTCCGGGTCCGGATCCGGGTAAGGGTCTGGGTCTGGGTCCGGGTCCGGGTCTGGGTCCGGGTCAGGGTCCGGGTAAGGGTCCGGGTCTGGGTCCGGGTCCGGGTCCGGGTCCTGGTCCGGGTAAGGGTCCGGGTCCGGATAAAGGTCCGACTCCGGGTCCGGGTCCGGGTCCGGGTCCGGGTCCGGGTCCGGGTCCGGTTGCGGTTCCGGGTCTGGGTAAAGGTCCAGATCCGGGTCCGGGTCCGGGTCCGGGTCCGGGTAAGGTTCCGGGTCCGGGTCCGGGTTCGGGTAAGGTTCCGGGTCCGGGTCCGGGTCCGGGTCCGGGTCCGGGTCCGGGTCCGGGTCTGGGTCCGGGTCTGGGTCCAGGTCAGGGTCCGGGTCTGGGTCCGGGTCCGGGTCCGGGTCCGGGTAAGGGTCCGGGTCCGGGTCAGGGTCCGGGTCCAGGTCTGGTTCCGGTTCCGGTTCCGGTTCCGGGTAACGTTCCGGGTCCGGGTCCGGGTCCGGGTCCGGGTCCGGGTAAGGGTCCGGGTCCGGGTCCGGGTAAGGGTCCGGGTCCGGGTCCGGGTCCGGGTAAGGGTCCGGGTCCGGGTCCGTGTCCGGTTCCGGTTCGGGGTCCGGGTCCGGGTCCGGGTCCGGGTCCGGGTCCGGGTCCGGGTCCGGGTAAGGGTCCGGGTCCGGGTCCGGGTCCGGGTCCGGGTCCGGGTCCGGGTCCGGGTCTGGGTAAGGGTCCGGGTCCGGCTCCGGGTCCGGGTAAGGGTCCGCGTCCGGGTCCGGGTCCGGGTCTGGTTCCGCGTCCGTTTCCGGGTCCGGGTCCGGGTAAAGGTCCGGGTCCGGGTCCGGGTCCGGGTCCGGGTAAGGGTCCGTGTCCGGGTCCGTGTCCGTGTCCGGGTCCGTGTCCGGGTCCGGGTCTGGGTCCGGGTCCGGGTCCAGGTCCGGGTCCGGGTCCGGGTCCGGGTCCGGGTCCGGGTCCGGGTAAGGGTCCGGGTCCGGGTCCGGGTCCGGGTCCGGGTCCGGGTCCGGGTCCGGGTCCGGGTCCGGGTCCGGATCCGGGTCCGGGTCCGGGTCCGGGTAAGGGTCCGGCTCCGGGTCCGGGTCCGGGTAAGGGTCCGCGTCCGGGTCCGGGTCCGGGTCTGGTTCCATGTCCGGTTCCGGGTCCGGGTCCGGGTAAAGGTCCGGGTCCAGGTCCAGGTCCGGGTCCGGGTAAGGGTCCGGGTCCGGGTCCGGGTCCGGGTCCGGGTCCGGGTCCGGGTCCGGTTCCGGTTCCGGGTCCGGGTCCGGGTAAAGGTCCGGGTCCAGGTCCAGGTCCGGGTCCGGGTAAGGGTAAGGGTCCGGGTCCGGGTCCGGGTCCGGGTCCGGGTCCGGGTCCGGGTCCGGGTCCGGGTCCGTGTCCGGGTCCGGGTCCGGGTCCGCGTCCGGGTCCGGGTCCGGGTCCAGGTCCGGGTAAGGGTCCGGGTCCGGGTCAGGGTCCGGGTCCAGGTCTGGTTCCGGTTCCGGTTCCGGTTCCGGGTAACGTTCCGGGTCCGGGTCCGGGTCCGGGTCCGGGTCCGGGTCCGGGTAAGGGTCCGGGTCCGGGTCCGGGTAAGGGTCCGGGTCCGGGTCCGGGTCCGGGTAAGGTTCCGGGTCCGGGTCCGGGTCCTGTTCCGGTTCGGGGTCCGGGTCCGGGTCCGGGTCCGGGTAAGGGTCCGGGTCCGGGTCCGGGTCCGGGTCCGGGTCCGGGTCCGGGTCCAGGTCCGGGTAAGGGTCCGGGTCCGGGTCCGGGTCCGGGTCCGGGTCCGGGTCCGGGTCCGGGTCCGGGTAAGGGTCCGGGTCCGGCTCCGGGTCCGGGTAAGGGTCCGCGTCCGGGTCCGGGTCCGGGTCTGGTTCCGCGTCCGTTTCCGGGTCCGGGTCCGGGTAAAGGTCCGGGTCCGGGTCCGGGTCCGGGTCCGGGTAAGGGTCCGTGTCCGGGTCCGTGTCCGTGTCCGGGTCCGTGTCCGGGTCCGGGTCTGGGTCCGGGTCCGGGTCCAGGTCCGGGTCCGGGTCCGGGTCCGGGTCCGGGTCCGGGTCCGGGTCCGGGTAAGGGTCCGGGTCCGGGTCCGGGTCCGGGTCCGGGTCCGGGTCCGGGTCCGGGTCCGGGTCCGGGTCCGGGTAAGGGTCCGGGTCCGGCTCCGGGTCCGGGTAAGGTTCCGGGTCCGGGTCCGGGTCCGGGTCCGGGTCCGGGTCCGGGTCCGGGTCCGGGTCTGGGTCCGGGTCTGGGTCCAGGTCAGGGTCCGGGTCTGGGTCCGGGTCCGGGTCCGGGTCCGGGTAAGGGTCCGGGTCCGGGTCCGGGTCCGGGTCCGGGTCCGGGTCCGGTTCCGGTTCCAGTTCCGGGTAAGGATCCGGGTCCGGGTCCTGGTCCGGTTCCGGGTCCGGGTCCGGGTAAGGGTAAGGGTCCGGGTCCAGGTCCGGGTAAGGGTCCGGGTCCGGGTCCGGGTCCGGGTAAGGGTCCGGGTCCGGGTCCGGGTCCGGGTCCGGGTCCGCGTCCGGGTCCGGTTCCAGGTCCGGGTAAGGGTCCGGGTCCGGGTCAGGGTCCGGGTCCAGGTCTGGTTCCGGTTCCGGTTCCGGTTCCGGGTAACGTTCCGGGTCCGGGTCCGGGTCCGGGTCCGGGTCCGGGTATGGGTCCGGGTCCGGGTCCGGGTAAGGGTCCGGGTCCGGGTCCGGGTCCGGGTAAGGGTCCGGGTCCGGGTCCGGGTCCGGTTCCGGTTCGGGGTCCGGGTCCGGGTCCGGGTCCGGGTCCGTGTCCGGGTCCGGGTCCGGGTAAGGGTCCGGGTCCGGGTCCGGGTCCGGGTCCGGGTCCGGGTCCGGGTCCGGGTCCGGGTCCGGGTCCGGGTCCGGGTAAGGGTCCGGGTCCGGCTCCGGGTCCGGGTAAGGGTCCGCGTCCGGGTCCGGGTCCGGGTCTGGTTCCGCGTCTGTTTCCGGGTCCGGGTCCGGGTAAAGGTCCGGGTCCGGGTCCGGGTCCGGGTCCGGGTAAGGGTCCGTGTCCGGGTCCGTGTCCGTGTCCGGGTCCGTGTCCGGGTCCGGGTCTGGGTCCGGGTCCGGGTCCGGGTCCGGGTCCGGGTCCGGGTCCGGGTAAGGGTCCGGGTCCGGGTCCGGGTCCGGGTCCGGGTCCGGGTCCGGGTCCGGGTCCGGGTCCGGGTAAGGGTCCGGGTCCGGCTCCGGGTCCGGGTAAGGGTCCGCGTCCGGGTCCGGGTCCGGGTCCGGTTGCGGTTCCGGGTCCGGGTAAAGGTCCGGGTCCAGGTCCAGGTCCGGGTCCGGGTAAGGGTCCGGGTCCGGGTCCGGGTCCGGGTCCGGGTCCGGGTCCGGGTCCGGTTCCGGGTCCGGGTCCGGGTAAAGGTCCGGGTCCGGGTCCGGGTCCGGGTCCGGGTCCGGGTCCGGGTCCGGGTCCGGGTCCGGGTCCGCGTCCGGGTCCGGGTCCGGGTCCAGGTCCGGGTAAGGGTCCGGGTCCGGGTCAGGGTCCGGGTCCAGGTCTGGTTCCGGTTCCGGTTCCGGTTCCGGATAACGTTCCGGGTCCGGGTCCGGGTCCGGGTCCGGGTCCGGGTAAAGGTCCGGGTCCGGGTCCGGGTAAGGGTCCGGGTCCGGGTCCGGGTCCGGGTAAGGGTCCGGGTCCGGGTCCGGGTCCTGTTCCGGTTCGGGGTCCGGGTCCGGGTCCGGGTCCGGGTAAGGGTCCGGGTCCGGGTCCGGGTCCGGGTCCGGGTCCGGGTCCAGGTCCGGGTAAGGGTCCGGGTCCGGGTCAGTGTCCGGGTCCAGGTCCGGTTCTGGTTCCGGTTCCGGTTCCGGGTAAGGGTCCGATTCCGGGTCCGGGTCCGGCTCCGGGTCCGGGTCCGGGTAATGGTCCGGGTCCGGGTCCGGGTAAGGGTCCGGGTCCGGGTCCGGGTCCGGGTCCAGGTAAGGGTCCAGGTCCGGGTCCGGGTCTGGGTCCGGGTCCGGGTCCGGTTCCGGTTCCGGGTAAGGGTCCGGGTCCGGGTCCGGGTCCGGGTCCGGGTCCGGGTCCGGGTAAGGGTCCGGGTCCGGGTCCGGGTAAGGGTCCGGGTCCGGGTCCGGGTCCGGGTCCGGGTCCGGGTAAGGGTCCGGGTCCGGGTCCGGGTCCGGGTCCGGGTCCGGGTAAGGGTCCGGGACTGGGTCGGGGTCCGGGTCTGGGTCCGGGTAAGGGTCCGGGTCCGGGTCCAGGTCCGGGTCTGGGTCCGGGTAAGGGTCCGGGTCCGGGTCCAGGTCCGGGTCCGGGTCCGGGTCCGGGTCCGGGTCCGGGTCCGGGTCCGGGTCCGGGTCCGGGTCCGGGTAAGGGTCCGGGTCCATGTCCGGGACCGGGTCCGGGTCCGGGTCCGGGTCCGGGTCCGGGTCCGGGTAAGGGTCCGGGTCCGGGTCCGGGTCCGGGTCCGGGTCCGGGTCCGGGTCAGGGTCCGGGTCTGGGTCCGGGTCCGGGTCCAGGTCCGGGTAAGGGTCCAGGTCCGGGTAAGGGTCCGGGTCCGGGTCCGGGTCCGGGTCCGGGTCCTGGTCCGGGTCCTGGTAAGGTTCCAGGTAAGGGTCCGTGTCCGGGTCCAATTCCGGGTCCGGGTCCGGGTCCGGGTCCGGGTAAGGGTCCGGGTCTGGGTCCGGGTCCGGGTCCGGGTCCGGGTCCGGGTCCGGGTCCGGGTAAGGGTCCGGGTCCGGATAAAGGTCCGGCTCCGGGTCCGGGTCCGGGTCCGGGTCCGGGTCCGGGTCCGGGTCCGGGTCCGGGTCCGGGTCAGGGTCCGGGTCTGGGTCCGGGTCCGGGTCCAGGTCCGGGTAAGGGTCCAGGTCCGGGTCAGGGTCCGGGTCCAGGTCTGGTTCCGGTTCCGGTTCCGGTTCCGGGTAAGGTTCCGGGTCCGGGTCCGGGTCCGGGTCCGGGTCCGCGTCCGGGTAAGGGTCCGGGTCCGGGTCCGGGTAAGGGTCCGGGTCCGGGTCCGGGTCCGGGTCCGGGTCCGGTTCTGGGTCCGGGTCCGGGTCCGGGTCCGGGTCCGGGTCCGGGTAAGGGTCCGGGTAAGGGTCCGGGTCCGGGTCCGGGTCCGGGTCCGGGTCCTGGTCCGGGTCCTGGTAAGGTTCCAGGTAAGGGTCCGTGTCCGGGTCCAATTCCGGGTCCGGGTCCGGGTCCGGGTCCGGGTAAGGGTCCGGGTCCGGGTCCGGGTAAGGGTCCGGGTCCGGGTCCGGGTCCGGGTCCGGGTCCGGGTCCAGGTCCGGGTAAGGGTCCGGGTCCGGGTCAGTGTCCGGGTCCAGGTCCGGTTCTGGTTCCGGTTCCGGTTCCGGGTAAGGGTCCGGTTCCGGGTCCGGGTCCGGCTCCGGGTCCGGGTCCGGGTAATGGTCCGGGTCCGGGTCCGGGTAAGGGTCCGGGTCCGGGTCCGGGTCCGGGTCCAGGTAAGGGTCCAGGTCCGGGTCCGGGTCTGGGTCCGGGTCCGGGTCCGGTTCCGGTTCCGGGTAAGGGTCCGGGTCCGGGTCCGGGTCCGGGTCCGGGTCCGGGTCCGGGTAAGGGTCCGGGTCCGTGTCCGGGTCCGGGTCCGGGTCCGGGTAAGGGTCCGGGTCCGGGTCCGGGTCCGGGTCCGTGTCCGGGTAAGGGTCCGGGACTGGGTCGGGGTCCGGGTCTGGGTCCGGGTAAGGGTCCGGGTCCGGGTCCAGGTCCGGGTCTGGGTCCGGGTAAGGGTCCGGGTCCGGGTCCAGGTCCGGGTCCGGGTCCGGGTCCGGGTCCGGGTCCGGGTCCGGGTCCGGGTCCGGGTCCGGGTAAGGGTCCGGGTCCATGTCCGGGTCCGGGTCCGGGTCCGGGTCCGGGTCCGGGTCCGGGTCCGGGTAAGGGTCCGGGTCCGGGTCCGGGTCCGGGTCCGGGTCCGGGTCCGGGTCCGGGTCCGGGTCAGGGTCCGGGTCTGGGTCCGGGTCCGGGTCCAGGTCCGGGTAAGGGTCCAGGTCCGGGTAAGGGTCCGGGTCCGGGTCCGGGTCCGGGTCCGGGTCCTGGTCCGGGTCCTGGTAAGGTTCCAGGTAAGGGTCCGTGTCCGGGTCCAATTCCGGGTCCGGGTCCGGGTCCGGGTCCGGGTAAGGGTCCGGGTCTGGGTCCGGGTCCGGGTCCGGGTCCGGGTCCGGGTCCGGGTCCGGGTAAGGGTCCGGGTCCGGATAAAGGTCCGGCTCCGGGTCCGGGTCCGGGTCCGGGTCCGGGTCCGGGTCCTGGTCCGGGTCCGGGTCAGGGTCCGGGTCTGGGTCCGGGTCCGGGTCCAGGTCCGGGTAAGGGTCCAGGTCCGGGTCAGGGTCCGGGTCCAGGTCTGGTTCCGGTTCCGGTTCCGGTTCCGGGTAAGGTTCCGGGTCCGGGTCCGGGTCCGGGTCCGGGTCCGCGTCCGGGTAAGGGTCCGGGTCCGGGTCCGGGTAAGGGTCCGGGTCCGGGTCCGGGTCCGGGTCCGGTTCTGGGTCCGGGTCCGGGTCCGGGTCCGGGTCCGGGTCCGGGTAAGGGTCCGGGTAAGGGTCCGGGTCCGGGTCCGGGTCCGGGTCCGGGTCCTGGTCCGGGTCCTGGTAAGGTTCCAGGTAAGGGTCCGTGTCTGGGTCCAATTCCGGGTCCGGGTCCGGGTCCGGGTCCGGGTAAGGGTCCGGGTCCGGGTCCGGGTAAGGGTCCGGGTCCGGGTCCGGGTCCGGGTAAGGGTCCGGGTCCGGGTCCGGGTCCGGGTCCTGTTCCGGTTCGGGGTACGTGTCCGGGTCCGGGTCCGGGTAAGGGTCCGGGTCCGGGTCCGGGTCCGGGTCCGGGTCCGGGTCCGGGTCCAGGTCCGGGTAAGGGTCCGGGTCCGGGTCAGTGTCCGGGTCCAGTTCCGGTTCTGGTTCCGGTTCCGGTTCCGGGTAAGGGTCCGGTTCCGGGTCCGGGTCCGGGTCGGGGTCCGGGTCCGGGTCCGGGTAATGGTCTGGGTCCGGGTCCGGGTAAGGGTCCGGGTCCGGGTCCGGGTCCGGGTCCAGGTAAGGGTCCGGGTCCGGGTCCGGGTCTGGGTCCGGGTCCGGGTCCGGTTCCGGTTCCGGGTAAGGGTCCGGGTCCGGGTCCGGGTCCGGGTCCGGGTCCGGGTCCGGGTCCGGGTAAGGGTCCGGGTCCGGGTCCGGGTCCGGGTCCGGGTCCGGGTAAGGGTCCGGGTCCGGGTCCGGGTCCGGGTCCGGGTCCGGGTCCGGGTCCGGGTAAGGGTCTGGGACTGGGTCGGGGTCCGGGTCTGGGTCCGGGTAAGGGTCCGGGTCCAGGTCCGGGTCCGGGTCCGGGTCCGGGTCCGGGTCCGGGTAAGGGTCCGGGTCCATGTCCGGGTCCGGGTCCGGGTCCGGGTCCGGGTCCGGGTCCGGGTCCGGGTCCGGGTCCGGGTCCGGGTCCGGGTCCGGGTCAGGGTCCGGGTCTGGGTCCGGGTCCGGGTCCGGGTCCGGGTAAGGGTCCGGGTCCGGGTCCGGGTCCGGGTCCGGTTCTGGTTCCGGTTCCGGGTCCGGTTCTGGTTCCGGTTCCGGTTCCGGGTAAGGGTCCGGTTCCGGGTCCGGGTCCGGGTCCGGGTCCGGGTCCGGGTAATGGTCTGGGTCCGGGTCCGGGTAAGGGTCCGGGTCCGGGTCCGGGTCCGGGTCCAGGTAAGGGTCCAGGTCCGGGTCCGGGTCTGGGTCCGGGTCCGGGTCCGGTTCCGGTTCCGGTTCCGGGTAAGGGTCCGGGTCCGGGTCCGGGTCCGGGTCCGGGTCCGGGTCCGGGTAAGGGTCCGGGTCCGGGTCCGGGTAAGGGTCCGGGTCCGGGTAAGGGTCCGGGTCCGGGTCCGGGTAAGGGTCCGGGACTGGGTCGGGGTCCGGGTCTGGGTCCGGGTAAGGGTCCGGGTCCGGGTCCAGGTCCGGGTCCGTGTAAGGGTCCGGGTCCGGGTCCGGGTCCGGGTCCGGGTCCGGGTAAGGGTCCGGGACTGGGTCGGGGTCCGGGTCTGGGTCCGGGTAAGGGTCCGGGTCCAGGTCCGGGTCCGGGTCCGGGTCCGGGTCCGGGTAAGGGTCCGGGTCCATGTCCGGGTCCGGGTCCGGGTCCGGGTCCGGGTCCGGGTCCGGGTCCGGGTCCGGGTAAGGGTCCGGGTCCGGGTCCGGGTCGGGGTCCGGGTCCGGGTCCGGGTCCGGGTCCGGGTCCGGGTCCGGGTCAGGGTCCGGGTCTGGGTCCGGGTCCGGGTCCAGGTCCGGGTAAGGGTCCGGGTCCGGGTCCGGGTCCGGGTCCGGTTCTGGTTCCGGTTCCGGTTTAGGGTAAGGGTCCGGTTCCGGGTCCGGTTCCGGGTCCGGGTCCGGGTCCGGGTAATGGTCTGGGTCCGGGTCCGGGTAAGGGTCCGGGTCCGGGTCCGGGTCCGGGTCCAGGTAAGGGTCCAGGTCCGGGTCCGGGTCTGGGTCCGGGTCCGGGTCCGGTTCCGGTTCCGGTTCCGGGTAAGGGTCCGGGTCCGGGTCCGGGTCCGGGTCCAGGTCCGGGTCCGGGTAAGGGTCCGGGTCCGGGTCCGGGTCCAGGTCCGGGTCCGGGTCCGGGTAAGGGTCCGGGTCCGGGTCCGGGTCTGGGTCCGGGTCCGGGTCCGGGTCCGGGTCCGGGTCCGGGTCCGGGTCAGGGTCCGGGTCTGGGTCCGGGTCCGGGTAAGGGTCCAGGTCCGGGTAAGGGTCCGTGTCCGGGTCCGGGTCCGGGTCCGGGTCCAGGTCCGGGTAAGGGTCCGGGTCCGGGTCCGGGTCCGGGTCCGGGTCCGGGTAAGGGTCCGGGACTGGGTCGGGGTCCGGGTCTGGGTCCGGGTCCGGGTCCGGGTCCGGGTCCGGGTAAGGGTCCGGGTCCATGTCCGGGTCCGGGTCCGGGTCCGGGTCCGGGTCCGGGTCCGGGTAAGGGTCCGGGTCCGGGTCCGGGTCCGGGACCGGGTCCGGTTCCGGGTCCGGGTCCGGGTAAGGGTCCGGGTCCGGGTCCGGGTCCGGGTCCGGGTCCGGGTAAGGGTCCGGGTCCGGGTCCGGGTAAGGGTCCGGGACTGGGTCGGGGTCCGGGTCTGGGTCCGGGTAAGGGTCCGGGTCCGGGTCCAGGTCCGGGTCCGTGTAAGGGTCCGGGTCCGGGTCCGGGTCCGGGTCCGGGTCCGGGTAAGGGTCCGGGACTGGGTCGGGGTCCGGGTCTGGGTCCGGGTAAGGGTCCGGGTCCAGGTCCGGGTCCGGGTCCAGGTAAGGGTCCAGGTCCGGGTCCGGGTCTGGGTCCGGGTCCGGGTCCGGTTCCGGTTCCGGTTCCGGGTAAGGGTCCGGGTCCGGGTCCGGGTCCGGGTCCGGGTCCGGGTCCGGGTAAGGGTCCGGGTCCGGGTCCGGGTCCGGGTCCGGGTCCGGGTCCGGGTAAGGGTCCGGGTCCGGGTCCGGGTCTGGGTCCGGGTCCGGGTCCGGGTCCGGGTCCGGGTCCGGGTCCGGGTCAGGGTCCGGGTCCGGGTCCGGGTCCGGGTAAGGGTCCAGGTCCGGGTAAGGGTCCGTGTCCGGGTCCGGGTCCGGGTCCGGGTCCAGGTCCGGGTAAGGGTCCGGGTCCGGGTCCGGGTCCGGGTCCGGGTCCGGGTAAGGGTCCGGGACTGGGTCGGGGTCCGGGTCTGGGTCCGGGTCCGGGTCCGGGTCCGGGTCCGGGTCCGGGTAAGGGTCCGGGTCCATGTCCGGGTCCGGGTCCGGGTCCGGGTCCGGGTCCGGGTCCGGGTAAGGGTCCGGGTCCGGGTCCGGGTCCGGGTCCGGGACCGGGTCCGGTTCCGGGTCCGGGTCCGGGTCCGGGTCAGGGTCCGGGTCTGGGTCCGGGTCCGGGTCCAGGTCCGGGTAAGGGTCCGGGTCCGGGTCCGGGTCCGGGTCCGGGTCCGGTTCTGGTTCCGGTTCCGGTTCCGGGTAAGGGTCCGGTTCCGGGTCCGGGTCCGGGTCCGGGTCCGGGTCCGGGTAATGGTCTGGGTCCGGGTCCGGGTAAGGGTCCGGGTCCGGGTCCGGGTCCGGGTCCAGGTAAGGGTCCAGGTCCGGGTCCGGGTCTGGGTCCGGGTCCGGGTCCGGTTCCGGTTCCGGTTCCGGGTAAGGGTCCGGGTCCGGGTCCGGGTCCGGGTCCGGGTCCGGGTCCGGGTAAGGGTCCGGGTCCGGGTCCGGGTCCGGGTCCGGGTCCGGGTCCGGGTCCGGGTAAGGGTCCGGGTCCGGGTCCGGGTAAGGGTCCGGGACTGGGTCGGGGTCCGGGTCTGGGTCCGGGTAAGGGTCCGGGTCCGGGTCCAGGTCCGGGTCCGGGTAAGGGTCCGGGTCCGGGTCCGGGTCCGGGTCCGGGTCCGGGTAAGGGTCCGGGACTGGGTCGGGGTCCGGGTCCGGGTCCGGGTAAGGGTCCGGGTCCAGGTCCGGGTCCGGGTCCGGGTCCGGGTCCGGGTCCGGGTAAGGGTCCGGGTCCATGTCCGGGTCCGGGTCCGGGTCCGGGTCCGGGTCCGTGTCCGGGTAAGGGTCCGGGTCCGGGTCCGGGTCCGGGTCCGGGTCCGGGTCCGGGTCTGGGTCCGGGTCCGGGTCCGGTTGCGGTTCCGGGTCCGGGTAAAGGTCCAGGTCCGGGTCCGGGTCCGGGTCCGGGTCCGGGTAAGGTTCCGGGTCCGGGTCCGGGTCCGGGTAAGGTTCCGGGTCCGGGTCCGGGTCCGGGTCCGGGTCCGGGTCCGGGTCCGGGTCCGGGTCCGGGTCCGGGTCTGGGTCCAGGTCAGGGTCCGGGTCTGGGTCCGGGTCCGGGTCCAGGTCCGGGTCCGGGTCCGGGTCCGGGTCCGGGTCCGGGTAAGGGTCCGGGTCCATGTCCGGGTCCGGGTCCGGGTCCGGGTCCGGGTAAGGGTCCGGGTCCGGGTCCGGGTCCGGGTCCGGGTCCGGGTCCGGGTCCGGGTCCGGGTCCGGGTCAGGGTCCGGGTCTGGGTCCGGGTCCGGGTCCAGGTCCGGGTAAGGGTCCAGGTCCGGGTCAGGGTCCGGGTCCAGGTCTGGTTCCGGTTCCGGTTCCGGTTCCGGGTAAGGTTCCGGGTCCGGGTCCGGGTCCGGGTCCGGGTCCGCGTCCGGGTAAGGGTCCGGTTCCGGGTCCGGGTAAGGGTCCGGGTCCGGGTCCGGGTCCGGGTCCGGGTCCGGTTCTGGGTCCGGGTCCGGGTCCGGGTCCGGGTAAGGGTCCGGGTCCAGGTCCGGGTCCGGGTCCGGGTCCGGGTCCGGGTCCGGGTAAGGGTCCGGGTCCATGTCCGGGTCCGGGTCCGGGTCCGGGTCCGGGTCCGGGTCCGTGTCCGGGTAAGGGTCCGGGTCCGGGTCCGGGTCCGGGTCCGGGTCCGGGTCCGGGTCTGGGTCCGGGTCCGGGTCCGGTTGCGGTTCCGGGTCCGGGTAAAGGTCCAGGTCCGGGTCCGGGTCCGGGTCCGGGTCCGGGTAAGGTTCCGGGTCCGGGTCCGGGTCCGGGTAAGGTTCCGGGTCCGGGTCCGGGTCCGGGTCTGGGTCCGGGTCCGGGTCCGGGTCCGGGTCCGGGTCCGGGTCCGGGTCCGGGTCCGGGTCTGGGTCCGGGTCCGGGTCCGGTTGCGGTTCCGGGTCCGGGTAAAGGTCCAGGTCCGGGTCCGGGTCCGGGTCCGGGTCCGGGTAAGGTTCCGGGTCCGGGTCCGGGTCCGGGTAAGGTTCCGGGTCCGGGTCCGGGTCCGGGTCCGGGTCCGGGTCCGGGTCCGGGTCCGGGTCCGGGTCCGGGTCTGGGTCCAGGTCAGGGTCCGGGTCTGGGTCCGGGTCCGGGTCCAGGTCCGGGTCCGGGTCCGGGTCCGGGTCCGGGTCCGGGTAAGGGTCCGGGTCCATGTCCGGGTCCGGGTCCGGGTCCGGGTCCGGGTAAGGGTCCGGGTCCGGGTCCGGGTCCGGGTCCGGGTCCGGGTCCGGGTCCGGGTCCGGGTCCGGGTCAGGGTCCGGGTCTGGGTCCGGGTCCGGGTCCAGGTCCGGGTAAGGGTCCAGGTCCGGGTCAGGGTCCGGGTCCAGGTCTGGTTCCGGTTCCGGTTCCGGTTCCGGGTAAGGTTCCGGGTCCGGGTCCGGGTCCGGGTCCGGGTCCGCGTCCGGGTAAGGGTCCGGGTCCGGGTCCGGGTAAGGGTCCGGGTCCGGGTCCGGGTCCGGATCCGGGTCCGGTTCTGGGTCCGGGTCCGGGTCCGGGTCCGGGTCCGGGTCCGGGTAAGGGTCCGGGTAAGGGTCCGGGTCCGGGTCCGGGTCCGGGTCCGGGTCCTGGTCCGGGTCCTGGTAAGGTTCCAGGTAAGGGTCCGTGTCCGGGTCCAATTCCGGGTCCGGGTCCGGGTCCGGGTCCGGGTAAGGGTCCGGGTCCGGGTCTGGGTCCGGGTCCGGGTCCGGGTCCGGGTCCGGGTCCGTGTCCGGGTAAGGGTCCGGGTCCGGGTCCGGGTCCGGGTCCGGGTCCGGGTCCGGGTCCGGGTCTGGGTCCGGGTCCGGGTCCGGTTGCGGTTCCGGGTCCGGGTAAAGGTCCAGGTCCGGGTCCGGGTCCGGGTCCGGGTCCGGGTAAGGTTCCGGGTCCGGGTCCGGGTCCGGGTAAGGTTCCGGGTCCGGGTCCGGGTCCGGGTCCGGGTCCGGGTCCGGGTCCGGGTCCGGGTCCGGGTCCGGGTCTGGGTCCAGGTCAGGGTCCGGGTCTGGGTCCGGGTCCGGGTCCAGGTCCGGGTCCGGGTCCGGGTCCGGGTCCGGGTCCGGGTAAGGGTCCGGGTCCATGTCCGGGTCCGGGTCCGGGTCCGGGTCCGGGTAAGGGTCCGGGTCCGGGTCCGGGTCCGGGTCCGGGTCCGGGTCCGGGTCCGGGTCCGGGTCCGGGTCCGGGTCAGGGTCCGGGTCTGGGTCCGGGTCCGGGTCCAGGTCCGGGTAAGGGTCCAGGTCCGGGTCAGGGTCCGGGTCCAGGTCTGGTTCCGGTTCCGGTTCCGGTTCCGGGTAAGGTTCCGGGTCCGGGTCCGGGTCCGGGTCCGCGTCCGGGTAAGGGTCCGGGTCCGGGTCCGGGTAAGGGTCCGGGTCCGGGTCCGGGTCCGGATCCGGGTCCGGTTCTGGGTCCGGGTCCGGGTCCGGGTCCGGGTCCGGGTCCGGGTAAGGGTCCGGGTAAGGGTCCGGGTCCGGGTCCGGGTCCGGGTCCGGGTCCTGGTCCGGGTCCTGGTAAGGTTCCAGGTAAGGGTCCGTGTCCGGGTCCAATTCCGGGTCCGGGTCCGGGTCCGGGTCCGGGTAAGGGTCCGGGTCCGGGTCTGGGTCCGGGTCCGGGTCCGGGTCCGGGTCCGGGTCCGGGTCCGGGTAAGGGTCCGGGTCCATGTCCGGGTCCGGGTCCGGGTCCGGGTAAGGGTCCGGGTCCGGGTCCGGGTCTGGGTCCGGGTCAGGGTCCGGGTAAGGGTCCGGGTCTGGGTCCGGGTCCGGGTCCGGGTCCTGGTCCGGGTAAGGGTCCGGGTCCGGATAAAGGTCCGGCTCCGGGTCCGGGTCCGGGTCCGGGTCCGGGTCCGGGTCCGGGTCCGGGTCCGGTTGCGGTTCCGGGTCCGGGTAAAGGTCCAGGTCCGGGTCCGGGTCCGGGTCCGGGTCCGGGTAAGGTTCCGGGTCCGGGTCCGTGTCCGGGTAAGGTTCCGGGTCCGGGTAATGGTCTGGGTCCGGGTCCGGGTAAGGGTCCGGGTCCGGGTCCGGGTCCGGGTCCAGGTAAGGGTCCAGGTCCGGGTCCGGGTCTGGGTCCGGGTCCGGGTCCGGTTCCGGTTCCGGTTCCGGGTAAGGGTCCGGGTCCGGGTCCGGGTCCGGGTCCGGGTCCGGGTCCGGGTAAGGGTCCGGGTCCGGGTCCGGGTCCGGGTCCGGGTCCGGGTCCGGGTCCGGGTAAGGGTCCGGGTCCGGGTCCGGGTAAGGGTCCGGGACTGGGTCGGGGTCCGGGTCTGGGTCCGGGTAAGGGTCCGGGTCCGGGTCCAGGTCCGGGTCCGGGTAAGGGTCCGGGTCCGGGTCCGGGTCCGGGTCCGGGTCCGGGTAAGGGTCCGGGACTGGGTCGGGGTCCGGGTCCGGGTCCGGGTAAGGGTCCGGGTCCAGGTCCGGGTCCGGGTCCGGGTCCGGGTCCGGGTCCGTGTCCGGGTAAGGGTCCGGGTCCGGGTCCGGGTCCGGGTCCGGGTCCGGGTCCGGGTCTGGGTCCGGGTCCGGGTCCGGTTGCGGTTCCGGGTCCGGGTAAAGGTCCAGGTCCGGGTCCGGGTCCGGGTCCGGGTCCGGGTAAGGTTCCGGGTCCGGGTCCGGGTCCGGGTAAGGTTCCGGGTCCGGGTCCGGGTCCGGGTCCGGGTCCGGGTCCGGGTCCGGGTCCGGGTCCGGGTCCGGGTCCGGGTCTGGGTCCAGGTCAGGGTCCGGGTCTGGGTCCGGGTCCGGGTCCAGGTCCGGGTCCGGGTCCGGGTCCGGGTCCGGGTCCGGGTAAGGGTCCGGGTCCATGTCCGGGTCCGGGTCCGGGTCCGGGTCCGGGTAAGGGTCCGGGTCCGGGTCCGGGTCCGGGTCCGGGTCCGGGTCCGGGTCCGGGTCCGGGTCCGGGTCAGGGTCCGGGTCTGGGTCCGGGTCCGGGTCCAGGTCCGGGTAAGGGTCCAGGTCCGGGTCAGGGTCCGGGTCCAGGTCTGGTTCCGGTTCCGGTTCCGGTTCCGGGTAAGGTTCCGGGTCCGGGTCCGGGTCCGGGTCCGGGTCCGCGTCCGGGTAAGGGTCCGGGTCCGGGTCCGGGTAAGGGTCCGGGTCCGGGTCCGGGTCCGGGTCCGGGTCCGGTTCTGGGTCCGGGTCCGGGTCCGGGTCCGGGTAAGGGTCCGGGTCCAGGTCCGGGTCCGGGGTCCGGGTCCGGGTCCGGGTCCGGGTAAGGGTCCGGGTCCATGTCCGGGTCCGGGTCCGGGTCCGGGTCCGGGTCCGTGTCCGGGTAAGGGTCCGGGTCCGGGTCCGGGTCCGGGTCCGGGTCCGGGTCCGGGTCTGGGTCCGGGTCCGGGTCCGGTTGCGGTTCCGGGTCCGGGTAAAGGTCCAGGTCCGGGTCCGGGTCCGGGTCCGGGTCCGGGTAAGGTTCCGGGTCCGGGTCCGGGTCCGGGTAAGGTTCCGGGTCCGGGTCCGGGTCCGGGTCCGGGTCCGGGTCCGGGTCCGGGTCCGGGTCCGGGTCCGGGTCTGGGTCCAGGTCAGGGTCCGGGTCTGGGTCCGGGTCCGGGTCCAGGTCCGGGTCCGGGTCCGGGTCCGGGTCCGGGTCCGGGTAAGGGTCCGGGTCCATGTCCGGGTCCGGGTCCGGGTCCGGGTCCGGGTAAGGGTCCGGGTCCGGGTCCGGGTCCGGGTCCGGGTCCGGGTCCGGGTCCGGGTCCGGGTCCGGGTCAGGGTCCGGGTCTGGGTCCGGGTCCGGGTCCAGGTCCGGGTAAGGGTCCAGGTCCGGGTCAGGGTCCGGGTCCAGGTCTGGTTCCGGTTCCGGTTCCGGTTCCGGGTAAGGTTCCGGGTCCGGGTCCGGGTCCGGGTCCGGGTCCGCGTCCGGGTAAGGGTCCGGGTCCGGGTCCGGGTAAGGGTCCGGGTCCGGGTCCGGGTCCGGGTCCGGGTCCGGTTCTGGGTCCGGGTCCGGGTCCGGGTCCGGGTCCGGGTCCGGGTAAGGGTCCGGGTAAGGGTCCGGGTCCGGGTCCGGGTCCGGGTCCGGGTCCTGGTCCGGGTCCTGGTAAGGTTCCAGGTAAGGGTCCGTGTCCGGGTCCAATTCCGGGTCCGGGTCCGGGTCCGGGTCCGGGTAAGGGTCCGGGTCCGGGTCTGGGTCCGGGTCCGGGTCCGGGTCCGGGTCCGGGTCCGGGTCCGGGTAAGGGTCCGGGTCCATGTCCGGGTCCGGGTCCGGGTCCGGGTAAGGGTCCGGGTCCGGGTCCGGGTCTGGGTCCGGGTCAGGGTCCGGGTAAGGGTCCGGGTCTGGGTCCGGGTCCGGGTCCGGGTCCTGGTCCGGGTAAGGGTCCGGGTCCGGATAAAGGTCCGGCTCCGGGTCCGGGTCCGGGTCCGGGTCCGGGTCCGGGTCCGGGTCCGGGTCCGGTTGCGGTTCCGGGTCCGGGTAAAGGTCCAGGTCCGGGTCCGGGTCCGGATCCGGGTCCGGGTAAGGTTCCGGGTCCGGGTCCGTGTCCGGGTAAGGTTCCGGGTCCGGGTCCGGGTCCGGGTCCGGGTCCGGGTCCGGGTCCGGGTCCGGGTCCGGGTCTGGGTCCAGGTCAGGGTCCGGGTCTGGGTCCGGGTCCGGGTCCGGGTCCGGGTAAGGGTCCGGGTCAGGGTCCAGGTCCGGGTCCGGGTCCGGGTCCGGTTCCGGTTCCGGTTCCGGGTAAGGATCCGTGTCCGGGTCCGGGTCCTGGTCCGGTTCCGGGTCCGGGTCCGGGTAAGGGTCCGGGTCCGGGTCCGGGTAAGGGTCCAGGTCCGGGTCCGGGTCCGGGTCCGGGTCCGGGTCCGGGTCCGCGTCCGGGTCCGGGTCCAGGTCCGGGTAAGGGTCCGGGTCCGGGTCAGGGTCCGGGTCCAGGTCTGGTTCCGGTTCCGGTTCCGGTTCCGGGTAACGTTCCGGGTCCGGGTCCGGGTCCGGGTCCGGGTCCGGGTCCGGGTCTGGGTCCGGGTCCGGGTCCGGTTCCGGTTCCGGTTCCGGGTAAGGGTCCGGGTCCGGGTCCGGGTCCGGGTCCGGGTCCGGGTCCGGATAAGGGTCCGGGTCCGGGTCCGGGTCCGGGTCCGGGTCCGGGTCCGGGTCCGGGTAAGGGTCCGGGTCCGGGTCCGGGTAAGGGTCCGGGACTGGGTCGGGGTCCGGGTCTGGGTCCGGGTAAGGGTCCGGGTCCGGGTCCAGGTCCGGGTCCGGGTAAGGGTCCGGGTCCGGGTCCGGGTCCGGGTCCGGGTCCGGGTAAGGGTCCGGGACTGGGTCGGGGTCCGGGTCCGGGTCCGGGTAAGGGTCCGGGTCCAGGTCCGGGTCCGGGTCCGGGTCCGGGTCCGGGTCCGGGTAAGGGTCCGGGTCCATGTCCGGGTCCGGGTCCGGGTCCGGGTCCGGGTCCGTGTCCGGGTAAGGGTCCGGGTCCGGGTCCGGGTCCGGGTCCGGGTCCGGGTCCGGGTCTGGGTCCGGGTCCGGGTCCGGTTGCGGTTCCGGGTCCGGGTAAAGGTCCAGGTCCGGGTCCGGGTCCGGGTCCGGGTCCGGGTAAGGTTCCGGGTCCGGGTCCGGGTCCGGGTAAGGTTCCGGGTCCGGGTCCGGGTCCGGGTCCGGGTCCGGGTCCGGGTCCGGGTCCGGGTCCGGGTCCGGGTCTGGGTCCAGGTCAGGGTCCGGGTCTGGGTCCGGGTCCGGGTCCAGGTCCGGGTCCGGGTCCGGGTCCGGGTCCGGGTCCGGGTAAGGGTCCGGGTCCATGTCCGGGTCCGGGTCCGGGTCCGGGTCCGGGTAAGGGTCCGGGTCCGGGTCCGGGTCCGGGTCCGGGTCCGGGTCCGGGTCCGGGTCCGGGTCCGGGTCAGGGTCCGGGTCTGGGTCCGGGTCCGGGTCCAGGTCCGGGTAAGGGTCCAGGTCCGGGTCAGGGTCCGGGTCCAGGTCTGGTTCCGGTTCCGGTTCCGGTTCCGGGTAAGGTTCCGGGTCCGGGTCCGGGTCCGGGTCCGGGTCCGCGTCCGGGTAAGGGTCCGGGTCCGGGTCCGGGTAAGGGTCCGGGTCCGGGTCCGGGTCCGGGTCCGGGTCCGGTTCTGGGTCCGGGTCCGGGTCCGGGTCCGGGTAAGGGTCCGGGTCCAGGTCCGGGTCCGGGTCCGGGTCCGGGTCCGGGTCCGGGTAAGGGTCCGGGTCCATGTCCGGGTCCGGGTCCGGGTCCGGGTCCGGGTCCGTGTCCGGGTAAGGGTCCGGGTCCGGGTCCGGGTCCGGGTCCGGGTCCGGGTCCGGGTCTGGGTCCGGGTCCGGGTCCGGTTGCGGTTCCGGGTCCGGGTAAAGGTCCAGGTCCGGGTCCGGGTCCGGGTCCGGGTCCGGGTAAGGTTCCGGGTCCGGGTCCGGGTCCGGGTAAGGTTCCGGGTCCGGGTCCGGGTCCGGGTCCGGGTCCGGGTCCGGGTCCGGGTCCGGGTCCGGGTCCGGGTCTGGGTCCAGGTCAGGGTCCGGGTCTGGGTCCGGGTCCGGGTCCAGGTCCGGGTCCGGGTCCGGGTCCGGGTCCGGGTCCGGGTAAGGGTCCGGGTCCATGTCCGGGTCCGGGTCCGGGTCCGGGTCCGGGTAAGGGTCCGGGTCCGGGTCCGGGTCCGGGTCCGGGTCCGGGTCCGGGTCCGGGTCCGGGTCCGGGTCAGGGTCCGGGTCTGGGTCCGGGTCCGGGTCCAGGTCCGGGTAAGGGTCCAGGTCCGGGTCAGGGTCCGGGTCCAGGTCTGGTTCCGGTTCCGGTTCCGGTTCCGGGTAAGGTTCCGGGTCCGGGTCCGGGTCCGGGTCCGGGTCCGCGTCCGGGTAAGGGTCCGGGTCCGGGTCCGGGTAAGGGTCCGGGTCCGGGTCCGGGTCCGGGTCCGGGTCCGGTTCTGGGTCCGGGTCCGGGTCCGGGTCCGGGTCCGGGTCCGGGTAAGGGTCCGGGTAAGGGTCCGGGTCCGGGTCCGGGTCCGGGTCCGGGTCCTGGTCCGGGTCCTGGTAAGGTTCCAGGTAAGGGTCCGTGTCCGGGTCCAATTCCGGGTCCGGGTCCGGGTCCGGGTCCGGGTAAGGGTCCGGGTCCGGGTCTGGGTCCGGGTCCGGGTCCGGGTCCGGGTCCGGGTCCGGGTCCGGGTAAGGGTCCGGGTCCATGTCCGGGTCCGGGTCCGGGTCCGGGTAAGGGTCCGGGTCCGGGTCCGGGTCTGGGTCCGGGTCAGGGTCCGGGTAAGGGTCCGGGTCTGGGTCCGGGTCCGGGTCCGGGTCCTGGTCCGGGTAAGGGTCCGGGTCCGGATAATGGTCCGGCTCCGGGTCCGGGTCCGGGTCCGGGTCCGGGTCCGGGTCCGGGTCCGGGTCCGGTTGCGGTTCCGGGTCCGGGTAAAGGTCCAGGTCCGGGTCCGGGTCCGGATCCGGGTCCGGGTAAGGTTCCGGGTCCGGGTCCGTGTCCGGGTAAGGTTCCGGGTCCGGGTCCGGGTCCGGGTCCGGGTCCGGGTCCGGGTCCGGGTCCGGGTCCGGGTCCGGGTCTGGGTCCAGGTCAGGGTCCGGGTCTGGGTCCGGGTCCGGGTCCGGGTCCGGGTAAGGGTCCGGGTCCGGGTCCAGGTCCGGGTCCGGGTCCGGGTCCGGTTCCGGTTCCGGTTCCGGGTAAGGATCCGTGTCCGGGTCCGGGTCCTGGTCCGGTTCCGGGTCCGGGTCCGGGTAAGGGTCCGGGTCCGGGTCCGGGTAAGGGTCCAGGTCCGGGTCCGGGTCCGGGTCCGGGTCCGGGTCCGGGTCCGCGTCCGGGTCCGGGTCCAGGTCCGGGTAAGGGTCCGGGTCCGGGTCAGGGTCCGGGTCCAGGTCTGGTTCCGGTTCCGGTTCCGGTTCCGGGTAACGTTCCGGGTCCGGGTCCGGGTCCGGGTCCGGGTCCGGGTAAGGGTCCGGGTCCGGGTCCGGGTCCGGGTCCGGGTCCGGGTCCGGGTCCGGGTAAGGGTCCGGGTCCGGGTCCGGGTCCGGGTCCGGGTCCGGGTCCGGGTAAGGGTCCGGGACTGGGTCGGGGTCCGGGTCCGGGTCCGGGTCAGGGTCCGGGTCTGGGTCCGGGTCCGGGTCCAGGTCCGGGTAAGGGTCCGGGTCCGGGTCCGGGTCCGGGTCCGGTTCTGGTTCCGGTTCCGGTTCCGGGTAAGGGTCCGGTTCCGGGTCCGGGTCCGGGTCCGGGTCCGGGTCCGGGTAATGGTCTGGGTCCGGGTCCGGGTAAGGGTCCAGGTCCGGGTCCGGGTCCGGGTCCAGGTAAGGGTCCAGGTCCGGGTCCGGGTCTGGGTCCGGGTCCGGGTCCGGGTCCGGGTCTGGGTCCAGGTCAGGGTCCGGGTCTGGGTCCGGGTCCGGGTCCGGGTCCGGGTAAGGGTCCGGGTCCGGGTCCAGGTCCGGGTCCGGGTCCGGGTCCGGTTCCGGTTCCGGTTCCGGGTAAGGATCCGTGTCCGGGTCCGGGTCCTGGTCCGGTTCCGGGTCCGGGTCCGGGTAAGGGTCCGGGTCCGGGTCCGGGTAAGGTTCCGGGTCCGGGTCCGTGTCCGGGTAAGGTTCCGGGTCCGGGTCCGGGTCCGGGTCCGGGTCCGGGTCCGGGTCCGGGTCCGGGTCTGGGTCCAGGTCAGGGTCCGGGTCTGGGTCCGGGTCCGGGTCCGGGTCCGGGTAAGGGTCCGGGTCCGGGTCCAGGTCCGGGTCCGGGTCCGGGTCCGGTTCCGGTTCCGGTTCCGGGTAAGGATCCGTGTCCGGGTCCGGGTCCTGGTCCGGTTCCGGGTCCGGGTCCGGGTAAGGGTCCGGGTCCGGGTCCGGGTAAGGGTCCAGGTCCGGGTCCGGGTCCGGGTCCGGGTCCGGGTCCGGGTCCGCGTCCGGGTCCGGGTCCAGGTCCGGGTAAGGGTCCGGGTCCGGGTCAGGGTCCGGGTCCAGGTCTGGTTCCGGTTCCGGTTCCGGTTCCGGGTAACGTTCCGGGTCCGGGTCCGGGTCCGGGTCCGGGTCCGGGTAAGGGTCCGGGTCCGGGTCCGGGTCCGGGTCCGGGTCCGGGTCCGGGTCCGGGTAAGGGTCCGGGTCCGGGTCCGGGTCCGGGTCCGGGTCCGGGTCCGGGTAAGGGTCCGGGACTGGGTCGGGGTCCGGGTCCGGGTCCGGGTCAGGGTCCGGGTCTGGGTCCGGGTCCGGGTCCAGGTCCGGGTAAGGGTCCGGGTCCGGGTCCGGGTCCGGGTCCGGTTCTGGTTCCGGTTCCGGTTCCGGGTAAGGGTCCGGTTCCGGGTCCGGGTCCGGGTCCGGGTCCGGGTCCGGGTAATGGTCTGGGTCCGGGTCCGGGTAAGGGTCCGGGTCCGGGTCCGGGTCCGGGTCCAGGTAAGGGTCCAGGTCCGGGTCCGGGTCTGGGTCCGGGTCCGGGTCCGGTTCCGGTTCCGGTTCCGGGTAAGGGTCCGGGTCCGGGTCCGGGTCCGGGTCCGGGTCCGGGTCCGGGTAAGGGTCCGGGTCCGGGTCCGGGTCCGGGTCCGGGTCCGGGTAAGGGTCCGGGTCCGGGTCCGGGTAAGGGTCCGGGACTGGGTCGGGGTCCGGGTCTGGGTCCGGGTAAGGGTCCGGGTCCGGGTCCAGGTCCGGGTCCGGGTAAGGGTCCGGGTCCGGGTCCGGGTCCGGGTCCGGGTCCGGGTAAGGGTCCGGGACTGGGTCGGGGTCCGGGTCTGGGTCCGGGTAAGGGTCCGGGTCCAGGTCCGGGTCCGGGTCTGGGTCCGGGTCCGGGTCCAGGTCCGGGTAAGGGTCCAGGTCCGGGTCCGGGTCCGGGTCCGGTTCCGGTTCCGGTTCCGGGTAAGGGTCCGGGTCCGGGTCCGGGTCCGGGTCCGGGTCCGGGTCGGGGTAAGGGTCCGGGTCCGGGTCCGGGTCCGGGTCCGGGTCCGGGTCTGGGTCCGGGTAAGGGTCCGGGTCCGGGTCCGGGTCCGGGTAAGGGTCCGGGTCCGGGTCCGGGTCCGGGTCCGGGTCCGGGTCCGGGTCCGGGTCCGGGTCCGGGTCCGGGTCAGGGTCCGGGTCTGGGTCCGGGTCCGGGTCCAGGTCCGGGTAAGGGTCCGGGTCCGGGTCCGGGTCCGGGTCCGGGTCCGGTTCTTGTTCCGGTTCCGGTTCCGGGTAAGGGTCCGGTTCCGGGTCCGGGTCCGGGTCCGGGTCCGGGTCCGGGTAATGGTCTGGGTCCGGGTCCGGGTAAGGGTCCGGGTCCGGGTCCGGGTCCGGGTCCAGGTAAGGGTCCAGGTCCGGGTCCGGGTCTGGGTCCGGGTCCGGGTCCGGTTCCGGTTCCGGTTCCGGGTAAGGGTCCGGGTCCGGGTCCGGGTCCGGGTCCGGGTCCGGGTCCGGGTAAGGGTCCGGGTCCGGGTCCGGGTCCGGGTCCGGGTCCGGGTCGGGGTAAGGGTCCGGGTCCGGGTCCGGGTCCGGGTCCGGGTCCGGGTCCGGGTCCGGGTAAGGGTCCGGGTCCGGGTCCGGGTCCGGGTAAGGGTCCGGGTCCGGGTCCGGGTCCGGGTCCGGGTCCGGGTCCGGGTCCGGGTCCGGGTCCGGGTCCGGGTCAGGGTCCGGGTCTGGGTCCGGGTCCGGGTCCAGGTCCGGGTAAGGGTCCGGGTCCGGGTCCGGGTCCGGGTCCGGGTCCGGTTCTTGTTCCGGTTCCGGTTCCGGGTAAGGGTCCGGTTCCGGGTCCGGGTCCGGGTCCGGGTCCGGGTCCGGGTAATGGTCTGGGTCCGGGTCCGGGTAAGGGTCCGGGTCCGGGTCCGGGTCCGGGTCCAGGTAAGGGTCCAGGTCCGGGTCCGGGTCTGGGTCCGGGTCCGGGTCCGGTTCCGGTTCCGGTTCCGGGTAAGGGTCCGGGTCCGGGTCCGGGTCCGGGTCCGGGTCCGGGTCCGGGTAAGGGTCCGGGTCCGGGTCCGGGTCCGGGTCCGGGTCCGGGTCCGGGTAAGGGTCCGGGTCCGGGTCCGGGTAAGGGTCCGGGACTGGGTCGGGGTCCGGGTCTGGGTCCGGGTAAGGGTCCGGGTCCGGGTCCAGGTCCTGGTCCGGGTAAGGGTCCGGGTCCATGTCCGGGTCCGGGTCCGGGTCCGGGTCCGGGTCCGGGTAAGGGTCCGGGTCCGGGTCCGGGTCCGGGTCCGGGTCCGGGTCCGGGTCCGGGTCCGGGTCCGGGTCCGGGTCAGGGTCCGGGTCTGGGTCCGGGTCCGGGTCCAGGTCCGGGTAAGGGTCCGGGTCCGGGTCCGGGTCCGGGTCCGGGTCCGGTTCTTGTTCCGGTTCCGGTTCCGGGTAAGGGTCCGGTTCCGGGTCCGGGTCTGGGTCCGGGTCCGGGTCCGGGTAATGGTCTGGGTCCGGGTCCGGGTAAGGGTCCGGGTCCGGGTCCGGGTCCGGGTCCAGGTAAGGGTCCAGGTCCGGGTCCGGGTCTGGGTCCGGGTCCGGGTCCGGTTCCGGTTCCGGTTCCGGGTAAGGGTCCGGGTCCGGGTCCGGGTCCGGGTCCGGGTCCGGGTCCGGGTAAGGGTCCGGGTCCGGGTCCGGGTCCGGGTCCGGGTCCGGGTCCGGGTAAGGGTCCGGGTCCGGGTCCGGGTAAGGGTCCGGGACTGGGTCGGGGTCCGGGTCTGGGTCCGGGTAAGGGTCCGGGTCCGGGTCCAGGTCCTGGTCCGGGTAAGGGTCCGGGTCCGGGTCCGGGTCCGGGTCCGGGTCCGGGTAAGGGTCCGGGACTGGGTCGGGGTCCGGGTCTGGGTCCGGGTAAGGGTCCGGGTCCAGGTCCGGGTCCGGGTCCGGGTCCGGGTCCGGGTCCGGGTAAGGGTCCGGGTCCATGTCCGGGTCCGGGTCCGGGTCCGGGTCCGGGTCCGTGTCCGGGTAAGGGTCCGGGTCCGGGTCCGGGTCCGGGTCCGGGTCCGGGTCCGGGTCTGGGTCCGGGTCCGGGTCCGGGTCCGGGTCAGGGTCCGGGTCTGGGTCCGGGTCCGGGTCCAGGTCCGGGTAAGGGTCCGGGTCCGGGTCCGGGTCCGGGTCCGGTTCTGGTTCCGGTTCCGGTTCCGGGTAAGTGTCCGGTTCCGGGTCCGGGTCCGGGTCCGGGTCCGGGTAATGGTCTGGGTCCGGGTCCGGGTAAGGGTCTGGGTCCGGGTCCGGGTCCGGGTCCAGGTAAGGGTCCAGGTCCGGGTCCGGGTCTGGGTCCGGGTCCGGGTCCGGTTCCGGTTCCGGTTCCGGGTAAGGGTCCGGGTCCGTGTCCGGGTCCGGGTCCGGGTCCGGGTCCGGGTAAGGGTCCGGGTCCGGGTCCGGGTCCGGGTCCGGGTCCGGGTCCGGGTAAGGGTCCGGGTCCGGGTCCGGGTCCGGGTCCGGGTCCGGGTAAGGGTCCGGGACTGGGTCGGGGTCCGGGTCTGGGTCCGGGTAAGGGTCCGGGTCCGGGTCCAGGTCCGGGTCCGGGTCCGGGTCCGGGTCCGGGTCCGGGTCCGGGTCCGGGTCCGGGTCCGGGTCCGGGTAAGGGTCCGGGTCCATGTCCGGGTCCGGGTCCGGGTCCGGGTCTGGTTCCGGTTCCGGTTCCGGTTCCGGGTAACGTTCCGGGTCCGGGTCCGGGTCCGGGTCCGGGTCCGGGTAAGGGTCCGGGTCCGGGTCCGGGTAAGGGTCCGGGTCCGGGTCCGGGTCCGGGTAAGGGTCCGGGTCCGGGTCCGGGTCCGGGTCCTGTTCCGGTTCGGGGTACGGGTCCGGGTCCGGGTCCGGGTAAGGGTCCGGGTCCGGGTCCGGGTCCGGGTCCGTGTCCGGGTCCGGGTCCAGGTCCGGGTAAGGCTCCGGGTCCGGGTCAGTGTCCGGGTCCAGTTCCGGTTCTGGTTCCGGTTCCGGTTCCGGTTCCGGGTAAGGGTCCGGTTCCGGGTCCGGGTCCGGGTCGGGGTCCGGGTCCGGGTCCGGGTAATGGTCTGGGTCCGGGTCCGGGTAAGGGTCCGGGTCCGGGTCCGGGTCCGGGTCCAGGTAAGGGTCCAGGTCCGGGTCCGGGTCTGGGTCCGGGTCCGGGTCCGGTTCCGGTTCCGGGTAAGGGTCCGGGTCCGGGTCCGGGTCCGGGTCCGGGTCCGGGTCCGGGTAAGGGTCCGGGACTGGGTCGGGGTCCGGGTCTGGGTCCGGGTCCGGGTAAGGGTCCGGGACTGGGTCGGGGTCCGGGTCTGGGTCCGGGTAAGGGTCCGGGTCCGGGTCCGGGTCCGGGTCCGGGTCCGGGTCCGGGTCCGGGTCCGGGTAAGGGTCCGGGTCCAGGTCCGGGTCCGGGTCCGGGTCCGGGTCCGGGTCCGGGTCCGGGTAAGGGTCCGGGTCTGGGTCCGGGTCCGGGTCCAGGTCCGGGTAAGGGTCCGGGTCCGGGTCCGGGTCCGGGTAAGGGTCCGGGTCCGGGTCCGGGTCCGGGTCCGGGTCCGGGTCCGGGTAAGGGTCCGGGTCCGGGTCCGGGTAAGGGTCCGGGACTGGGTCGGGGTCCGGGTCTGGGTCCGGGTAAGGGTCCGGGTCCGGGTCCAGGTCCGGGTCCGGGTAAGGGTCCGGGTCCGGGTCCGGGTCCGGGTCCGGGTCCGGGTCCGGGTCCGGGTAAGGGTCCGGGACTGGGTCGGGGTCCGGGTCTGGGTCCGGGTAAGGGTCCGGGTCCAGGTCCGGGTCCGGGTCCGGGTCCGGGTCCGGGTCCGGGTCCGGGTAAGGGTCCGGGTCCATGTCCGGGTCCGGGTCCGGGTCCGGGTCCGGGTCCGGGTCCGTGTCCGGGTAAGGGTCCGGGTCCGGGTCCGGGTCCGGGTCCGGGTCCGGGTCCGGGTCTGGGTCCGGGTCCGGGTCCGGGTCCGGGTCAGGGTCCGGGTCTGGGTCCGGGTCCGGGTCCAGGTCCGGGTAAGGGTCCGGGTCCGGGTCCGGGTCCGGGTCCGGTTCTGGTTCCGGTTCCGGTTCCGGGTAAGTGTCCGGTTCCGGGTCCGGTTCCGGGTCCGGTTCCGGGTCCGGGTCCGGGTCTGGGTAATGGTCTGGGTCCGGGTCCGGGTAAGGGTCCGGGTCCGGGTCCGGGTCCGGGTCCAGGTAAGGGTCCAGGTCCGGGTCCGGGTCTGGGTCCGGGTCCGGGTCCGGTTCCGGTTCCGGTTCCGGGTAAGGGTCCGGGTCCGGGTCCGGGTCCGGGTCCGGGTCCGGGTCCGGGTAAGGGTCCGGGTCCGGGTCCGGGTCCGGGTCCGGGTCCGGGTCCGGGTAAGGGTCCGGGTCCGGGTCCGGGTCCGGGTCCGGGTCTGGGTAAGGGTCCGGGACTGGGTCGGGGTCCGGGTCTGGGTCCGGGTAAGGGTCCGGGTCCGGGTCCAGGTCCGGGTCCGGGTCCGGGTCCGGGTCCGGGTCCGGGTCCGGGTCCGGGTCCGGGTCCGGGTCCGGGTCCGGGTCCGGGTAAGGGTCCGGGTCCATGTCCGGGTCCGGGTCCGGGTCCGGGTCCGGGTCCGGGTCCGGGTCCGGGTCCGGGTAAGGGTCCGGGTCCGGGTCCGGGTCCGGGTCCGGGTCCGGGTCCGGGTCCGGGTCCGGGTCCGGGTCAGGGTCCGGGTCCGGGTCCGGGTCCGGGTCCAGGTCCGGGTAAGGGTCCAGGTCCGGGTCAGGGTCCGGGTCCAGGTCTGGTTCCGGTTCCGGTTCCGGTTCCGGGTAAGGTTCCGGGTCCGGGTCCGGGTCCGGGTCCGGGTCCGGGTCCGGGTAAGGGTCCGGGTCCGGGTCCGGGTAAGGGTCCGGGTCCGGGTCCGGGTCCGGGTAAGGGTCCGGGTCCGGGTCCGGGTCCGGGTCCTGTTCCGGTTCGGGGTACGGGTCCGGGTCCGGGTCCGGGTAAGGGTCCGGGTCCGGGTCCGGGTCCGGGTCCGTGTCCGGGTCCGGGTCCAGGTCCGGGTAAGGCTCCGGGTCCGGGTCAGTGTCCGGGTCCAGTTCCGGTTCTGGTTCCGGTTCCGGTTCCGGTTCCGGGTAAGGGTCCGGTTCCGGGTCCGGGTCCGGGTCGGGGTCCGGGTCCGGGTCCGGGTAATGGTCTGGGTCCGGGTCCGGGTAAGGGTCCGGGTCCGGGTCCGGGTCCGGGTCCAGGTAAGGGTCCAGGTCCGGGTCCGGGTCTGGGTCCGGGTCCGGGTCCGGTTCCGGTTCCGGGTAAGGGTCCGGGTCCGGGTCCGGGTCCGGGTCCGGGTCCGGGTCCGGGTAAGGGTCCGGGACTGGGTCGGGGTCCGGGTCTGGGTCCGGGTCCGGGTAAGGGTCCGGGACTGGGTCGGGGTCCGGGTCTGGGTCCGGGTAAGGGTCCGGGTCCGGGTCCGGGTCCGGGTCCGGGTCCGGGTCCGGGTCCGGGTCCGGGTAAGGGTCCGGGTCCAGGTCCGGGTCCGGGTCCGGGTCCGGGTCCGGGTCCGGGTCCGGGTAAGGGTCCGGGTCTGGGTCCGGGTCCGGGTCCAGGTCCGGGTAAGGGTCCGGGTCCGGGTCCGGGTCCGGGTAAGGGTCCGGGTCCGGGTCCGGGTCCGGGTCCGGGTCCGGGTCCGGGTAAGGGTCCGGGTCCGGGTCCGGGTAAGGGTCCGGGACTGGGTCGGGGTCCGGGTCTGGGTCCGGGTAAGGGTCCGGGTCCGGGTCCAGGTCCGGGTCCGGGTAAGGGTCCGGGTCCGGGTCCGGGTCCGGGTCCGGGTCCGGGTCCGGGTCCGGGTAAGGGTCCGGGACTGGGTCGGGGTCCGGGTCTGGGTCCGGGTAAGGGTCCGGGTCCAGGTCCGGGTCCGGGTCCGGGTCCGGGTCCGGGTCCGGGTCCGGGTAAGGGTCCGGGTCCATGTCCGGGTCCGGGTCCGGGTCCGGGTCCGGGTCCGGGTCCGTGTCCGGGTAAGGGTCCGGGTCCGGGTCCGGGTCCGGGTCCGGGTCCGGGTCCGGGTCTGGGTCCGGGTCCGGGTCCGGGTCCGGGTCAGGGTCCGGGTCTGGGTCCGGGTCCGGGTCCAGGTCCGGGTAAGGGTCCGGGTCCGGGTCCGGGTCCGGGTCCGGTTCTGGTTCCGGTTCCGGTTCCGGGTAAGTGTCCGGTTCCGGGTCCGGTTCCGGGTCCGGTTCCGGGTCCGGGTCCGGGTCTGGGTAATGGTCTGGGGTCCGGGTCCGGGTAAGGGTCCGGGTCCGGGTCCGGGTCCGGGTCCAGGTAAGGGTCCAGGTCCGGGTCCGGGTCTGGGTCCGGGTCCGGGTCCCGGTTCCGGTTCCGGTTCCGGGTAAGGGTCCGGGTCCGGGTCCGGGTCCGGGTCCGGGTCCGGGTCCGGGTAAGGGTCCGGGTCCGGGTCCGGGTCGGGTCCGGGTCCGGGTCCGGGTAAGGGTCCGGGTCCGGGTCCGGGTCCGGGTCCGGGTCTGGGTAAGGGTCCGGGACTGGGTCGGGGTCCGGGTCTGGGTCCGGGTAAGGGTCCGGGTCCGGGTCCAGGTCCGGGTCCGGGTCCGGGTCCGGGTCCGGGTCCGGGTCCGGGTCCGGGTCCGGGTCCGGGTCCGGGTCCGGGTCCGGGTAAGGGTCGGGTCCATGTCCGGGTCCGGGTCCGGGTCCGGGTCCGGGTCCGGGTCCGGGTCCGGGTCCGGGTAAGGGTCCGGGTCCGGGGTCCGGGTCCGGGTCCGGGTCCGGGTCCGGGTCCGGGTCCGGGTCCGGGTCAGGGTCCGGGTCCGGGTCCGGGTCCGGGTCCAGGTTCCGGGTAAGGGTCCAGGTCCGGGTCAGGGTCCGGGTCCAGGTCTGGTTCCGGTTCCGGTTCCGGTTCCGGGTAAGGTTCCGGGTCCGGGTCCGGGTCCGGGTCCGGGTCCGGGTCCGGGTAAGGGTCCGGGTCCGGGTCCGGGTAAGGGTCCGGGTCCGGGTCCGGGTCCGGGTCCGGTTCTGGGTCCGGGTCCGGGTCCGGGTCCGGGTCCGGGTAAGGGTCCGGGTAAGGGTCCGGGTCCGGGTCCGGGTCCGGGTCCGGGTCCTGGTTCGGGTCCTGGTAAGGTTCCAGGTAAGGGTCCGTGTCCGGGTCCAATTCCGGGTCCGGGTCCGGGTCCGGGTCCGGGTAAGGGTCCGGGTCCGGGTCCGGGTCCGGGTCCGGGTCCGGGTCCGGGTCCGGGTCCGGGTAAGGGTCCGGGTCCATGTCCGGGTCCGGGTCCGGGTCCGGGGTAAGGGTCCGGGTCCGGGTCCGGGTCCGGATCCGGGTAAGGGTCTGGGTCCGGGTCCGGGTCTGGGTCCGGGTCAGGGTCCGGGTAAGGGTCCGGGTCTGGGTCCGGGTCCGGGTCCGGGTCCGGGTCCTGGTCCGGGTAAGGGTCCGGGTCCGGATAAAGGTCCGGCTCCGGGTCCGGGTCCGGGTCCGGGTCCGGGTCCGGGTCCGGGTCCGGGTCCGGGTCCGGGTCCGGTTGCGGTTCCGGGTCCGGGTAAAGGTCCAGGTCCGGGTCCGGGTCCGGGTCCGGGGTCCGGGTAAGGTTCCGGGTCCGGGTCCGGGTCCGGGTAAGGTTCCGGGTCCGGGTCCGGGTCCGGGTCCGGGTCCGGGTCCGGGTCCGGGTCCGGGTCTGGGTCCAGGTCAGGGTCCGGGTCTGGGTCCGGGTCCGGGTCCGGGTCCGGGTAAGGGTCCGGGTCCGGGTCCGGGTCCGGGTCTGGGTAATGGTCTGGGTCCGGGTCCGGGTAAGGGTCCGGGTCCGGGTCCGGGTCCGGGTCCAGGTAAGGGTCCAGGTCCGGGTCCGGGTCTGGGTCCGGGTCCGGGTCCGGTTCCGGTTCCGGTTCCGGGTAAGGGTCCGGGTCCGGGTCCGGGTCCGGGTCCGGGTCCGGGTCCGGGTAAGGGTCCGGGTCCGGGTCCGGGTCCGGGTCCGGGTCCGGGTCCGGGTCCGGGTCCAGGTCCGGGTCCGGGTAAGGGTCCGGGTCCGGGGTCCGGGTCCGGGTCCGGGTCCGGGTCCGGGTAAGGGTCCGGGACTGGGTCGGGGTCCGGGTCTGGGTCCGGGTAAGGGTCCGGGTCCAGGTCCGGGTCCGGGTCCGGGTCCGGGTCCGGGTCCGGGTAAGGGGTCCGGGTCCATGTCCGGGTCCGGGTCCGGGTCCGGGTCCGGGTCCGTGTCCGGGTAAGGGTCCGGGTCCGGGTCCGGGTCCGGGTCCGGGTCCGGGTCCGGGTCTGGGTCCGGGTCCGGGTCCGGGTCCGGGTCAGGGTCCGGGTCTGGGTCCGGGTCCGGGTCCAGGTCCGGGTAAGGGTCCGGGTCCGGGGTCCGGGTCCGGGTCCGGTTCTGGTTCCGGTTCCGGTTCCGGGTAAGTGTCCGGTTCCGGGTCCGGTTCCGGGTCCGGTTCCGGGTCCGGGTCCGGGTCTGGGTAATGGTCTGGGTCCGGGTCCGGGTAAGGGTCCGGGTCCGGGTCCGGGTCCGGGTCCAGGTAAGGGTCCAGGTCCGGGTCCGGGTCTGGGTCCGGGTCCGGGTCCGGTTCCGGTTCCGGTTCCGGGTAAGGGTCCGGGTCCGGGTCCGGGTCCGGGTCCGGGTCCGGGTCCGGGTAAGGGTCCGGGTCCGGGTCCGGGTCCGGGTCCGGGTCCGGGTCCGGGTAAGGGTCCGGGTCCGGGTCCGGGTCCGGGTCCGGGTCCGGGTAAGGGTCCGGGTCCATGTCCGGGTCCGGGTCCGGGTCCGGGTCCGGGTCCGGGTCCGGGTAAGGGTCCGGGTCCGGGTCCGGGTCCGGGTCCGGGTCCGGGTCCGGGTCCGGGTCGGGTCCGGGTCCGGGTCAGGGTCCGGGTCCGGGTCCGGGTCCGGGTCCAGGTCCGGGTAAGGGTCCAGGTCCGGGTCAGGGTCCGGGTCCAGGTCTGGTTCCGGTTCCGGTTCCGGTTCCGGGTAAGGTTCCGGGTCCGGGTCCGGGTCCGGGTCCGGGGTCCGGGTCCGGGTAAGGGTCCGGGTCCGGGTCCGGGTAAGGGTCCGGGTCCGGGTCCGGGTCCGGGTCCGGTTCTGGGTCCGGGTCCGGGTCCGGGTCCGGGTCCGGGTAAGGGTCCGGGTAAGGGTCCGGGTCCGGGTCCGGGTCCGGGTCCGGGTCCTGGTTCGGGTCCTGGTAAGGTTCCAGGTAAGGGTCCGTGTCCGGGTCCAATTCCGGGTCCGGGTCCGGGTCCGGGTCCGGGTAAGGGTCCGGGTCCGGGTCCGGGTCCGGGTCCGGGTCCGGGTCCGGGTCCGGGTCCGGGTAAGGGTCCGGGTCCATGTCCGGGTCCGGGTCCGGGTCCGGGTAAGGGTCCGGGTCCGGGTCCGGGTCCGGATCCGGGTAAGGGTCTGGGTCCGGGTCCGGGTCTGGGTCCGGGTCAGGGTCCGGGTAAGGGTCCGGGTCTGGGTCCGGGTCCGGGTCCGGGTCCGGGTCCTGGTCCGGGTAAGGGTCCGGGTCCGGATAAAGGTCCGGCTCCGGGTCCGGGTCCCGGGTCCGGGTCCGGGTCCGGGTCCGGGTCCGGGTCCGGGTCCGGTTGCGGTTCCGGGTCCGGGTAAAGGTCCAGGTCCGGGTCCGGGTCCGGGTCCGGGTCCGGGTAAGGTTCCGGGTCCGGGTCCGGGTCCGGGTAAGGTTCCGGGTCCGGGTCCGGGTCCGGGTCCGGGTCCGGGTCCGGGTCCGGGTCCGGGTCTGGGTCCAGGTCAGGGTCCGGGTCTGGGTCCGGGTCCGGGTCCGGGTCCGGGTAAGGGTCCGGGTCCGGGTCCGGGTCCGGGTCTGGGTAATGGTCTGGGTCACGGGTCCGGGTAAGGGTCCGGGTCCGGGTCCGGGTCCGGGTTCCAGGTAAGGGTCCAGGTCCGGGTCCGGGTCTGGGTCCGGGTCCGGGTCCGGTTCCGGTTCCGGTTCCGGGTAAGGGTCCGGGTCCGGGTCCGGGTCCGGGTCCGGGTCCGGGTAAGGGTCCGGGTCCGGGTCCGGGTCCGGGTCCGGGTCCGGGTCCGGGTAAGGGTCCGGGTCCGGGTCCGGGTCCGGGTCCGGGTCTGGGTAAGGGTCCGGGACTGGGTCGGGGTCCGGGTCCGGGTCCGGGTAAGGGTCCGGGTCCGGGTCCAGGTCCGGGTCCGGGTCCGGGTCCGGGTCCGGGTCCGGGTCCGGGTCCGGGTCCGGGTCCGGGTCCGGGTCCGGGTAAGGGTCCGGGTCCATGTCCGGGTCCGGGTCCGGGTCCGGGTCCGGGTCCGGGTCCGGGTCCGGGTAAGGGTCCGGGTCCGGGTCCGGGTCCGGGTCCGGGTCCGGGTCCGGGTCCGGGTCCGGGTCCGGGTCAGGGTCCGGGTCCGGGTCCGGGTCCGGGTCCAGGTCCGGGTAAGGGTCCAGGTCCGGGTCAGGGTCCGGGTCCAGGTCTGGTTCCGGTTCCGGTTCCGGTTCCGGGTAAGGTTCCGGGTCCGGGTCCGGGTCCGGGTCCGGGTCCGGGTCCGGGTAAGGGTCCGGGTCCGGGTCCGGGTAAGGGTCCGGGTCCGGGTCCGGGTCCGGGTCCGGTTCTGGGTCCGGGTCCGGGTCCGGGTCCGGGTCCGGGTAAGGGTCCGGGTAAGGGTCCGGGTCCGGGTCCGGGTCCGGGTCCGGGTCCTGGTTCGGGTCCTGGTAAGGTTCCAGGTAAGGGTCCGTGTCCGGGTCCAATTCCGGGTCCGGGTCCGGGTCCGGGTCCGGGTAAGGGTCCGGGTCCGGGTCCGGGTCCGGGTCCGGGTCCGGGTCCGGGTCCGGGTCCGGGTAAGGGTCCGGGTCCATGTCCGGGTCCGGGTCCGGGTCCGGGTAAGGGTCCGGGTCCGGGTCCGGGTCCGGATCCGGGTAAGGGTCTGGGTCCGGGTCCGGGTCTGGGTCCGGGTCAGGGTCCGGGTAAGGGTCCGGGTCTGGGTCCGGGTCCGGGTCCGGGTCCGGGTCCTGGTCCGGGTAAGGGTCCGGGTCCGGATAAAGGTCCGGCTCCGGGTCCGGGTCCGGGTCCGGGTCCGGGTCCGGGTCCGGGTCCGGGTCCGGGTCCGGGTCCGGTTGCGGTTCCGGGTCCGGGTAAAGGTCCAGGTCCGGGTCCGGGTCCGGGTCCGGGTCCGGGTAAGGTTCCGGGTCCGGGTCCGGGTCCGGGTAAGGTTCCGGGTCCGGGTCCGGGTCCGGGTCCGGGTCCGGGTCCGGGTCCGGGTCCGGGTCTGGGTCCAGGTCAGGGTCCGGGTCTGGGTCCGGGTCCGGGTCCGGGTCCGGGTAAGGGTCCGGGTCCGGGTCCGGGTCCGGGTCCGGGTCCGGGTAAGGGTCCGGGTCCGGGTCCGGGTCCGGGTCCGGGTCCGGGTCCGGGTCCGGGTCCGGGTAAGGGTCCGGGTCCGGGGTCCGGGTAAGGGTCCGGGACTGGGTCGGGGTCCGGGTCTGGGTCCGGGTAAGGGTCCGGGTCCGGGTCCGGGTCCGGGTCCGGGTAAGGGTCCGGGTCCGGGTCCGGGTCCGGGTCCGGGTCCGGGTAAGGGTCCGGGACTGGGTCGGGGTCCGGGTCTGGGTCCGGGTAAGGGTCCGGGTCCAGGTCCGGGTCCGGGTCCGGGTCCGGGTCCGGGTCCGGGTAAGGGTCCGGGTCCATGTCCGGGTCCGGGTCCGGGTCCGGGTCCGGGTCCGTGTCCGGGTAAGGGTCCGGGTCCGGGTCCGGGTCCGGGTCCGGGTCCGGGTCCGGGTCTGGGTCCGGGTCCGGGTCCGGGTCCGGGTCAGGGTCCGGGTCTGGGTCCGGGTCCGGGTCCAGGTCCGGGTAAGGGTCCGGGTCCGGGTCCAGGTCCGGGGTAAGGGTCCAGGTCCGGGTCAGGGTCCGGGTCCAGGTCTGGTTCCGGTTCCGGGTAAGGTTCCGGGTCCGGGTCCGGGTCCGGGTCCGGGTCCGGGTCCGGGTAAGGGTCCGGGTCCGGGTCCGGGTAAGGGTCCGGGTCCGGGTCCGGGTCCGGGTCCGGTTCTGGGTCCGGGTCCGGGTCCGGGTCCGGGTCCGGGTAAGGGTCCGGGTAAGGGTCCGGGTCCGGGTCCGGGTCCGGGTCCGTGTCCGGGTAAGGGTCCGGGTCCGGGTCCGGGTCCGGGTCCGGGTCCGGGTCCGGGTCTGGGTCCGGGTCCGGGTCCGGGTCCGGGTCAGGGTCCGGGTCTGGGTCCGGGTCCGGGTCCAGGTCCGGGTAAGGGTCCGGGTCCGGGTCCGGGTCCGGATCCGGTTCTGGTTCCGGTTCCGGGTAAGGGTCCGGGTCCGGGTCTGGGTCCGGGTCCGGGTCCGGTTCCGGTTCCGGTTCCGGGTAAGGGTCCGGGTCCGGGTCCGGGTCCGGGTCCGGGTCCGGGTCCGGGTAAGGGTCCGGGTCCGGGTCCGGGTCCGGGTCCGGGTCCGGGTCCGGGTAAGGGTCCGGGTCCGGGTCCGGGTCTGGGTCCGGGTCCGGGTCCAGGTCCGGGTAAGGGTCCGGGTCCGGGTCCAGGTCCGGGTAAGGGTCCAGGTCCGGGTCAGGGTCCGGGTCCAGGTCTGGTTCCGGTTCCGGGTAAGGTTCCGGGTCCGGGTCCGGGTCCGGGTCCGGGTCCGGGGTAAGGGTCCGGGTCCGGGTCCGGGTAAGGGTCCGGGTCCGGGTCCGGGTCCGGGTCCGGTTCTGGGTCCGGGTCCGGGTCCGGGTCCGGGTCCGGGTAAGGGTCCGGGTAAGGGTCCGGGTCCGGGTCCGGGTCCGGGTCCGTGTCCGGGTAAGGGTCCGGGTCCGGGTCCGGGTCCGGGTCCGGGTCCGGGTCCGGGTCTGGGTCCGGGTCCGGGTCCGGGTCCGGGTCAGGGTCCGGGTCTGGGTCCGGGTCCGGGTCCAGGTCCGGGTAAGGGTCCGGGTCCGGGTCCGGGTCCGGATCCGGTTCTGGTTCCGGTTCCGGTTCCGGGTAAGGGTCCGGTTCCGGGTCCGGTTCCGGGTCCGGGTCCGGGTCCGGGTAATGGTCTGGGTCCGGGTCCGGGTAAGGGTCCGGGTCCGGGTCCGGGTCCGGGTCCAGGTAAGGGTCCAGGTCCGGGTCGGGTCTGGGTCCGGGTCCGGGTCCGGTTCCGGTTCCGGTTCCGGGTAAGGGTCCGGGTCCGGGTCCGGGTCCGGGTCCGGGTCCGGGTCCGGGTCCGGGTAAGGGTCCGGGTCCGGGTCCGGGTCCGGGTCCGGGTCCGGGTCCGGGTAAGGGTCCGGGTCCGGGTCCGGGTCCGGGTCCGGGTCCGGGTAAGGGTCCGGGACTGGGTCGGGGTCCGGGTCTGGGTCCGGGTAAGGGTCCGGGTCCGGGTCCAGGTCCGGGTCCGGGTCCGGGTCCGGGTCCGGGTCCGGGTCCGGGTCCGGGTCCGGGTCCGGGTCCGGGTCGGGTAAGGGTCCGGGTCCATGTCCGGGTCCGGGTCCGGGTCCGGGTCCGGGTCCGGGTCCGGGGTAAGGGTCCGGGTCCGGGTCCGGGTCCGGGTCCGGGTCCGGGTCCGGGTCCGGGTCCGGGTCCGGGTCCGGGTCCGGGTCCGGGTCCGGGTCAGGGTCGGGTCCGGGTCCGGGTCCGGGTCCAGGTCCGGGTAAGGGTCCAGGTCCGGGTCAGGGTCCGGGTCCAGGTCTGGTTCCGGTTCCGGGTCCGGGTCCGGGTCCGGGTAAGGGTCCGGGTCCGGGTCCGGGTCCGGGTCCGGGTCCGGGTCCGGGTCCGGGTTCGGGTCCGGGTCCGGGTCGGGTCCGGGTCAGGGTCCGGGTCTGGGTCCGGGTCCGGGTCCAGGTCCGGGTAAGGGTCCGGGTCCGGGTCCGGGTCCGGGTCCGGGTCCGGGTCCGGTTCTGGTTCCGGTTCCGGGTAAGGGTCCGGTTCCGGTTCCGGGTCCGGGTCCGGGTCCGGGTCCGGGTCCGGGTAATGGTCTGGGTCCGGGTCCGGGGTAAGGGTCCGGGTCCGGGTCCGGGTCCGGGTCCAGGTAAAGGTCCAGGTCCGGGTCCGGGTCTGGGTCCGGGTCCGGGTCCGGTTCCGGTTCCGGTTCCGGGTAAGGGTCCGGGTCCGGGTCCGGGTCCGGGTCCGGGTCCGGGTCCGGGTCCGGGTAAGGGTCCGGGTCCGGGTCCGGGTCCGGGTCCGGGTCCGGGTCCGGGTAAGGGTCCGGGTCCGGGTCCGGGTAAGGGTCCGGGACTGGGTCGGGGTCCGGGTCTGGGTCCGGGTAAGGGTCCGGGTCCGGGTCCAGGTCCGGGTCCGGGTAAGGGTCCGGGTCCGGGTCCGGGTCCGGGTCCGGGTCCGGGTAAGGGTCCGGGACTGGGTCGGGGTCCGGGTCTGGGTCCGGGTAAGGGTCCGGGTCCAGGTCCGGGTCCGGGTCCGGGTCCGGGTCCGGGTCCGGGTAAGGGTCCGGGTCCATGTCCGGGTCCGGGTCCGGGTCCGGGTCCGGGTCCGTGTCCGGGTAAGGGTCCGGGTCCGGGTCCGGGTCAGGGTCCGGGTCCGGGTCCGGGTCAGGGTCCGGGTCCGGGTCCGGGTCCGGGTCCAGGTCCGGGTAAGGGTCCAGGTCCGGGTCAGGGTCCGGGTCCAGGTCTGGTTCCGGTTCCGGTTCCGGTTCCGGGTAAGGTTCCGGGTCCGGGTCCGGGTCCGGGTCCGGGTCCGGGTCCGGGTAAGGGTCCGGGTCCGGGTCCGGGTAAGGGTCCGGGTCCGGGTCCGGGTCCGGGTCCGGTTCTGGGTCCGGGTCCGGGTCCGGGTCCGGGTCCGGGTAAGGGTCCGGGTAAGGGTCCGGGTCCGGGTCCGGGTCCGGGTCCGGGTCCTGGTTCGGGTCCTGGTAAGGTTCCAGGTAAGGGGTCCGTGTCCGGGTCCAATTCCGGGTCCGGGTCCGGGTCCGGGTCCGGGTAAGGGTCCGGGTCCGGGTCCGGGTCCGGGTCCGGGTCCGGGTCCGGGTCCGGGTCCGGGTCCGGGTAAGGGTCCGGGTCCATGTCCGGGTCCGGGTCCGGGTCCGGGTAAGGGTCCGGGTCCGGGTCCGGGTCCGGGTCCGGATCCGGGTAAGGGTCTGGGTCCGGGTCCGGGTCTGGGTCCGGGTCAGGGTCCGGGTAAGGGTCCGGGTCTGGGTCCGGGTCCGGGTCCGGGTCCGGGTCCTGGTCCGGGTAAGGGTCCGGGTCCGGATAAAGGTCCGGCTCCGGGTCCGGGTCCGGGTCCGGGTCCGGGTCCGGGTCCGGGTCCGGGTCCGGGTCCGGTTGCGGTTCCGGGTCCGGGTAAAGGTCCAGGTCCGGGTCCGGGTCCGGGTCCGGGTCCGGGTAAGGTTCCGGGTCCGGGTCCGGGTCCGGGTAAGGTTCCGGGTCCGGGTCCGGGTCCGGGTCCGGGTCCGGGTCCGGGTCCGGGTCCGGGTCCGGGTCCGGGTCCGGGTCCGGGTCTGGGTCCAGGTCAGGGTCCGGGTCTGGGTCCGGGTCCGGGTCCGGGTCCGGGTAAGGGTCCGGGTCCGGGTCCGGGTCCAGGTCCGGGTCCGGGTCCGGGTCCGGGTCCGGGTCCGGGTCCGGGTAAGGGTCCGGGTCCGGGTCCGGGTCCGGGTCCGGGTCCGGGTCCGGGTCCGTGTCCGGGTCCGGGTCCGGGTCAGGGTCCGGGTCTGGGTCCGGGTCCGGGTCCGGGCCCGGGTCCGGGTCCGGGTCCGGGTCCGGGTAAGGGTCCGGGTCCATGTCCGGGTCCGGGTCCGGGTCCGGGTCCGGGTCCGGGTCCGGGTAAGGGTCCGGGTCCGGGTCCGGGTCCGGGTCCGGGTCCGGGTCCGGGTCCGGGTCCGGGTCCGGGTCCGGGTCCGGGTCCGGGTCAGGGTCCGGGGTCTGGGTCCGGGTCCGGGTCCAGGTCCGGGTAAGGGTCCGGGTCCGGGTCCGGGTCCGGGTCCGGGTCCGGTTCTGGTTCCGGTTCCGGTTCCGTGTAAGGGTCCGGTTCCGGGTCCGGGTCCGGGTCCGGGGTCCGGGTCCGGGTCCGGGTAATGGTCTGGGTCCGGGTCCGGGTAAGGGTCCGGGTCCGGGTCCGGGTCCGGGTCCAGGTAAGGGTCCAGGTCCGGGTCCGGGTCTGGGTCCGGGTCCGGGTCCGGTTCCGGTTCCGGTTCCGGGTAAGGGGTCCGGGTCCGGGTCCGGGTCCGGGTCCGGGTCCGGGTCCGGGTAAGGGTCCGGGTCCGGGTCCGGGTCCGGGTCCGGGTCCGGGTCCGGGTAAGGGTCCGGGTCCGGGTCCGGGTAAGGGTCCGGGACTGGGTAAGGGTCCGGGTCCGGGTCCGGGTAAGGGTCCGGGACTGGGTCGGGGTCCGGGTCTGGGTCCGGGTAAGGGTCCGGGTCCGGGTCCAGGTCCGGGTCCGGGTAAGGGTCCGGGTCCGGGTCCGGGTCCGGGTCCGGGTCCGGGTAAGGGTCCGGGACTGGGTCGGGGTCCGGGTCTGGGTCCGGGTAAGGGTCCGGGTCCAGGTCCGGGTCCGGGTCCGGGTCCGGGTCCGGGTAAGGGTCCGGGTCCATGTCCGGGTCCGGGTCCGGGTCCGGGTCCGGGTCCGGGTCCGGGTAAGGGTCCGGGTCCGGATCCGGGTAAGGGTCCGGGTCCGGGTCCGGGTCCGGGTCCGGGTCCGGGTCCCGGTCCGGGTCCGGGTCCGGGTCCGGGTCCGGGTCCGGGTCCGGGGTCCGGGTCCGGGTCAGGGTCCGGGTCCGGGTCCGGGTCCGGGTCCAGGTCCGGGGTAAGGGTCCAGGTCCGGGTCAGGGTCCGGTCCAGGTCTGGTTCCGGTTCCGGTTCCGGTTCCGGGTAAGGTTCCGGGGTCCGGGTCCGGGTCCGGGTCCGGGTCCGGGTCCGGGTAAGGGTCCGGGTCCGGGGTCCGGGGTAAGGGTCCGGGTCCGGGTCCGGGTCCGGGTCCGGTTCTGGGTCCGGGTCCGGGTCCGGGTCCGGGTCCGGGTAAGGGTCCGGGTCCGGGTCCGGGTAAGGGTCCGGGTCCGGGTCCGGGTCCGGGTAAGGGTCCGGGTCCGGGTCCGGGTCCTGTTCCGGTTCGGGGTCCGGGTCCGGGTCCGGGTCCGGGTAAGGGTCCGGGTCCGGGTCCGGGTCCGGGTCCGGGTCCGGGTTCAGGTCCGGGTAAGGGTCCGGGGTCCGGGTCAGTGTCCGGGTCCAGGTCCGGTTCTGGTTCCGGTTCCGGTTCCGGGTAAGGGTCCGGTTCCGGGTCCGGGTCCGGGTCCGGGTCCGGGTCCGGGTAATGGTCTGGGTCCGGGTCCGGGTAAGGGTCCGGGTCCGGGTCCGGGTCCGGGTCCAGGTAAGGGTCCAGGTCCGGGTCCGGGTCTGGGTCCGGGTCCGGGTCCGGGTCCTGGTCCGGGTAAGGGTCCGGGTCCGGATAAAGGTCCGGGTCCGGGTCCGGGTCCGGGTCCGGGTCCGGGTCCGGGTCCGGTTGCGGTTCCGGGTCCGGGTAAAGGTCCAGGTCCGGGTCCGGGTCCGGGTCCGGGTCCGGGTCCGGGTAAGGTTCCGGGTCCGGGTCCGTGTCCGGGTAAGGTTCCGGGTCCGGGTCCGGGTCCGGGTCCGGGTCCGGGTCCGGGTCCGGGTCCGGGTCCGGGTCCGGGTCCGGGTCCGGGTCCGGGTCTGGGTCCAGGTCAGGGTCCGGGTCTGGGTCCGGGTCCGGGTCCGGGTCCGGGTCCGGGTAAGGGTCCGGGTCCGGGTCCGGGTCCGGGTCCGGGTCCGGGTCCGGGTCCGGGTCCGGTTCCGGTTCCGGTTCCGGGTAAGGATCCGGGTCCGGGTCCGGGTCCTGGTCCGGTTCCGGGTCCGGGTCCGGGTAAGGGTCCGGGTCCGGGTCCGGGTAAGGGTCCAGGTCCGGGTCCGGGTCCGGGTCCGGGTCCGGGTCCGGGTCCGGGTCCGGGTCCGGGTCCGGGTCCGGGTCCGGGTCCAGGTCCGGGTAAGGGTCCGGGTCCGGGTCAGGGTCCGGGTCCAGGTCTGGTTCCGGTTCCGGTTCCGGTTCCGGGTAACGTTCCGGGTCCGGGTCCGGGTCCGGGTCCGGGTCCGGGTAAGGGTCCGGGTCCGGGTCCGGGTAAGGGTCCGGGTCCGGGTCCGGGTCCGGGTAAGGGTCCGGGTCCGGGTCCGGGTCCTGTTCCGGTTCGGGGTCCGGGTCCGGGTCCGGGTCCGAGTAAGGGTCCGGGTCCGGGTCCGGGTCCGGGTCCGGGTCCGGGTCCAGGTCCGGGTAAGGGTCCGGGTCCGGGTCAGGGTCCGGGTCCAGGTCTGGTTCCGGTTCCGGTTCCGGTTCCGGGTAACGTTCCGGGTCCGGGTCCGGGTCCGGGTCCGGGTCCGGGTAAGGGTCCGGGTCCGGGTCCGGGTAAGGGTCCGGGTCCGGGTCCGGGTTCCGGGTAAGGGTCCGGGGTCCGGGTCCGGGTCCTGTTCCGGTTCGGGGTCCGGGTCCGGGTCCGGGTCCGAGTAAGGGTCCGGGTCCGGGTCCGGGTCCGGGTCCGGGTCCGGGTCCGGGACTGGGTCGGGGTCCGGGTCCGGGTCCGGGTAAGGGTCCGGGTCCGGGTCAGTGTCCGGGTCCAGGTCCGGTTCTGGTTCCGGTTCCGGTTCCGGGTAAGGGTCCGGTTCCGGGTCCGGGTCCGGGTCCGGGTCCGGGTCCGGGTAATGGTCTGGGTCCGGGTCCGGGTAAGGGTCCGGGTCCGGGTCCGGGTCCGGGTCCAGGTAAGGGTCCAGGTCCGGGTCCGGGTCTGGGTCCGGGTCCGGGTCCGGGTCCGGGTCCGGTCCGGGTAAGGGTCCGGGTCCGGATAAAGGTCCGGGTCCGGGTCCGGGTCCGGGTCCGGGTCCGGGTCCGGGTCCGGGTCCGGTTGCGGTTCCGGGTCCGGGTAAAGGTCCAGGTCCGGGTCCGGGTCCGGGTCCGGGTCCGGGTCCGGGTAAGGTTCCGGGTCCGGGTCCGTGTCCGGGTAAGGTTCCGGGTCCGGGTCCGGGTCCGGGTCCGGGTCCGGGTCCGGGTCCGGGTCCGGGTCCGGGTCCGGGTCCGGGTCCGGGTCCGGGTCTGGGTCCAGGTCAGGGTCCGGGTCTGGGTCCGGGTCCGGGTCCGGGTCCGGGTCCGGGTAAGGGTCCGGGTCCGGGTCCGGGTCCGGGTCCGGGTCCGGTTCCGGTTCCGGGTCCGGTTCCGGTTCCGGTTCCGGGTAAGGATCCGGGTCCGGGTCCGGGTCCTGGTCCGGTTCCGGGTCCGGGTCCGGGTAAGGGTCCGGGTCCGGGTCCGGGTAAGGGTCCAGGTCCGGGTCCGGGTCCGGGTCCGGGTCCGGGTCCGGGTCCGGGTCCGGGTCCGGGTCCGGGTCCGGGTCCGGGTCCAGGTCCGGGTAAGGGTCCGGGTCCGGGTCAGGGTCCGGGTCCAGGTCTGGTTCCGGTTCCGGTTCCGGTTCCGGGTAACGTTCCGGGTCCGGGTCCGGGTCCGGGTCCGGGTCCGGGTAAGGGTCCGGGTCCGGGTCCGGGTAAGGGTCCGGGTCCGGGTCCGGGTCCGGGTAAGGGTCCGGGTCCGGGTCCGGGTCCTGTTCCGGTTCGGGGTCCGGGTCCGGGTCCGGGTCCGAGTAAGGGTCCGGGTCCGGGTCCGGGTCCGGGTCCGGGTCCGGGTCCAGGTCCGGGTAAGGGTCCGGGTCCGGGTCAGGGTCCGGGTCCAGGTCTGGTTCCGGTTCCGGTTCCGGTTCCGGGTAACGTTCCGGGTCCGGGTCCGGGTCCGGGTCCGGGTCCGGGTAAGGGTCCGGGTCCGGGTCCGGGGTAAGGGTCCGGGTCCGGGTCCGGGTCCTGTTCCGGTTCGGGGTCCGGGTCCGGGTCCGGGTCCGAGTAAGGGTCCGGGTCCGGGTCCGGGTCCGGGTCCGGGTCCGGGTCCTGGTCCGGGTCCGGGTCCGGGTCCGGGTCCGGGTCCGGGGTCCGGGTCTGGGTCCAGGTCAGGGTCCGGGTCTGGGTCCGGGTCCGGGTCCGGGTCCGGGTCCGGGTAAGGGTCCGGGTCCGGGTCCGGGTCCGGGTCCGGGTCCGGGTCCGGGTCCGGTTCCGGTTCCGGTTCCGGGTAAGGATCCGGGTCCGGGTCCGGGTCCTGGTCCGGTTCCGGGTCCGGGTCCGGGTAAGGGTCCGGGTCCGGGTCCGGGTAAGGGTCCAGGTCCGGGTCCGGGTCCGGGTCCGGGTCCGGGTCCGGGTCCGGGTCCGGGTCCGGGTCCGGGTCCGGGTCCGGGTCCGGGTCCAGGTCCGGGTAAGGGTCCGGGTCCGGGTCAGGGTCCGGGTCCAGGTCTGGTTCCGGTTCCGGTTCCGGGTAACGTTCCGGGTCCGGGTCCGGGTCCGGGTCCGGGTCCGGGTAAGGGTCCGGGTCCGGGTCCGGGTAAGGGTCCGGGTCCGGGTCCGGGTCCGGGTAAGGGTCCGGGTCCGGGTCCGCGTCCTGTTCCGGTTCGGGGTCCGGGTCCGGGTCCGGGTCCGAGTAAGGGTCCGGGTCCGGGTCCGGGTCCGGGTCCGGGTCCGGGTCCAGGTCCGGGTAAGGGTCCGGGTCCGGGTCAGGGTCCGGGTCCAGGTCTGGTTCCGGTTCCGGTTCCGGTTCCGGGTAACGTTCCGGGTCCGGGTCCGGGTCCGGGTCCGGGTCCGGGTAAGGGTCCGGGTCCGGGTCCGGGTAAGGGTCCGGGTCCGGGTCCGGGTCCTGTTCCGGTTCGGGGTCCGGGTCCGGGTCCGGGTCCGAGTAAGGGTCCGGGTCCGGGTCCGGGTCCGGGTCCGGGTCCGGGTCCAGGTCCGGGTAAGGGTCCGGGTCCGGGTCAGGGTCCGGGTCCAGGTCTGGTTCCGGTTCCGGTTCCGGTTCCGGGTAACGTTCCGGGTCCGGGTCCGAGTCCGGGTCCGGGTCCGGGTAAGGGTCCGGGTCCGGGTCCGGGTAAGGGTCCGGGTCCGGGTCCGGGTCCGGGTAAGGGTCCGGGTCCGGGTCCGGGTCCTGTTCCGGTTCGGGGTCCGGGTCCGGGTCCGGGTCCGAGTAAGGGTCCGGGTCCGGGTCCGGGTCCGGGTCCGGGTCCGGGTCCGGGACTGGGTCGGGGTCCGGGTCCGGGTCCGGGTCCGGGTCCGGGTAAGGGTCCGGGTCCGGGTCCAGGTCCGGGTCCGGGTCCGGGTCCGGGTCCGGGTCCGGGTCCGGGTCCGGGTCCGGGTCCGGGTCCGGGTCCAGGTCCGGGTCCGGGTCCGGGTAAGGGTCCGGGTAAGGGTCCGGGTCCGGGTCAGGGTCCGGGTCCAGGTCTGGTTCCGGTTCCGGTTCCGGTTCCGGGTAACGTTCCGGGTCCGGGTCCGGGTCCGGGTCCGGGTCCGGGTAAGGGTCCGGGTCCGGGTCCGGGTAAGGGTCCGGGTCCGGGTCCGGGTCCGGGTAAGGGTCCGGGTCCGGGTCCGGGTCCGGTTCCGGTTCGGGGTCCGGGTCCGGGTCCGGGTCCGGGTCCGGGTAAGGGTCCGGGTAAGGGTCCGGGTCCGGGTCAGGGTCCGGGTCCAGGTCTGGTTCCGGTTCCGGTTCCGGTTCCGGGTAACGTTCCGGGTCCGGGTCCGGGTCCGGGTCCGGGTCCGGGTAAGGGTCCGGGTCCGGGTCCGGGTAAGGGTCCGGGTCCGGGTCCGGGTCCGGGTAAGGGTCCGGGTCCGGGTCCGGGTCCGGTTCCGGTTCGGGGTCCGGGTCCGGGTCCGGGTCCGGGTAAGGGTCCGGGTCCGGGTCCGGGTCCGGGTCCGGGTAAGGGTCCGGGTCCGGGTCCGGGTCCGGGTCCGGGTCCGGGTCCGGGTCCGGGTCCGGGTCCGGGTCCGGGTAAGGGTCCGGGTCCGGCTCCGGGTCCGGGTAAGGGTCCGCGTCCGGGTCCGGGTCCGGGTCTGGTTCCGTGTCCGGTTCCGGGTCCGGGTCTGGGTAAAGGTCCGGGTCCGGGTCCGGGTCCGGGTCCGGGTAAGGGTCCGGGTCCGGGTCCGGGTCCGGGTCCGGGTCCGGGTAAGGGTCCGGGTAAGGGTCCGGGTCCTGGTCTGGGTCCGGGTCCGGGTAAGGTTCCGGGTCCGGGTCCGGGTCCGGGTAAGGTTCCGGGTCCGGGTCCGGGTCCGGGTCCGGGTCCGGGTCCGGGTCCGGGTCCGGGTCCGGGTCTGGGTTCAGGTCAGGGTCCGGGTCTGGGTCCGGGTCCGGGTCCGGGTCCGGGTCCGGGTCCGGGTAAGGGTCCGGGTCCGGGTCCGGGTCCGGGTCCGGGTCCGGGTCCGGGTCCGGTTCCGGTTCCGGTTCCGGGTAAGGATCCGGGTCCGGGTCCTGGTCCGGTTCCGGGTCCAGGTCCGGGTAAGGGTCCGGGTCCGGGTCCGGGTAAGGGTCCAGGTCCGGGTCCGGGTCCGGGTCCGGGTCCGGGTCCGGGTCCAGGTCCGCGTCCGGGTCCGGGTCCAGGTCCGGGTAAGGGTCCGGGTCCGGGTGAGGGTCCGGGTCCAGGTCTGGTTCCGGTTCCGGTTCCGGTTCCGTGTAACGTTCTGGGTCCGGGTCCGGGTCCGGGTCCGGGTCCGGGTAAGGGTCCGGGTCCGGGTCCGGGTAAGGGTCCGGGTCCGGGTCCGGGTCCGGGTAAGGGTCCGGGTCCGGGGCCGGGTCCGGTTCCGGTTCGGGGTCCGGGTCCGGGTCCGGGTCCGGGTAAGGGTCCGGGTCCGGGTCCGGGTCCGGGTCCGGGTCCGGGTCCGGGTCCGGGTCCGGGTCCGGGTCCAGGTCCGGGTCCGGATCCGGGTAAGGGTCCGGGTCCGGGTCCAGGTCCGGGTCCGGGTCCGGGTCCGGGTCCGGGTCCGGGTCCGGGTCCGGGTCCGGGTAAGGGTCCGGGTAAGGGTCCGGGTCCGGGTAAGGGTCCGGGTAAGGGTCCGCGTCCGGGTCCGGGTCCGGGTCTGGTTCCGCGTCCGGTTCCGGGTCCGGGTCCGGGTAAAGGTCCGGGTCCGGGTCCGGGTCCGGGTCCGGGTAAGGGTCCGTGTCCGGGTCCGTGTCCGTGTCCGGGTCCGTGTCCGGGTCCGGGTCTGGGTCCGGGTCCGGGTCCAGGTCCGGGTCCGGGTCCGGGTCCGGGTCCGGGTCCGGGTCCGGGTCCGGGTAAGGGTCCGGGTCCGGGTCCGGGTCCGGGTCCGGGTCCGGGTCCGGGTCCGGGTCCGGGTCCGGGTAAGGGTCCGGGTCCGGGTCCGGGTCCGGGTAAGGGTCCGCGTCCGGGTCCGGGTCCGGGTCTGGTTCCGTGTCGGGTTCCGGGTCCGGGTCCGGGTAAAGGTCCGGGTCCGGGTCCGGGTCCGGGTCCGGGTAAGGGTCCGTGTCCGGGTCCGTGTCCGTGTCCGGGTCCGTGTCCTTGTCCGTGTCCGTGTCCGTGTCCGGGTCCGGGTCCGGGTCCGGGTCCGGGTCCGGGTCCGGGTAAGGGTCCGGGTCCTGGTCTGGGTCCGGGTCCGGGTCCGCGTCCGGGTAAGGGTCCTGGTCCGGGTCCGGGTCCGGGTCCGGGTCCGGGTCCGGGTCCGGGTCCGGGTCCGGGTCCGGGTAAGGGTCCGGGTCCATGTCCGGGTCCGGGTCCGGGTCCGGGTCCGGGTCCGGGTCCGGGTCCGGTTCCGGTTCCGGGTAAGGATCCGGGTCCGGGTCCTGGTCCGGTTCCGGGTCCGGGTCCGGGTAAGGGTCCGGGTCCGGGTCCGGGTAAGGGTCCGGGTCCGGGTCCGGGTCTGGGTCCAGGTCAGGGTCCGGGTCCGGGTCCGGGTCCGGGTAAGGGTCCTGGTCCGGGTCCGGGTCCGGGTCCGGGTCCGGGTCCGGGTCCGGGTCCTGGTCCGGGTAAAGGTCCGGGTCCGGGTCCGGGTCCGGGTCCGGGTCCGGGTCCGGGTCTGGGTCCGGTTCCGGTTCCGGGTAAGGATCCGGGTCCGGGTCCTGGTCCGGTTCCGGGTCCGGGTCCGGGTAAGGGTCCGGGTCCGGGTCCGGGTAAGGGTCCGGGTCCGGGTCCGGGTCCGGTTCTGGGTCCGGGTCCGGGTCCGGGTCCGGGTCCGGGTCCGGGTAAGGGTCCGGGTAAGGGTCCGGGTCCGGGTCCGGGTCCGGGTCCGGGTCCGGGTCCGGGTCCGGGTAAGGGTCCGGGTCTGGGTCCGGGTCCGGGTCCGGGTCCGGGTCTGGGTCCGGGTCCGGGTCCGGGTCCGGGTCCGGGTCCGGGTCCGGGTCCGGGTCCGGGTCCGGGTCCGGGTCCGGGTAAGGGTCCGGGTCCATGTCCGGGTCCGGGTCCGGGTCCGGGTAAGGGTCCGGGTCCGGGTCCGGGTCCGGGTCCGGATCCGGGTAAGGGTCTGGGTCCGGGTCCGGGTCTGGGTCCGGGTCCGGGTCCGGGTCCGGGTAAGGGTCCGGGTCTGGGTCCGGGTCCGGGTCCGGGTCCGGGTCCGGGTCTGGGTCCGGGTCCGGGTCCGGGTCCGGGTAAGGGTCCGGGTCTGGGTCCGGGTCCGGGTCCGGGTCCGGGTCCGGGTAAGGGTCCGGGTCCGGGTCCGGCTCCGGGTCCGAGTCCGGGTCCGGGTAAGGGTCCGGGTCCGGGTCCGGGTCCGGGTCCGGGTCCGGGTCCAGGTAAGCGTCCGGGTCCGGGTCCGGGTCCGGGTCCGGGTCCGGGTCCGGGTCCGGGTAAGGGTCCGGGACTGGGTCGGGGTCCGGGTCCGGGTCCAGGTAAGGGTCCGGGTCCGGGTCCGGGTCCGGGTCCGGGTCCGGGTCCGGGTAAGGGTCCGGGACTGGGTCGGGGTCCGGGTCCGGGTCCGGGTAAGGGTCCGGGTCCGGGTCCAGGTCCGGGTCCGGGTACGGGTCCTGGTCCGGGTCCGGGTCCGGGTCCGGGTAAGGTTCCGGGTCCGGGTCCGGGTCCGGGTCCGGGTCCGGGTCAGGGTCCGGGTCCGGGTCCGGGTCCGGGTCCGGGTCCGGGTCCGGGTCCGGGTCTGGGTCCGGGTCAGGGTCCGGGTCTGGGTCCGGGTCCGGGTCCGGGTCCGGGTAAGGGTCCAGGTCCAGGTCCGGGTCCGGCTCCGGGTCCGGGTCCGGGTCCGGGTCCGGTTCCGGTTCCGGTTCCGGGTAAGGATCCGGGTCCGGGTCCTGGTCCGGTTCCGGGTCCGGGTCCGGGTAAGTGTCCGGGTCCGGGTCCGGGTAAGGGTCCGGGTCCGGGTCCGGGTCCGGGTCCGGGTCCGGGTCCGGGTCCGGGTCCGGGTCCGGGTCCGGGTAAGGGTCCGGTTCCGGGTCCGGGTTCGGGTCCGGGTCCGGGTCCGGGTCCGGGTCCGGGTAAAGGTCCGGGTCCGGGTCCGGGTCCGGGTCCGGGTCCGGGTCCGGGTAAGGTTCCGGGTCCGGGTCCGGGTCCGGGTCCGGGTCCGGGTCCGGGTCCGGGTCCGGGTAAGGTTCCGGGTCCGGTTAAGGGTCCGGGACTGGGTCCAGGTCCGGGTCCGGGTCCGGGTCCGGGTCCGGGTCCGGGTCCGGGTCCGGGTCTGGGTCCGGGTCAGGGTCCGGGTCTGGGTCCGGGTCAGGGTCCGGGTCCGGGTAAGGGTCCAGGTCCGGGTCCGGCTCCGGGTCCGGGTCCGGGTCCGGGTCCGGTTCCGGTTCCGGTTCCGGGTAAGGATCCGGGTCCGGGTCCTGGTCCGGTTCCGGGTCCGGGTCCGGGTAAGTGTCCGGGTCCGGGTCCGGGTAAGGGTCCGGGTCCGGGTCCGGGTCCGGTTCTGGGTCCGGGTCCGGGTCCGGGTCCGGGTCCGGGTCCGGGTAAGGGTCCGGTTCCGGGTCCGGGTTCGGGTCCGGGTCCGGGTCCGGGTCCGGGTCCGGGTAAAGGTCCGGGTCCGGGTCCGGGTCCGGGTCCGGGTCCGGGTCCGGGTAAGGTTCCGGGTCCGGGTCCGGGTCCGGGTCCGGGTCCGGGTCCGGGTCCGGGTCCGGGTAAGGTTCCGGGTCCGGTTAAGGGTCCGGGACTGGGTCGGGGTCCGGGTCCGGGTCCGGGTAAGGGTCCGGGTCCGGGTCCAGGTCCGGGTCCGGGTCCGGTTCCGGGTCCGGGTCCGGGTCCGGGTCCGGGTCCGGGTAAGGGTCCGGGTCCATGTCCGGGTCCGGGTCCGGGTCCGGGTAAGGGTCCGTGTCCGGGTCCGTGTCCGTGTCCGTGTCCGGGTCTGTGTCCGGGTCCGGGTCCGGGTCCGGGTCCGGGTCCGGGTCCGGGTCCGGGTCCGGGTCCGGGTCCGGGTCCGGGTAAGGGTCCGGGTCCATGTCCGGGTCCGGGTCCGGGTCCGGGTCCGGGTCCGGGTAAGGGTCCGGGTCCGGGTCCGGGTCCGGGTCCGGGTCCGGGTCCGGGTCCGGGTCCGGGTCCGGGTAAAGGTCCGGGTCCAGGTCCGGGTCCGGGTCCGGGTAAGGGTCCGGGTCCGGGTCCGGGTCCGGGTCCGGGTCCGGGTCCGGGTCCGGTTCCGGTTCTGGGTCCGGGTAAAGGTCCGGGTCCGGGTCCGGGTCCGGGTCCGGGTCCGGGTCCGGGTCCAGGTCCGGGTCCGGGTAAGGTTCCGGGTCCGGGTCCGGGTCCGGGTCCGGGTCCGGGTCAGGGTCCGGGTCCGGGTCCGTGTCCGGGTCCGTGTCCGGGTCCGGGTCCAGGTCCGGGTCCGGGTCTGGGTCCGGGTCAGGGTCCGGGTCTGGGTCAGGGTCCGGGTCCGGGTCCGGGTAAGGGTCCAGGTCCGGGTCCGGCTCCGGGTCCGGGTCCGGGTCCGGGTCCGGGTCCGCGTCCGTGTCCGTGTCCGGGTCCGTGTCCGGGTAAGGGTCCGGGTCCGGGTCAGGGTCCGGGTCCGGGTCCGGTTCCGGTTCCGGTTCCGGTTCTGGGTAAGGGTCCGGTTCCGGGTCCGGGTTCGGGTCCGGGTCCGGGTCCGGGTCCGGGTCCGGGTAAAGGTCCGGGTCCGGGTCCGGGTCCAGGTCCGGGTCCAGGTCCGGGTCCGGGTCCGGGTCCGTGTCCGTGTCCGTGTCCGGATCCGGGTCCTGGTCCGGGTCCGGATCTGGGTCCGGGTCCGGGTCCGGGTAAGGGTCCGGGTCCGGGTCCGGTTCCGGGTCCGGGTCCGGGTCCGGGTCCGGGTCCGGGTCCGGGTCCGGGTCCGGGTCCGGGTCCGTGTCCGTGTCCGGGTCCTTGTCCGGGTCCGTGTCCGTGTCCGTGTCCATGTCCGTGTCTGTGTCCGGGTCCGGGTCCTGGTCCGGGTCCGGGTCTGGGTCCGGGTCCGGGTCCGGGTAAGGGTCCGGGTCCGGGTCCGGGTCCGGGTCCGGGTCCGGGTCCGGGTATGGGTCCGGGTCCGGGTCCGGGTCCGCGTCCGGGTCCGGGTCCGGGTCCGGGTCCGGGTCCGGGTAAGGATCCAGGTAAATGTCCGGGTCCGGGTCCGTGTCCATGTCCGTGTCTGTGTCCGGGTCCGGGTCCTGGTCCGGGTCCGGGTCCGGGTCCGGGTCCGGGTCCGGGTCCGGGTAAGGGTCCGGGACTGGGTCGGGGTCCGGGTCCGGGTCCGGGTAAGGGTCCGGGTCCGGGTCCAGGTCCGGGTCCGGGTAAGGGTCCGGGACTGGGTCGGGGTCCGGGTCCGGGTCCAGGTAAGGGTCCGGGTCCGGGTCCGGGTCCGGGTCCGGGTCCGGGTCCGGGTAAGGGTCCGGGACTGGGTCGGGGTCCGGGTCCGGGTCCGGGTAAGGGTCCGGGTCCGGGTCCAGGTCCGGGTCCGGGTCCGGGTCCTGGTCCGGGTCCGGGTCCGGGTCCGGGTAAGGTTCCGGGTCCGGGTCCGGGTCCGGGTCCGGGTCAGGGTCCGGGTCCGGGTCCGGGTCCGGGTCCGGGTCCGGGTCCGGGTCCGGGTCTGGGTCCGGGTCAGGGTCCGGGTCTGGGTCCGGGTCCGGGTCCGGGTCCGGGTAAGGGTCCAGGTCCGGGTCCGGCTCCGGGTCCGGGTCCGGGTCCGGGTCCGGTTCCGGTTCCGGTTCCGGGTAAGGATCCGGGTCCGGGTCCTGGTCCGGTTCCGGGTCCGGGTCCGGGTAAGTGTCCGGGTCCGGGTCCGGGTAAGGGTCCGGGTCCGGGTCCGGGTCCGGTTCTGGGTCCGGGTCCGGGTCCGGGTCCGGGTCCGGGTCCGGGTAAGGGTCCGGTTCCGGGTCCGGGTTCGGGTCCGGGTCCGGGTCCGGGTCCGGGTCCGGGTAAAGGTCCGGGTCCGGGTCCGGGTCCGGGTCCGGGTCCGGGTCCGGGTAAGGTTCCGGGTCCGGGTCCGGGTCCGGGTCCGGGTCCGGGTCCGGGTCCGGGTCCGGGTCCGGGTAAGGTTCCGGGTCCGGTTAAGGGTCCGGGACTGGGTCGGGGTCCGGGTCCGGGTCCGGGTAAGGGTCCGGGTCCGGGTCCAGGTCCGGGTCCGGGTCCGGTTCCGGGTCCGGGTCCGGGTCCGGGTCCGGGTCCGGGTAAGGGTCCGGGTCCATGTCCGGGTCCGGGTCCGGGTCCGGGTAAGGGTCCGTGTACGGGTCCGTGTCCGTGTCCGGGTCCGGGTCCGTGTCCGGGTCCGGGTCCGGGTCCGGGTCCGGGTCCGGGTCCGGGTCCGGGTCCGGGTCCGGGTCCGGGTCCGGGTCCGGGTAAGGGTCCGGGTCCATGTCCGGGTCCGGGTCCGGGTCCGGGTCCGGGTAAGGGTCCGGGTCCGGGTCCGGGTCCGGGTCCGGGTCCGGGTCCGGGTCCGGGTCCGGGTAAAGGTCCGGGTCCAGGTCCGGGTCCGGGTCCGGGTAAGGGTCCGGGTCCGGGTCCGGGTCCGGGTCCGGGTCCGGGTCCGGTTCCGGTTCCGGTTCTGGGTCCGGGTAAAGGTCCGGGTCCGGGTCCGGGTCCGGGTCCGGGTCCGGGTCCGGGTCCGGGTAAGGTTCCGGGTCCGGGTCCGGGTCCGGGTCCGGGTCAGGGTCAGGGTCCGGGTCCGGGTCCGTGTCCGGGTCCGTGTCCGGGTCCGGGTCCAGGTCCGGGTCCGGGTCTGGGTCCGGGTCAGGGTCCGGGTCTGGGTCAGGGTCCGGGTCCGGGTCCGGGTAAGGGTCCAGGTCCGGGTCCGGCTCCGGGTCCGGGTCCGGGTCCGGGTCCGGGTCCGCGTCCGTGTCCGTGTCCGGGTCCGTGTCCGGGTAAGGGTCCGGGTCCGGGTCAGGGTCCGGGTCCAGGTCCGGTTCCGGTTCCGGTTCCGGTTCTGGGTAAGGGTCCGGTTCCGGGTCCGGGTTCGGGTCCGGGTCCGGGTCCGGGTCCGGGTCCGGGTAAAGGTCCGGGTCCGGGTCCGGGTCCAGGTCCGGGTCCAGGTCCGGGTCCGGGTCCGGGTCCGTGTCCGTGTCCGTGTCCGGATCCGGGTCCTGGTCCGGGTCCGGATCTGGGTCCGGGTCCGGGTCCGGGTAAGGGTCCGGGTCCGGGTCCGGTTCCGGGTCCGGGTCCGGGTCCGTGTCCGGGTCCGTGTCCGGGTCCGGGTCCGGGTAAGGGTCCAGGTAAATGTCCGGGTCCGGGTCCGGGTCCGGGTCCGGGTCCGGGTCCGGGTCCGGGTCCGTGTCCGGTTCCGGTTCCGGGTCCGGGTCCGGGTCCGGGTCCGGGTCCGGGTCCGGGTCCGGGTCCGGGTCCGGGTCCGGGTCCGGGTCCGGGTCAGGGTCCGGGTCCGGGTCCGGTTCCGGGTCCGGGTCCGGGTCCGGGTCTGGGTCCGGGTCCGGGTCCGGATCCGGGTCCGGGTCCGGGTAAGGGTCCGGGTCCGGGTCCGGGTCCGGGTCCGGGTCCGGGTCCGGGTCCGGGTCCGGGTCCGTGTCCGTGTCCGTGTCCGGATCCGGGTCCTGGTCCGGGTCCGGGTCTGGGTCCGGGTCCGGGTCCGGGTAAGGGTCCGGGTCCGGGTCCGGTTCCGGTTCCGGGTCCGGGTCCGGGTCCGGGTAAGGGTCCGGGTCCGGGTCTGGGTCCGGGTCCGGGTCCGGGTCCGGGTCCGGGTCCAGGTCCGGGTCTGGGTCCGGGTCCGGGTCCGGGTCAGGGTCCGGGTCCGGGTCCGGTTCCGGGTCCGGGTCCGGGTCCGGGTCTGGGTCCGGGTCCGGGTCCGGGTCAGGGTCCGGGTCCGGGTCCGGGTCCGGGTCCGGGTCCGGGTCCGGGTCCGGGTCCGGGTCTGGGTCCGGGTCAGGGTCCGGGTCTGGGTCCAGGTCCGGGTCCGGGTCCGGGTAAGGGTCCAGGTCCGGGTCCGGCTCCGGGTCCGGGTCCGGGTCCGGGTCCGGTTCCGGTTCCGGTTCCGGGTAAGGATCCGGGTCCGGGTCCTGGTCCGGTTCCGGGTCCGGGTCCGGGTAAGTGTCCGGGTCCGGGTCCGGGTAAGGGTCCGGGTCCGGGTCCGGGTCCGGTTCTGGGTCCGGGTCCGGGTCCGGGTCCGGGTCCGGGTCCGGGTAAGGGTCCGGTTCCGGGTCCGGGTTCGGGTCCGGGTCCGGGTCCGGGTCCGGGTCCGGGTAAAGGTCCGGGTCCGGGTCCGGGTCCGGGTCCGGGTCCGGGTCCGGGTAAGGTTCCGGGTCCGGGTCCGGGTCCGGGTCCGGGTCCGGGTCCGGGTCCGGGTCCGGGTAAGGTTCCGGGTCCGGTTAAGGGTCCGGGACTGGGTCGGGGTCCGGGTCCGGGTCCGGGTAAGGGTCCGGGTCCGGGTCCAGGTCCGGGTCCGGGTCCGGTTCCGGGTCCGGGTCCGGGTCCGGGTCCGGGTCCGGGTAAGGGTCCGGGTCCATGTCCGGGTCCGGGTCCGGGTCCGGGTAAGGGTCCGTGTCCGGGTCCGTGTCCGTGTCCGGGTCCGGGTCCGTGTCCGGGTCCGGGTCCGGGTCCGGGTCCGGGTCCGGGTCCGGGTCCGGGTCCGGGTCCGGGTCCGGGTCCGGGTAAGGGTCCGGGTCCATGTCCGGGTCCGGGTCCGGGTCCGGGTCCGGGTAAGGGTCCGGGTCCGGGTCCGGGTCCGGGTCCGGGTCCGGGTCCGGGTCCGGGTCCGGGTAAAGGTCCGGGTCCAGGTCCGGGTCCGGGTCCGGGTAAGGGTCCGGGTCCGGGTCCGGGTCCGGGTCCGGGTCCGGGTCCGGTTCCGGTTCCGGTTCTGGGTCCGGGTAAAGGTCCGGGTCCGGGTCCGTGTCCGGGTCCGGGTCCGGGTCCGGGTAAGGTTCCGGGTCCGGGTCCGGGTCCGGGTCCGGGTCCGGGTCAGGGTCCGGGTCTGGGTCCGTGTCCGGGTCCGTGTCCGGGTCCGGGTCCAGGTCCGGGTCCGGGTCTGGGTCCGGGTCAGGGTCCGGGTCTGGGTCAGGGTCCGGGTCCGGGTCCGGGTAAGGGTCCAGGTCCGGGTCCGGCTCCGGGTCCGGGTCCGGGTCCGGGTCCGGGTCCGCGTCCGTGTCCGTGTCCGGGTCCGTGTCCGGGTAAGGGTCCGGGTCCGGGTCAGGGTCCGGGTCCAGGTCCGGTTCCGGTTCCGGTTCCGGTTCTGGGTAAGGGTCCGGTTCCGGGTCCGGGTTCGGGTCCGGGTCCGGGTCCGGGTCCGGGTCCGGGTAAGGTTCCGGGTCCGGGTCCGGGTCCGGGTCCGGGTCCGGGTCCGGGTCCGGGTCCTGGTCCGGGTCCTGGTAAGGTTCCAGGTAAGGGTCCGGGTCCGGGTCCAATTCCGGGTCCGGGTCCGGGTCCGGGTCCAGGTCCGGGTAAGGGTCCGGGTCTGGGTCCGGGTCCGGGTCCGGGTCCGGGTCCGGGTCCGTGTCCGGGTCCAGGTAAGGGTCCGGGTCCATGTCCGGGTCCGGGTCCGGGTCCGGGTAAGGGTCCGGGTCCGGGTCCGGGTCCGGATCCGGGTAAGGGTCTGGGTCCGGGTCCGGGTCTGGGTCCGGGTCCGGGTCCGGGTCCGGGTAAGGGTCCGGGTCTGGGTCTGGGTCCGGGTCCGGGTCCGGGTAAGGGTCCGGGTCCGGGTCCGGCTCCGGGTCCGGGTCCGGGTCCGGGTAAGGGTCCGGGTCCGGGTCCGGGTCCGGGTCCGGGTAAGGGTCCGGGACTGGGTCGGGGTCCGGGTCCGGGTCCAGGTAAGGGTCCGGGTCCGGGTCCGGGTCCGGGTCCGGGTCCGGGTCCGGGTAAGGGTCCGGGACTGGGTCGGGGTCCGGGTCCGGGTCCGGGTAAGGGTCCGGGTCCGGGTCCAGGTCCGGGTCCGGGTCCGGGTCCTGGTCCGGGTCCGGGTCCGGGTCCGGGTAAGGTTCCGGGTCCGGGTCCGGGTCTGGGTCCGGGTCAGGGTCCGGGTCCGGGTCCGGGTCCGGGTCCGGGTCTGGGTCCGGGTCCGGGTCCGGGTCTGGGTCCGGGTCAGGGTCCGGGTCTGGGTCCGGGTCCGGGTCCGGGTCCGGGTAAGGGTCCAGGTCCGGGTCCGGCTCCGGGTCCGGGTCCGGGTCCGGGTCCGGTTCCGGTTCCGGTTCCGGGTAAGGATCCGGGTCCGGGTCCTGGTCCGGTTCCGGGTCCGGGTCCGGGTAAGGGTCCGGGTCCGGGTCCGGGTAAGGGTCCGGGTCCGGGTCCGGGTCCGGTTCTGGGTCCGGGTCCGGGTCCGGGTCCGGGTCCGGGTCCGGGTAAGGGTCCGTGTAAGGGTCCGGGTCCGGGTCCGGGTCCGGGTCCGGGTCCTGGTCCGGGTCTTGGTAAGGTTCCAGGTAAGGGTCCGGATCCGGGTCCAATTCCGGGTCCGGGTCCGGGTCCGGGTCCGGGTCCGGGTCCGGGTCCGGGTCCGGGTTAGGGTCCGGGTCCATGTCCGGGTCCGGGTCCGGGTCCGGGTAAGGGTCCGGGTCCGGGTCCGGGTCCGGGTCCTGGTCCGGGTCCGGGTCCGGGTCCGGGTAAAGGTCCGGGTCCGGGTCCGGGTAAGGGTCCGGGTCCGGGTCCGGGTCCGGGTCCGGGTCCGGGTCCGGGTCCGGGTCCGGTTCTGGGTCCGGGTAAAGGTCCGGGTCCGGTTCCGGTTCCGGGTAAGGATCCGGGTCCGGGTCCGGGTAAGGGTCCGTGTCCGGGTCCGTGTCCGGATCCGGGTCCGTGTCCGTGTCCGGGTCCGGGTCCGGGTCCGGGTCCGGGTCCGGGTCCGGGTCCGGGTAAGGGTCCGGGTCCGGGTAAGGGTCCGGGTCCATGTCCGGGTCCGGGTCCGGGTCTGGTTCCGCGTCCGGTTCCGGGTCCGGGTCCGGGTAAAGGTCCGGGTCCGGGTCCGGGTCCGGGTCCGGGTAAGGGTCCGTGTCCGTGTCCGTGTCCGTGTCCGTGTCCGGGTCCGGGTCCGGGTCCGGGTCCGGGTCCGGGTCCGGGTCCGGGTCCGGGTCCGGGTCCGGGTCCGCGTCCGTGTCCGTGTCCGGGTCCGTGTCCGTGTCCGTGTCCGTGTCCGGGTCCGGGTCCGGGTCCGGGTCCGGGTCCGGGTCCGGGTCCGGGTCCGGGTAAGGGTCCGGGTCCTGGTCTGGGTCCGGGTCCGGGGTCCGGGTCCGGGTAAGGGTCCGGGTCCGGGTCCGGGTCCGGGTCCGGGTCCGGGTCCGGGTCCGGGTCCGGGTAAGGGTCCGGGTCCATGTCCGGGTCCGGGTCCGGGTCCGGGTAAGGGTCCGGGTCCGGGTCCGGGTCTGGGTCCGGGTCCGTTTCCGGTTCCGGGTCCGGGTAATGGTCCGGGTCCGGGTCCGGGTCCGGGTCCGGGTCCGGGTCCGGGTCCGGTTCCGGGTCCGGGTCCGGGTAAAGGTCCGGGTCCGGGTCCGGGTCCGGGTCCGGGTCCAGGTCCGGGTCCGGGTCCGGGTCCGGGTCCGGGTAAGGTTCCGGGTCCGGGTCCGGGTCCGGGTCCGGGTCCGGGTCCGGGTCCGGTTCCGGTTCCGGTTCCGGGTAAGGATCCGGGTCCGGGTCCTGGTCCGGTTCCGGGTCCGGGTCCGGGTAAGGGTCCGGGTCCGGGTCCGGGTAAGGGTCCGGGTCCGGGTCCGGGTCCGGGTCCGGGTCCGGGTCCGGGTCCGGGTCCGGGTCCGGGTAAGGGTCCGGGTCCGGGTCCGGGTAAGGGTCCGGGTCCGGGTCCGGGTCCGGTTCCGGTTCCGGTTCCGGGTAAGGATCCGGGTCCGGGTCCTGGTCCGGTTCCGGGTCCGGGTCCGGGTAAGGGTCCGGGTCCGGGTCCGGGGTAAGGGTCCGGGTCCGGGTCCGGGTCCGGGTCCGGGTCAGGGTCCGGGTCTGGGTCAGGGTCCGGGTCCGGGTCCGGGTAAGGGTCCAGGTCCGGGTCCGGCTCCGGGTCCGGGTCCGGGTCCGGGTCCGGGTCCGCGTCCGTGTCCGTGTCCGGGTCCGTGTCCGGGTAAGGGTCCGGGTCCGGGTCAGGGTCCGGGTCCAGGTCCGGTTCCGGTTCCGGTTCCGGTTCTGGGTAAGGGTCCGGTTCCGGGTCCGGGTTCGGGTCCGGGTCCGGGTCCGGGTCCGGGTCCGGGTAAGGTTCCGGGTCCGGGTCCGGGTCCGGGTCCGGGTCCGGGTCCGGGTCCGGGTCCTGGTCCGGGTCCTGGTAAGGTTCCAGGTAAGGGTCCGGGTCCGGGTCCAATTCCGGGTCCGGGTCCGGGTCCGGGTCCAGGTCCGGGTAAGGGTCCGGGTCTGGGTCCGGGTCCGGGTCCGGGTCCGGGTCCGGGTCCGTGTCCGGGTCCAGGTAAGGGTCCGGGTCCATGTCCGGGTCCGGGTCCGGGTCCGGGTAAGGGTCCGGGTCCGGGTCCGGGTCCGGATCCGGGTAAGGGTCTGGGTCCGGGTCCGGGTCTGGGTCCGGGTCCGGGTCCGGGTCCGGGTAAGGGTCCGGGTCTGGGTCTGGGTCCGGGTCCGGGTCCGGGTAAGGGTCCGGGTCCGGGTCCGGCTCCGGGTCCGGGTCCGGGTCCGGGTAAGGGTCCGGGTCCGGGTCCGGGTCCGGGTCCGGGTAAGGGTCCGGGACTGGGTCGGGGTCCGGGTCCGGGTCCAGGTAAGGGTCCGGGTCCGGGTCCGGGTCCGGGTCCGGGTCCGGGTCCGGGTAAGGGTCCGGGACTGGGTCGGGGTCCGGGTCCGGGTCCGGGTAAGGGTCCGGGTCCGGGTCCAGGTCCGGGTCCGGGTCCGGGTCCTGGTCCGGGTCCGGGTCCGGGTCCGGGTAAGGTTCCGGGTCCGGGTCCGGGTCTGGGTCCGGGTCAGGGTCCGGGTCCGGGTCCGGGTCCGGGTCCGGGTCTGGGTCCGGGTCCGGGTCCGGGTCTGGGTCCGGGTCAGGGTCCGGGTCTGGGTCCGGGTCCGGGTCCGGGTCCGGGTAAGGGTCCAGGTCCGGGTCCGGCTCCGGGTCCGGGTCCGGGTCCGGGTCCGGTTCCGGTTCCGGTTCCGGGTAAGGATCCGGGTCCGGGTCCTGGTCCGGTTCCGGGTCCGGGTCCGGGTAAGGGTCCGGGTCCGGGTCCGGGTAAGGGTCCGGGTCCGGGTCCGGGTCCGGTTCTGGGTCCGGGTCCGGGTCCGGGTCCGGGTCCGGGTCCGGGTAAGGGTCCGTGTAAGGGTCCGGGTCCGGGTCCGGGTCCGGGTCCGGGTCCTGGTCCGGGTCTTGGTAAGGTTCCAGGTAAGGGTCCGGGTCCGGGTCCAATTCCGGGTCCGGGTCCGGGTCCGGGTCCGGGTCCGGGTCCGGGTCCGGGTCCGGGTTAGGGTCCGGGTCCATGTCCGGGTCCGGGTCCGGGTCCGGGTAAGGGTCCGGGTCCGGGTCCGGGTCCGGGTCCTGGTCCGGGTCCGGGTCCGGGTCCGGGTAAAGGTCCGGGTCCGGGTCCGGGTAAGGGTCCGGGTCCGGGTCCGGGTCCGGGTCCGGGTCCGGGTCCGGGTCCGGGTCCGGTTCTGGGTCCGGGTAAAGGTCCGGGTCCGGTTCCGGTTCCGGGTAAGGATCCGGGTCCGGGTCCGGGTAAGGGTCCGTGTCCGGGTCCGTGTCCGGATCCGGGTCCGTGTCCGTGTCCGGGTCCGGGTCCGGGTCCGGGTCCGGGTCCGGGTCCGGGTCCGGGTAAGGGTCCGGGTCCGGGTAAGGGTCCGGGTCCATGTCCGGGTCCGGGTCCGGGTCTGGTTCCGCGTCCGGTTCCGGGTCCGGGTCCGGGTAAAGGTCCGGGTCCGGGTCCGGGTCCGGGTCCGGGTAAGGGTCCGTGTCCGTGTCCGTGTCCGTGTCCGTGTCCGGGTCCGGGTCCGGGTCCGGGTCCGGGTCCGGGTCCAGGTCCGGGTCCGGGTCCGGGTCCGGGTCCGCGTCCGTGTCCGTGTCCGGGTCCGTGTCCGTGTCCGTGTCCGTGTCCGGGTCCGGGTCCGGGTCCGGGTCCGGGTCCGGGTCCGGGTCCGGGTCCGGGTAAGGGTCCGGGTCCTGGTCTGGGTCCGGGTCCGGGTCCGGGTCCGGGTAAGGGTCCGGGTCCGGGTCCGGGTCCGGGTCCGGGTCCGGGTCCGGGTCCGGGTCCGGGTAAGGGTCCGGGTCCATGTCCGGGTCCGGGTCCGGGTCCGGGTAAGGGTCCGGGTCCGGGTCCGGGTCTGGGTCCGGGTCCGTTTCCGGTTCCGGGTCCGGGTAATGGTCCGGGTCCGGGTCCGGGTCCGGGTCCGGGTCCGGGTCCGGGTCCGGTTCCGGGTCCGGGTCCGGGTAAAGGTCCGGGTCCGGGTCCGGGTCCGGGTCCGGGTCCAGGTCCGGGTCCGGGTCCGGGTCCGGGTCCGGGTAAGGTTCCGGGTCCGGGTCCGGGTCCGGGTCCGGGTCCGGGTCCGGGTCCGGTTCCGGTTCCGGTTCCGGGTAAGGATCCGGGTCCGGGTCCTGGTCCGGTTCCGGGTCCGGGTCCGGGTAAGGGTCCGGGTCCGGGTCCGGGTAAGGGTCCGGGTCCGGGTCCGGGTCCGGGTCCGGGTCCGGGTCCGGGTCCGGGTCCGGATCCGGGTCCGGGTCTGGGTCCGGGTCAGGGTCCGGGTCTGGGTCCGGGTCCGGGTCCGGGTCCGGGTAAGGGTCCGGGTCCGGGTCCGGGTCCGGATCCGGGTCCGGGTCTGGGTCCGGGTCAGGGTCCGGGTCTGGGTCCGGGTCCGGGTCCGGGTCCGGGTAAGGGTCCAGGTCCGGGTCCGGCTCCGGGTCCGGGTCCGGGTCCGGGTCCGGGTCCGGTTCCGGTTCCGGTTCCGGGTAAGGATCCGGGTCCGGGTCCTGGTCCGGTTCCGGGTCCGGGTCCGGGTAAGTGTCCGGGTCCGGGTCCGGGTAAGGGTCCGGGTCCGGGTCCGGGTCCGGTTCTGGGTCCGGGTCCGGGTCCGGGTCCGGGTCCGGGTCCGGGTAAGGGTCCGGTTCCGGGTCCGGGTTCGGGTCCGGGTCCGGGTCCGGGTCCGGGTCCGGGTAAAGGTCCGGGTCCGGGTCCGGGTCCGGGTCCGGGTCCGGGTCCGGGTAAGGTTCCGGGTCCGGGTCCGGGTCCGGGTCCGGGTCCGGGTCCGGGTCCGGGTAAGGTTCCGGGTCCGGTTAAGGGTCCGGGACTGGGTCGGGGTCCGGGTCCGGGTCCGGGTAAGGGTCCGGGTCCGGGTCCAGGTCCGGGTCCGGGTCCGGTTCCGGGTCCGGGTCCGGGTCCGGGTCCGGGTCCGGGTAAGGGTCCGGGTCCATGTCCGGGTCCGGGTCCGGGTCCGGGTAAGGGTCCGTGTCCGGGTCCGTGTCCGTGTCCGTGTCCGGGTCCGGGTCCGTGTCCGTGTCCGGGTCCGGGTCCGGGTCCGGGTCCGGGTCCGGGTCCGGGTAAGGGTCCGGGTCCATGTCCGGGTCCGGGTCCGGGTCCGGGTCCGGGTAAGGGTCCGGGTCCGGGTCCGGGTCCGGGTCCGGGTCCGGGTCCGGGTCCGGGTCCGGGTAAAGGTCCGGGTCCAGGTCCGGGTCCGGGTCCGGGTAAAGGTCCGGGTCCGGGTCCGGGTCCGGGTCCGGGTCCGGGTCCGGGTCCGGTTCCAGTTCCGGTTCTGGGTCCGGGTAAAGGTCCGGGTCCGGGTCCGGGTCCGGGTCCGGGTCCGGGTAAGGTTCCGGGTCCGGGTCCGGGTCCGGGTCCGGGTCAGGGTCCGGGTCCGGGTCCGTGTCCGGGTCCGTGTCCGGGTCCGGGTCCAGGTCCGGGTCCGGGTCTGGGTCCGGGTCAGGGTCCGGGTCTGGGTCAGGGTCCGGGTCCGGGTCCGGGTAAGGGTCCAGGTCCGGGTCCGGCTCCGGGTCCGGGTCCGGGTCCGGGTCCGGGTCCGCGTCCGTGTCCGTGTCCGGGTCCGTGTCCGGGTAAGGGTCCGGGTCCGGGTCAGGGTCCGGGTCCGGGTCCGGGTCTGGGTCCGGGTCCGGGTCCGGGTCCGGGTCCGGGTCCGGGTCCGGGTAAGTGTCCGGGTCCAGGTCCGGGTCAGGGTCCGGGTCCGGGTCCGGTTCCGGGTCCGGGTCCAGGTCCGGGTCTGGGTCCGGGTCCGGGTCCGGGTCAGGGTCCGGGTCCGGGTCCGGTTCCGGGTCCGGGTCCGGGTCCGGGTCTGGGTCCGGGTCCGGGTCCGGATCCGGGTCCGGGTCCGGGTAAGGGTCCGGGTCCGGGTCCGGGTCCGGGTCCGGGTCCGGGTCCGGGTCCGTGTCCGGGTCCGTGTCCGTGTCCGTGTCCGGATCCGGGTCCTGGTCCGGGTCCGGGTCTGGGTCCGGGTCCGGGTCCGGGTAAGGGTCCGGGTCCGGGTCCGGTTCCGGTTCCGGGTCCGGGTCCGGGTCCGGGTAAGGGTCCGGGTCCGGGTCTGGGTCCGGGTCCGGGTCCGGGTCCGGGTCCGGGTCCAGGTCCGGGTCCGGGTCCGGGTCCGGGTCCGGGTCAGGGTCCGGGTCCGGGTCCGGTTCCGGGTCCGGGTCCGGGTCCGGGTCTGGGTCCGGGTCCGGGTCCGGGTCAGGGTCCGGGTCCGGGTCCGGGTCCGGGTCCGGGTCCGGGTCCGGGTCCGGGTCCGGGTCCGGGTAAGGTTCCGGGTCCGGGTCCGGGTCCGGGTCCGGGTCCGGGTCCGGGTCCGGGTCCTGGTCCGGGTCCTGGTAAGGTTCCAGGTAAGGGTCCGGGTCCGGGTCCAATTCCGGGTCCGGGTCCGGGTCCGGGTCCAGGTCCGGGTAAGGGTCCGGGTCTGGGTCTGGGTCCGGGTCCGGGTCCGGGTCCGGGTCCGGGTCCGTGTCCGGGTCCGGGTAAGGGTCCGGGTCCATGTCCGGGTCCGGGTCCGGGTCCGGGTAAGGGTCCGGGTCCGGGTCCGGGTCCGGATCCGGGTAAGGGTCTGGGTCCGGGTCCGGGTCTGGGTCCGGGTCCGGGTCCGGGTCCGGGTAAGGGTCCGGGTCTGGGTCTGGGTCCGGGTCCGGGTCCGGGTAAGGGTCCGGGTCCGGGTCCGGCTCCGGGTCCGGGTCCGGGTCCGGGTCCGGGTAAGGGTCCGGGTCCGGGTCCGGGTCCGGGTCCGGGTAAGGGTCCGGGACTGGGTCGGGGTCCGGGTCCGGGTCCAGGTAAGGGTCCGGGTCCGGGTCCGGGTCCGGGTCCGGGTCCGGGTCCGGGTCCGGGTAAGGGTCCGGGACTGGGTCGGGGTCCGGGTCCGGGTCCGGGTAAGGGTCCGGGTCCGGGTCCAGGTCCGGGTCCGGGTCCGGGTCCTGGTCCGGGTCCGGGTCCGGGTCCGGGTAAGGTTCCGGGTCCGGGTCCGGGTCCGGGTCCGGGTCAGGGTCCGGGTCCGGGTCCGGGTCCGGGTCCGGGTCTGGGTCCGGGTCCGGGTCCGGGTCTGGGTCCGGGTCAGGGTCCGGGTCTGGGTCCGGGTCCGGGTCCGGGTCCGGGTAAGGGTCCAGGTCCGGGTCCGGCTCCGGGTCCGGGTCCGGGTCCGGGTCCGGTTCCGGTTCCGGTTCCGGGTAAGGATCCGGGTCCGGGTCCTGGTCCGGTTCCGGGTCCGGGTCCGGGTAAGGGTCCGGGTCCGGGTCCGGGTAAGGGTCCGGGTCCGGGTCCGGGTCCGGTTCTGGGTCCGGGTCCGGGTCCGGGTCCGGGTCCGGGTCCGGGTAAGGGTCCGTGTAAGGGTCCGGGTCCGGGTCCGGGTCCGGGTCCGGGTCCTGGTCCGGGTCTTGGTAAGGTTCCAGGTAAGGGTCCGGGTCCGGGTCCAATTCCGGGTCCGGGTCCGGGTCCGGGTCCGGGTCCGGGTCCGGGTAAGGGTCCGGGTCCATGTCCGGGTCCGGGTCCGGGTCCGGGTAAGGGTCCGTGTCCGGGTCCGTGTCCGTGTCCGGGTCCGTGTCCGGGTCCGTGTCTGGGTCCGGGTCCGGGTCCAGGTCCGGGTCCGGGTCCGGGTCCGGGTCCGGGTCCGGGTCCGGGTCCGGGTCCGGGTCCGGGTCCGGGTCCGGGTCCGGGTCCGGGTTAGGGTCCGGGTCCATGTCCGGGTCCGGGTCCGGGTCCGGGTAAGGGTCCGGGTCCGGGTCCGGGTCCGGGTCCTGGTCCGGGTCCGGGTCCGGGTCCGGGTAAAGGTCCGGGTCCGGGTCCGGGTAAGGGTCCGGGTCCGGGTCCGGGTCCGGGTCCGGGTCCGGGTCCGGGTCCGGGTCCGGTTCCGGTTCTGGGTCCGGGTAAAGGTCCGGGTCCGGTTCCGGTTCCGGGTAAGGATCCGGGTCCGGGTCCGGGTAAGGGTCCGTGTCCGGGTCCGTGTCCGGATCCGGGTCCGTGTCCGGGTCCGGGTCCGGGTCCGGGTCCGGGTCCGGGTCCGGGTCCGGGTAAGGGTCCGGGTCCGGGTAAGGGTCCGGGTCCATGTCCGGGTCCGGGTCCGGGTCTGGTTCCGCGTCCGGTTCCGGGTCCGGGTCCGGGTAAAGGTCCGGGTCCGGGTCCGGGTCCGGGTCCGGGTAAGGGTCCGTGTCCGTGTCCGGGTCCGGGTCCGGGTCCGGGTCCGGGTCCGGGTCCGGGTCCGGGTCCGGGTCCAGGTCCGGGTCCGGGTCCGGGTCCGGGTCCGCGTCCGTGTCCGTGTCCGGGTCCGTGTCCGTGTCCGTGTCCGGGTCCGGGTCCGGGTCCGGGTCCGTGTCCGGGTCCGGGTCCGGGTCCGGGTAAGGGTCCGGGTCCTGGTCTGGGTCCGGGTCCGGGTCCGGGTCCGGGTAAGGGTCCGGGTCCGGGTCCGGGTCCGGGTCCGGGTCCGGGTCCGGGTCCGGGTCCGGGTAAGGGTCCGGGTCCATGTCCGGGTCCGGGTCCGGGTCCGGGTAAGGGTCCGGGTCCGGGTCCGGGTCTGGGTCCGGGTCCGTTTCCGGGTCCGGGTCCGGGTCCGGGTCCGGGTCAGGGTCCGGGTCCGGGTCCGGGTCCGGGTCCGGGTCTGGGTCCGGGTCCGGGTCCGGGTCTGGGTCCGGGTCAGGGTCCGGGTCTGGGTCCGGGTCCGGGTCCGGGTCCGGGTAAGGGTCCAGGTCCGGGTCCGGCTCCGGGTCCGGGTCCGGGTCAGGGTCCGGTTCCGGTTCCGGTTCCGGGTAAGGATCCGGGTCCGGGTCCTGGTCCGGTTCCGGGTCCGGGTCCGGGTAAGGGTCCGGGTCCGGGTCCGGGTAAGGGTCCGGGTCCGGGTCCGGGTCCGGTTCTGGGTCCGGGTCCGGGTCCGGGTCCGGGTCCGGGTCCGGGTAAGGGTCCGTGTAAGGGTCCGGGTCCGGGTCCGGGTCCGGGTCCGGGTCCTGGTCCGGGTCTTGGTAAGGTTCCAGGTAAGGGTCCGGGTCCGGGTCCAATTCCGGGTCCGGGTCCGGGTCCGGGTCCGGGTCCGGGTCCGGGTAAGGGTCCGGGTCCATGTCCGGGTCCGGGTCCGGGTCCGGGTAAGGGTCCGTGTCCGGGTCCGTGTCCGTGTCCGGGTCCGTGTCCGGGTCCGTGTCTGGGTCCGGGTCCGGGTCCAGGTCCGGGTCCGGGTCCGGGTCCGGGTCCGGGTCCGGGTCCGGGTCCGGGTCCGGGTCCGGGTCCGGGTCCGGGTCCGGGTCCGGGTTAGGGTCCGGGTCCATGTCCGGGTCCGGGTCCGGGTCCGGGTAAGGGTCCGGGTCCGGGTCCGGGTCCGGGTCCTGGTCCGGGTCCGGGTCCGGGTCCGGGTAAAGGTCCGGGTCCGGGTCCGGGTAAGGGTCCGGGTCCGGGTCCGGGTCCGGGTCCGGGTCCGGGTCCGGGTCCGGGTCCGGTTCCGGTTCTGGGTCCGGGTAAAGGTCCGGGTCCGGTTCCGGTTCCGGGTAAGGATCCGGGTCCGGGTCCGGGTAAGGGTCCGTGTCCGGGTCCGTGTCCGGATCCGGGTCCGTGTCCGGGTCCGGGTCCGGGTCCGGGTCCGGGTCCGGGTCCGTGTCCGGGTCCGGGTCCGGGTAAGTGTCCGTGTCCGTGTCCGTGTCCGTGTCCGTGTCCGTGTCCGGGTCCGGGTCCGGGTCCGGGTCCGGGTCCAGGTCCGGGTCCGGGTCCGGGTCCGGGTCCGCGTCCGTGTCCGTGTCCGGGTCCGTGTCCGTGTCCGTGTCCGTGTCCGGGTCCGGGTCCGGGTCCGGGTCCGGGTCCGGGTCCGGGTCCGGGTAAGGGTCCGGGTCCTGGTCTGGGTCCGGGTCCGGGTCCGGGTCCGGGTAAGGGTCCGGGTCCGGGTCCGGGTCCGGGTCCGGGTCCGGGTCCGGGTCCGGGTCCGGGTCCGGGTAAGGGTCCGGGTCCATGTCCGGGTCCGGGTCCGGGTCCGGGTAAGGGTCCGGGTCCGGGTCCGGGTCTGGGTCCGGGTCCGTTTCCGGTTCCGGGTCCGGGTAATGGTCCGGGTCCAGGTCCAGGTCCGGGTCCGGGTCCGGGTCCGGGTCCGGTTCCGGGTCCGGGTCCGGGTAAAGGTCCGGGTCCGGGTCCGGGTCCGGGTCCGGGTCCGGGTCCGGGTCCGGGTAAGGTTCCGGGTCCGGGTCCGGGTCCGGGTCCGGGTCCGGGTCCGGTTCCGGTTCCGGTTCCGGTTCCGGGTAAGGATCCGGGTCCGGGTCCTGGTCCGGTTCCGGGTCCGGGTCCGGGTAAGGGTCCGGGTCCGGGTCCGGGTAAGGGTCCGGTCCGGGTCCGGGTCCGGGTCCGGGTCCGGGTCCGGGTCCGGATCCGGGTCCGGGTCCGGGTCCGGGTCCGGGTCTGATTCCGGGTCCGGGTCCGGGTCCGGGTCCGGGTCCGGGTCCGGATCCGGGTCCGGGTCCGGGTAAGGTTCCGGGTCCGGGTCCGGGTCCGGGTCCGGGTCAGGGTCCGGGTCCGGGTCCGGGTCCGGGTCCGGGTCCGGGTCCGGGTCCGGGTCCGGGTCTGGGTCCGGGTCCGGGTCCGGGTCAGGGTCCGGGTCCGGGTAAGGGTCCGGGTCCGGGTCCGGGTCCGGATCCGGGTAAGGGTCTGGGTCCGGGTCCGGGTCTGGGTCCGGGTCCGGGTCCGGGTCCGGGTCCGGGTAAGGGTCCGGGTCTGGGTCCGGGTCCGGGTCCGGGTCCGGGTCCGGGTAAGGGTCCGGGTCCGGGTCCGGCTCCGGGTCCGGGTCCGGGTCCAGGTAAGGGTCCGGGTCCGGGTCCGTGTCCGGGTCCGGGTCCGGGTCCGGGTAAGGGTCCGGGACTGGGTCGGGGTCCGGGTCCGGGTCCAGGTAAGGGTCTGGGTCCGGGTCCGGGTCTGGGTCCGGGTAAGGGTCCAGGTCCGGGTCCGGCTCCGGGTCCGGGTCCGGGTCCGGGTCCGGTTCCGGTTCCGGGTAAGGATCCGGGTCCGGGTCCTGGTCCGGTTCCGGGTCCGGGTCCGGGTAAGGGTCCGGGTCCGGGTCCGGGTAAGGGTCCGGGTCCGGGTCCGGGTCCGGTTCTGGGTCCGGGTCCGGGTCCGGGTCCGGGTCCGGGTCCGGGTAAGGGTCCGGTTCCGGGTCCGGGTTCGGGTCCGGGTCCGGGTCCGGGTCCGGGTCCGGGTAAAGGTCCGGGTCCGGGTCCGGGTCCGGGTCCGGGTCCGGGTCCGGGTAAGGTTCCGGGTCCGGGTCCGGGTCCGGGTCCGGGTCCGGGTCCGGGTCCGGGTAAGGTTCCGGGTCCGGGTCCGGGTAAGGGTCCGGGACTGGGTCGGGGTCCGGGTCCGGGTCCAGGTAAGGGTCCGGGTCCGGGTCCGGGTCCGGGTCCGGGTCCGGGTCCGGGTAAGGGTCCGGGACTGGGTCGGGGTCCGGGTCCGGGTCCGGGTAAGGGTCCGGGTCCATGTCCGGGTCCGGGTCCGGGTCCGGGTAAGGGTCCGTGTCCGGGTCCGTGTCCGTGTCCGGGTCCGTGTCCGGGTCCGTGTCTGGGTCCGGGTCCGGGTCCAGGTCCGGGTCCGGGTCCGGGTCCGGGTCCGGGTCCGGGTCCGGGTCCGGGTCCGGGTCCGGGTCCGGGTCCGGGTCCGGGTCCGGGTCCGGGTTAGGGTCCGGGTCCATGTCCGGGTCCGGGTCCGGGTCCGGGTAAGGGTCCGGGTCCGGGTCCGGGTCCGGGTCCTGGTCCGGGTCCGGGTCCGGGTCCGGGTAAAGGTCCGGGTCCGGGTCCGGGTAAGGGTCCGGGTCCGGGTCCGGGTCCGGGTCCGGGTAAGGGTCCGGGTCCATGTCCGGGTCCGGGTCCGGGTCTGGTTCCGCGTCCGGTTCCGGGTCCGGGTCCGGGTAAAGGTCCGGGTCCGGGTCCGGGTCCGGGTCCGGGTAAGGGTCCGTGTCCGTGTCCGTGTCCGTGTCCGTGTCCGGGTCCGGGTCCGGGTCCGGGTCCGGGTCCGGGTCCAGGTCCGGGTCCGGGTCCGGGTCCGGGTCCGCGTCCGTGTCCGTGTCCGGGTCCGTGTCCGTGTCCGTGTCCGTGTCCGGGTCCGGGTCCGGGTCCGGGTCCGGGTCCGGGTCCGGGTCCGGGTAAGGGTCCGGGTCCTGGTCTGGGTCCGGGTCCGGGTCCGGGTCCGGGTAAGGGTCCGGGTCCGGGTCCGGGTCCGGGTCCGGGTCCGGGTCCGGGTCCGGGTCCGGGTAAGGGTCCGGGTCCATGTCCGGGTCCGGGTCCGGGTCCGGGTAAGGGTCCGGGTCCGGGTCCGGGTCTGGGTCCGGGTCCGTTTCCGGTTCCGGGTCCGGGTAATGGTCCGGGTCCAGGTCCAGGTCCGGGTCCGGGTCCGGGTCCGGGTCCGGTTCCGGGTCCGGGTCCGGGTAAAGGTCCGGGTCCGGGTCCGGGTCCGGGTCCGGGTCCGGGTCCGGGTCCGGGTAAGGTTCCGGGTCCGGGTCCGGGTCCGGGTCCGGGTCCGGGTCCGGTTCCGGTTCCGGTTCCGGTTCCGGGTAAGGATCCGGGTCCGGGTCCTGGTCCGGTTCCGGGTCCGGGTCCGGGTAAGGGTCCGGGTCCGGGTCCGGGTAAGGGTCCGGGTCCGGGTCCGGGTCCGGGTCCGGGTCCGGGTCCGGGTCGGGATCCGGGTCCGGGTCCGGGTCCGGGTCCGGGTCTGATTCCGGGTCCGGGTCCGGGTCCGGGTCCGGGTCCGGGTCCGGATCCGGGTCCGGGTCCGGGTAAGGTTCCGGGTCCGGGTCCGGGTCCGGGTCCGGGTCAGGGTCCGGGTCCGGGTCCGGGTCCGGGTCCGGGTCCGGGTAAGGGTCCGGTTCCGGGTCCGGGTTCGGGTCCGGGTCCGGGTCCGGGTCCGGGTCCGGGTAAAGGTCCGGGTCCGGGTCCGGGTCCGGGTCCGGGTCCGGGTCCGGGTAAGGTTCCGGGTCCGGGTCCGGGTCCGGGTCCGGGTCCGGGTCCGGGTCCGGGTAAGGTTCCGGGTCCGGGTCCGGGTAAGGGTCCGGGACTGGGTCGGGGTCCGGGTCCGGGTCCAGGTAAGGGTCCGGGTCCGGGTCCGGGTCCGGGTCCGGGTCCGGGTCCGGGTAAGGGTCCGGGACTGGGTCGGGGTCCGGGTCCGGGTCCGGGTAAGGGTCCGGGTCCATGTCCGGGTCCGGGTCCGGGTCCGGGTAAGGGTCCGTGTCCGGGTCCGTGTCCGTGTCCGGGTCCGTGTCCGGGTCCGTGTCTGGGTCCGGGTCCGGGTCCAGGTCCGGGTCCGGGTCCGGGTCCGGGTCCGGGTCCGGGTCCGGGTCCGGGTCCGGGTCCGGGTCCGGGTCCGGGTCCGGGTCCGGGTCCGGGTTAGGGTCCGGGTCCATGTCCGGGTCCGGGTCCGGGTCCGGGTAAGGGTCCGGGTCCGGGTCCGGGTCCGGGTCCTGGTCCGGGTCCGGGTCCGGGTCCGGGTAAAGGTCCGGGTCCGGGTCCGGGTAAGGGTCCGGGTCCGGGTCCGGGTCCGGGTCCGGGTAAGGGTCCGGGTCCATGTCCGGGTCCGGGTCCGGGTCTGGTTCCGCGTCCGGTTCCGGGTCCGGGTCCGGGTAAAGGTCCGGGTCCGGGTCCGGGTCCGGGTCCGGGTAAGGGTCCGTGTCCGTGTCCGTGTCCGTGTCCGTGTCCGGGTCCGGGTCCGGGTCCGGGTCCGGGTCCGGGTCCAGGTCCGGGTCCGGGTCCGGGTCCGGGTCCGCGTCCGTGTCCGTGTCCGGGTCCGTGTCCGTGTCCGTGTCCGTGTCCGGGTCCGGGTCCGGGTCCGGGTCCGGGTCCGGGTCCGGGTCCGGGTAAGGGTCCGGGTCCTGGTCTGGGTCCGGGTCCGGGTCCGGGTCCGGGTAAGGGTCCGGGTCCGGGTCCGGGTCCGGGTCCGGGTCCGGGTCCGGGTCCGGGTCCGGGTAAGGGTCCGGGTCCATGTCCGGGTCCGGGTCCGGGTCCGGGTAAGGGTCCGGGTCCGGGTCCGGGTCTGGGTCCGGGTCCGTTTCCGGTTCCGGGTCCGGGTAATGGTCCGGGTCCAGGTCCAGGTCCGGGTCCGGGTCCGGGTCCGGGTCCGGTTCCGGGTCCGGGTCCGGGTAAAGGTCCGGGTCCGGGTCCGGGTCCGGGTCCGGGTCCGGGTCCGGGTCCGGGTAAGGTTCCGGGTCCGGGTCCGGGTCCGGGTCCGGGTCCGGGTCCGGTTCCGGTTCCGGTTCCGGTTCCGGGTAAGGATCCGGGTCCGGGTCCTGGTCCGGTTCCGGGTCCGGGTCCGGGTAAGGGTCCGGGTCCGGGTCCGGGTAAGGGTCCGGGTCCGGGTCCGGGTCCGGGTCCGGGTCCGGGTCCGGGTCGGGATCCGGGTCCGGGTCCGGGTCCGGGTCCGGGTCTGATTCCGGGTCCGGGTCCGGGTCCGGGTCCGGGTCCGGGTCCGGATCCGGGTCCGGGTCCGGGTAAGGTTCCGGGTCCGGGTCCGGGTCCGGGTCCGGGTCAGGGTCCGGGTCCGGGTCCGGGTCCGGGTCCGGGTCCGGGTAAGGGTCCGGTTCCGGGTCCGGGTTCGGGTCCGGGTCCGGGTCCGGGTCCGGGTCCGGGTAAAGGTCCGGGTCCGGGTCCGGGTCCGGGTCCGGGTCCGGGTCCGGGTAAGGTTCCGGGTCCGGGTCCGGGTCCGGGTCCGGGTCCGGGTCCGGGTCCGGGTAAGGTTCCGGGTCCGGGTCCGGGTAAGGGTCCGGGACTGGGTCGGGGTCCGGGTCCGGGTCCAGGTAAGGGTCCGGGTCCGGGTCCGGGTCCGGGTCCGGGTCCGGGTCCGGGTCCGGGTAAGGGTCCGGGACTGGGTCGGGGTCCGGGTCCGGGTCCGGGTAAGGGTCCGGGTCCATGTCCGGGTCTGGGTCCGGGTCCGGGTAAGGGTCCGTGTCCGGGTCCGTGTCCGTGTCCGGGTCCGTGTCCGGGTCCGTGTCTGGGTCCGGGTCCGGGTCCAGGTCCGGGTCCGGGTCCGGGTCCGGGTCCGGGTCCGGGTCCGGGTCCGGGTCCGGGTCCGGGTCCGGGTCCGGGTCCGGGTCCGGGTTAGGGTCCGGGTCCATGTCCGGGTCCGGGTCCGGGTCCGGGTAAGGGTCCGGGTCCGGGTCCGGGTCCGGGTCCTGGTCCGGGTCCGGGTCCGGGTCCGGGTAAAGGTCCGGGTCCGGGTCCGGGTAAGGGTCCGGGTCCGGGTCCGGGTCCGGGTCCGGGTCCGGGTCCGGGTCCGGTTCCGGTTCTGGGTCCGGGTAAAGGTCCGGGTCCGGTTCCGGTTCCGGGTAAGGATCCGGGTCCGGGTCCGGGTAAGGGTCCGTGTCCGGGTCCGTGTCCGGATCCGGGTCCGTGTCCGGGTCCGGGTCCGGGTCCGGGTCCGGGTCCGGGTCCGGGTCCGGGTAAGGGTCCGGGTCCGGGTAAGGGTCCGGGTCCATGTCCGGGTCCGTGTCCGGGTCTGGTTCCGCGTCCGGTTCCGGGTCCGGGTCCGGGTAAAGGTCCGGGTCCGGGTCCGGGTCCGGGTCCGGGTAAGGGTCCGTGTCCGTGTCCGTGTCCGTGTCCGTGTCCGGGTCCGGGTCCGGGTCCGGGTCCGGGTCCGGGTCCAGGTCCGGGTCCGGGTCCGGGTCCGGGTCCGCGTCCGTGTCCGTGTCCGGGTCCGTGTCCGTGTCCGTGTCCGTGTCCGGGTCCGGGTCCGGGTCCGGGTCCGGGTCCGGGTCCGGGTCCGGGTAAGGGTCCGGGTCCTGGTCTGGGTCCGGGTCCGGGTCCGGGTCCGGGTAAGGGTCCGGGTCCGGGTCCGGGTCCGGGTCCGGGTCCGGGTCCGGGTCCGGGTCCGGGTAAGGGTCCGGGTCCATGTCCGGGTCCGGGTCCGGGTCCGGGTAAGGGTCCGGGTCCGGGTCCGGGTCTGGGTCCGGGTCCGTTTCCGGGTCCGGGTCCGGGTCCGGGTCCGGGTCAGGGTCCGGGTCCGGGTCCGGGTCCGGGTCCGGGTCTGGGTCCGGGTCCGGGTCCGGGTCTGGGTCCGGGTCAGGGTCCGGGTCTGGGTCCGGGTCCGGGTCCGGGTCCGGGTAAGGGTCCAGGTCCGGGTCCGGCTCCGGGTCCGGGTCCGGGTCCGGGTCCGGTTCCGGTTCCGGTTCCGGGTAAGGATCCGGGTCCGGGTCCTGGTCCGGTTCCGGGTCCGGGTCCGGGTAAGGGTCCGGGTCCGGGTCCGGGTAAGGGTCCGGGTCCGGGTCCGGGTCCGGTTCTGGGTCCGGGTCCGGGTCCGGGTCCGGGTCCGGGTCCGGGTAAGGGTCCGTGTAAGGGTCCGGGTCCGGGTCCGGGTCCGGGTCCGGGTCCTGGTCCGGGTCTTGGTAAGGTTCCAGGTAAGGGTCCGGGTCCGGGTCCAATTCCGGGTCCGGGTCCGGGTCCGGGTCCGGGTCCGGGTCCGGGTAAGGGTCCGGGTCCATGTCCGGGTCCGGGTCCGGGTCCGGGTAAGGGTCCGTGTCCGGGTCCGTGTCCGTGTCCGGGTCCGTGTCCGGGTCCGTGTCTGGGTCCGGGTCCGGGTCCAGGTCCGGGTCCGGGTCCGGGTCCGGGTCCGGGTCCGGGTCCGGGTCCGGGTCCGGGTCCGGGTCCGGGTCCGGGTCCGGGTCCGGGTTAGGGTCCGGGTCCATGTCCGGGTCCGGGTCCGGGTCCGGGTAAGGGTCCGGGTCCGGGTCCGGGTCCGGGTCCTGGTCCGGGTCCGGGTCCGGGTCCGGGTAAAGGTCCGGGTCCGGGTCCGGGTAAGGGTCCGGGTCCGGGTCCGGGTCCGGGTCCGGGTCCGGGTCCGGGTCCGGTTCCGGTTCTGGGTCCGGGTAAAGGTCCGGGTCCGGTTCCGGTTCCGGGTAAGGATCCGGGTCCGGGTCCGGGTAAGGGTCCGTGTCCGGGTCCGTGTCCGGATCCGGGTCCGGGTCCGGGTCCGGGTCCGGGTCCGGGTCCGGGTCCGGGTCCGGGTCCGGGTCCGGGTCCGGGTCCGCGTCCGTGTCCGTGTCCGGGTCCGTGTCCGTGTCCGTGTCCGTGTCCGGGTCCGGGTCCGGGTCCGGGTCCGGGTCCGGGTCCGGGTCCGGGTAAGGGTCCGGGTCCTGGTCTGGGTCCGGGTCCGGGTCCGGGTCCGGGTAAGGGTCCGGGTCCGGGTCCGGGTCCGGGTCCGGGTCCGGGTCCGGGTCCGGGTCCGGGTAAGGGTCCGGGTCCATGTCCGGGTCCGGGTCCGGGTCCGGGTAAGGGTCCGGGTCCGGGTCCGGGTCTGGGTCCGGGTCCGTTTCCGGGTCCGGGTCCGGGTCCGGGTCCGGGTCAGGGTCCGGGTCCGGGTCCGGGTCCGGGTCCGGGTCTGGGTCCGGGTCCGGGTCCGGGTCTGGGTCCGGGTCAGGGTCCGGGTCTGGGTCCGGGTCCGGGTCCGGGTCCGGGTAAGGGTCCAGGTCCGGGTCCGGCTCCGGGTCCGGGTCCGGGTCCGGGTCCGGTTCCGGTTCCGGTTCCGGGTAAGGATCCGGGTCCGGGTCCTGGTCCGGTTCCGGGTCCGGGTCCGGGTAAGGGTCCGGGTCCGGGTCCGGGTAAGGGTCCGGGTCCGGGTCCGGGTCCGGTTCTGGGTCCGGGTCCGGGTCCGGGTCCGGGTCCGGGTCCGGGTAAGGGTCCGTGTAAGGGTCCGGGTCCGGGTCCGGGTCCGGGTCCGGGTCCTGGTCCGGGTCTTGGTAAGGTTCCAGGTAAGGGTCCGGGTCCGGGTCCAATTCCGGGTCCGGGTCCGGGTCCGGGTCCGGGTCCGGGTCCGGGTAAGGGTCCGGGTCCATGTCCGGGTCCGGGTCCGGGTCCGGGTAAGGGTCCGTGTCCGGGTCCGTGTCCGTGTCCGGGTCCGTGTCCGGGTCCGTGTCTGGGTCCGGGTCCGGGTCCAGGTCCGGGTCCGGGTCCGGGTCCGGGTCCGGGTCCGGGTCCGGGTCCGGGTCCGGGTCCGGGTCCGGGTCCGGGTCCGGGTCCGGGTTAGGGTCCGGGTCCATGTCCGGGTCCGGGTCCGGGTCCGGGTAAGGGTCCGGGTCCGGGTCCGGGTCCGGGTCCTGGTCCGGGTCCGGGTCCGGGTCCGGGTAAAGGTCCGGGTCCGGGTCCGGGTAAGGGTCCGGGTCCGGGTCCGGGTCCGGGTCCGGGTCCGGGTCCGGGTCCGGTTCCGGTTCTGGGTCCGGGTAAAGGTCCGGGTCCGGTTCCGGTTCCGGGTAAGGATCCGGGTCCGGGTCCGGGTAAGGGTCCGTGTCCGGGTCCGTGTCCGGATCCGGGTCCGTGTCCGGGTCCGGGTCCGGGTCCGGGTCCGGGTCCGGGTCCGGGTCCGGGTAAGGGTCCGGGTCCGGGTAAGGGTCCGGGTCCATGTCCGGGTCCGGGTCCGGGTCTGGTTCCGCGTCCGGTTCCGGGTCCGGGTCCGGGTAAAGGTCCGGGTCCGGGTCCGGGTCCGGGTCCGGGTAAGGGTCCGTGTCCGTGTCCGTGTCCGTGTCCGTGTCCGTGTCCGGGTCCGGGTCCGGGTCCGGGTCCGGGTCCAGGTCCGGGTCCGGGTCCGGGTCCGGGTCCGCGTCCGTGTCCGTGTCCGGGTCCGTGTCCGTGTCCGTGTCCGTGTCCGGGTCCGGGTCCGGGTCCGGGTCCGGGTCCGGGTCCGGGTCCGGGTAAGGGTCCGGGTCCTGGTCTGGGTCCGGGTCCGGGTCCGGGTCCGGGTAAGGGTCCGGGTCCGGGTCCGGGTCCGGGTCCGGGTCCGGGTCCGGGTCCGGGTCCGGGTAAGGGTCCGGGTCCATGTCCGGGTCCGGGTCCGGGTCCGGGTAAGGGTCCGGGTCCGGGTCCGGGTCTGGGTCCGGGTCCGTTTCCGGTTCCGGGTCCGGGTAATGGTCCGGGTCCAGGTCCAGGTCCGGGTCCGGGTCCGGGTCCGGGTCCGGTTCCGGGTCCGGGTCCGGGTAAAGGTCCGGGTCCGGGTCCGGGTCCGGGTCCGGGTCCGGGTCCGGGTCCGGGTAAGGTTCCGGGTCCGGGTCCGGGTCCGGGTCCGGGTCCGGGTCCGGTTCCGGTTCCGGTTCCGGTTCCGGTTCCGGGTAAGGATCCGGGTCCGGGTCCTGGTCCGGTTCCGGGTCCGGGTCCGGGTAAGGGTCCGGGTCCGGGTCCGGGTAAGGGTCCGGGTCCGGGTCCGGGTCCGGGTCCGGGTCCGGGTCCGGGTCGGGATCCGGGTCCGGGTCCGGGTCCGGGTCCGGGTCTGATTCCGGGTCCGGGTCCGGGTCCGGGTCCGGGTCCGGGTCCGGATCCGGGTCCGGGTCCGGGTAAGGTTCCGGGTCCGGGTCCGGGTCCGGGTCCGGGTCAGGGTCCGGGTCCGGGTCCGGGTCCGGGTCCGGGTCCGGGTCCGGGTCCGGGTCTGGGTCCGGGTCCGGGTCCGGGTCAGGGTCCGGGTCCGGGTAAGGGTCCGGGTCCGGGTCCGGGTCCGGATCCGGGTAAGGGTCTGGGTCCGGGTCCGGGTCTGGGTCCGGGTCCGGGTCCGGGTCCGGGTCCGGGTAAGGGTCCGGGTCTGGGTCCGGGTCCGGGTCCGGGTCCGGGTCCGGGTAAGGGTCCGGGTCCGGGTCCGGCTCCGGGTCCGGGTCCGGGTCCAGGTAAGGGTCCGGGTCCGGGTCCGTGTCCGGGTCCGGGTCCGGGTCCGGGTAAGGGTCCGGGACTGGGTCGGGGTCCGGGTCCGGGTCCAGGTAAGGGTCTGGGTCCGGGTCCGGGTCTGGGTCCGGGTAAGGGTCCAGGTCCGGGTCCGGCTCCGGGTCCGGGTCCGGGTCCGGGTCCGGTTCCGGTTCCGGGTAAGGATCCGGGTCCGGGTCCTGGTCCGGTTCCGGGTCCGGGTCCGGGTAAGGGTCCGGGTCCGGGTCCGGGTAAGGGTCCGGGTCCGGGTCCGGGTCCGGTTCTGGGTCCGGGTCCGGGTCCGGGTCCGGGTCCGGGTCCGGGTAAGGGTCCGGTTCCGGGTCCGGGTTCGGGTCCGGGTCCGGGTCCGGGTCCGGGTCCGGGTAAAGGTCCGGGTCCGGGTCCGGGTCCGGGTCCGGGTCCGGGTCCGGGTAAGGTTCCGGGTCCGGGTCCGGGTCCGGGTCCGGGTCCGGGTCCGGGTCCGGGTAAGGTTCCGGGTCCGGGTCCGGGTAAGGGTCCGGGACTGGGTCGGGGTCCGGGTCCGGGTCCAGGTAAGGGTCCGGGTCCGGGTCCGGGTCCGGGTCCGGGTCCGGGTCCGGGTAAGGGTCCGGGACTGGGTCGGGGTCCGGGTCCGGGTCCGGGTAAGGGTCCGGGTCCGGGTCCAGGTCCGGGTCCGGGTCCGGGTCCTGGTCCGGGTCCGGGTCCGGGTCCGGGTAAGGTTCCGGGTCCGGGTCCGGGTCCGGGTCCGGGTCAGGGTCCGGGTCCGGGTCCGGGTCCGGGTCCGGGTCCGGGTCTGGGTCCGGGTCCGGGTCCGGGTCTGGGTCCGGGTCAGGGTCCGGGTCTGGGTCCGGGTCCGGGTCCGGGTCCGGGTAAGGGTCCAGGTCCGGGTCCGGCTCCGGGTCCGGGTCCGGGTCCGGGTCCGGTTCCGGTTCCGGTTCCGGGTAAGGATCCGGGTCCGGGTCCTGGTCCGGTTCCGGGTCCGGGTCCGGGAAAGGGTCCGGGTCCGGGTCCGGGTAAGGGTCCGGGTCCGGGTCCGGGTCCGGTTCTGGGTCCGGGTCCGGGTCCGGGTCCGGGTCCGGGTCCGGGTAAGGGTCCGTGTAAGGGTCCGGGTCCGGGTCCGGGTCCGGGTCCGGGTCCTGGTCCGGGTCTTGGTAAGGTTCCAGGTAAGGGTCCGGGTCCGGGTCCAATTCCGGGTCCGGGTCCGGGTCCGGGTCCGGGTCCGGGTCCGGGTAAGGGTCCGGGTCCATGTCCGGGTCCGGGTCCGGGTCCGGGTAAGGGTCCGTGTCCGGGTCCGTGTCCGTGTCCGGGTCCGTGTCCGGGTCCGTGTCTGGGTCCGGGTCCGGGTCCAGGTCCGGGTCCGGGTCCGGGTCCGGGTCCGGGTCCGGGTCCGGGTCCGGGTCCGGGTCCGGGTCCGGGTCCGGGTCCGGGTTAGGGTCCGGGTCCATGTCCGGGTCCGGGTCCGGGTCCGGGTAAGGGTCCGGGTCCGGGTCCGGGTCCGGGTCCGGGTCCGGGTCCGGGTCCGGGTCCGGGTAAAGGTCCGGGTCCGGGTCCGGGTAAGGGTCCGGGTCCGGGTCCGGGTCCGGGTCCGGGTCCGGGTCCGGGTCCGGTTCCGGTTCTGGGTCCGGGTAAAGGTCCGGGTCCGGTTCCGGTTCCGGGTAAGGATCCGGGTCCGGGTCCTGGTCCGGTTCCGGGTCCGGGTCCGGGTCCGGGTCCGGGTAAGGGTCCGTGTCCGGGTCCGTGTCCGGATCCGGGTCCGTGTCCGGGTCCGGGTCCGGGTCCGGGTCCGGGTCCGGGTCCGGGTAAGGGTCCGGGTCCGGGTAAGGGTCCGGGTCCATGTCCGGGTCCGGGTCCGGGTCTGGTTCCGCGTCCGGTTCCGGGTCCGGGTCCGGGTAAAGGTCCGGGTCCGGGTCCGGGTCCGGGTCCGGGTAAGGGTCCGTGTCCGTGTCCGTGTCCGTGTCCGTGTCCGTGTCCGGGTCCGGGTCCGGGTCCGGGTCCGGGTCCAGGTCCGGGTCCGGGTCCGGGTCCGGGTCCGCGTCCGGGTCCGGGTCCGGGTCCGGGTCCGGGTAAGGGTCCGGGTCCGGGTCCGGGTCCGGGTCCGGGTCCGGGTCCGGGTCCGGGTCCGGGTCCGGGTCCGGGTAAGGGTCCGGGTCCGGCTCCGGGTCCGGGTAAGGGTCCGCGTCCGGGTTCGGGTCCGGGTCTGGTTCCGGGTCCGGTTCCGGGTCCGGGTCCGGGTAAAGGTCCGGGTCCGGGTCCGGGTCCGGGTCCGGGTAAGGGTCCGTGTCCGGGTCCGTGTCCGTGTCCGGGTCCGTGTCCGTGTCCGTGTCCGTGTCCGTGTCCGGGTCCGGGTCCGGGTCCGGGTCCGGGTCCGAGTCCGGGTAAGGGTCCGGGTCCTGGTCTGGGTCCGGGTCCGGGTCCGGGTCCGGGTAAGGGTCCGGGTCCGGGTCCGGGTCCGGGTCCGGGTCCGGGTCCGGGTCCGGGTCCGGGTCCGGGTAAGGGTCCGGGTCCATGTCCGTGTCCGGGTCCGGGTCCGGGGTAAGGGTCCGGGTCCGGGTCCGGGTCTGGGTCCGGGTCCGTTTCCGGTTCCGGGTCCGGGTAATGGTCCGGGTCCAGGTCCAGGTCCGGGTCCGGGTCCGGGTCCGGGTCCGGTTCCGGGTCCGGGTCCGGGTAAAGGTCCGGGTCCGGGTCCGGGTCCGGGTCCGGGTCCGGGTCCGGGTCCGGGTAAGGTTCCGGGTCCGGGTCCGGGTCCGGGTCCGGGTCCGGGTCCGGTTCCGGTTCCGGTTCCGGTTCCGGGTAAGGATCCGGGTCCGGGTCCTGGTCCGGTTCCGGGTCCGGGTCCGGGTAAGGGTCCGGGTCCGGGTCCGGGTAAGGGTCCGGGTCCGGGTCTGGGTCTGGGTCCAGGTCTGGGTCCGGGTCTGGGTCCGGGTCCGTGTCCGGGTCCGGGTCCGGGTAAGGGTCCGGGTCCGGGTCCGTGTCCGGGTCCGGGTCCGGGTCCGGGTCCGGGTCCGGGTCCGGGTCCGGGTAAGAGTCCGGGTCCGGCTCCGGGTCCGGGTAAGGGTCCGGGTCCGGGTCCGGGTCCGGGTCCGGGTCCGGGTCCGGGTAAGGGTCCGGGACTGGGTTGGGGTGCGGGTCCGGGTCCGGGTAAGGGTCCGCGTCCGGGTTCGGGTCCGGGTCTGGTTCCGGGTCCGGTTCCGGGTCCGGGTCCGGGTAAAGGTCCGGGTCCGGGTCCGGGTCCGGGTCCGGGTAAGGGTCCGTGTCCGGGTCCGTGTCCGTGTCCGGGTCCGTGTCCGTGTCCGTGTCCGTGTCCGTGTCCGGGTCCGGGTCCGGGTCCGGGTCCGGGTCCGGGTCCGGGTAAGGGTCCGGGTCCTGGTCTGGGTCCGGGTCCGGGTCCGGGTCCGGGTAAGGGTCCGGGTCCGGGTCCGGGTCCGGGTCCGGGTCCGGGTCCGGGTCCGGGTCCGGGTCCGGGTCCGGGTAAGGGTCCGGGTCCATGTCCGGGTCCGGGTCCGGGTCCGGGTAAGGGTCCGGGTCCGGGTCCGGGTCTGGGTCCGGGTCCGTTTCCGGTTCCGGGTCCGGGTAATGGTCCGGGTCCAGGTCCAGGTCCGGGTCGGGGTCCGGGTCCGGGTCCGGTTCCGGGTCCGGGTCCGGGTAAAGGTCCGGGTCCGGGTCCGGGTCCGGGTCCGGGTCCGGGTCCGGGTCCGGGTAAGGTTCCGGGTCCGGGTCCGGGTCCGGGTCCGGGTCCGGGTCCGGTTCCGGTTCCGGTTCCGGTTCCGGGTAAGGATCCGGGTCCGGGTCCTGGTCCGGTTCCGGGTCCGGGTCCGGGTAAGGGTCCGGGTCCGGGTCCGGGTAAGGGTCCGGGTCCGGGTCTGGGTCTGGGTCCAGGTCTGGGTCCGGGTCTGGGTCCGGGTCCGTGTCCGGGTCCGGGTCCGGGTAAGGGTCCGGGTCCGGGTCCGTGTCCGGGTCCGGGTCCGGGTCCGGGTCCGGGTCCGGGTCCGGGTCCGGGTAAGAGTCCGGGTCCGGCTCCGGGTCCGGGTAAGGGTCCGGGTCCGGGTCCGGGTCCGGGTCCGGGTCCGGGTCCGGGTAAGGGTCCGGGACTGGGTTGGGGTGCGGGTCCGGGTCCGGGTAAGGGTCCGGGTCCGGGTCCGGGTCCGGGTCCGGTTCCGGGTCCGGGTCCGGGTCCGGGTCCGGGTCCATGTCCGGGTCCGGGTCCGGGTCCGGGTCCGGGTAAGGGTCCGTGTCCGGGTCCGTGTCCGTGTCCGGGTCCGTGTCCGGGTCCGGGTCTGGGTCCGGGTCCGGGTCCAGGTCCGGGTCCGGGTCCGGGTCCGGGTCCGGGTCTGGGTCCGGGTCCGGGTCCGGGTCCTGGTCCGGGTCCGGGTAAGGGTCCGGGTCCGGGTCCAGGTCCGGGTCCGGGTCCGGTTCCGGGTCCGGGTCCGGGTCCGGGTCCGGGTCCGGGTCCGGGTAAGGGTCCGGGTCCATGTCCGGGTCCGGGTCCGTGTCCGGGTAAGGGTCCGTGTCCGGGTCCGTGTCCGTGTCCGGGTCCGTGTCCGGGTCCGGGTCCGGGTCCGGGTCCGGGTCCGGGTCCGGGTCCGGGTCCGGGTCCGGGTCCGGGTCCGGGTCCGGGTCCGGGTCCGGGTCCGGGTCCGGGTAAGGGTCCGGGTCCATGTCCGGTTCCGGGTCCGGGTCCGGGTAAGGGTCCGGGTCCGGGTCCGGGTCCGGTTCCGGGTCCGGGTCCGGGTCCGGGTCCGGGTAAAGGTCCGGGTCCAGGTCCGGGTCCGGGTCCGGGTAAGGGTCCGGGTCCGGGTCCGGGTCCGGGTCCGGGTCCGGGTCCGGTTCCGGTTCCGGTTCTGGGTCCGGGTAAAGGTCCGGGTCCGGGTCCGGGTCCGGGTCCGGGTCCGGGTCCGGGTAAGGTTCCGGGTCCGGGTCCGGGTCCGGGTCCGGGTCCGGGTCAGGGTCCGGGTCCGGGTCCGGGTCCGTGTCCGGGTCCGTGTCCGGGTCCGGGTCCGGGTCCGGGTCTGGGTCCGGGTCAGGGTCCGGGTCTGGGTCAGGGTCCGGGTCCGGGTCCGGGTAAGGGTCCAGGTCCGGGCCCGGCTCCGGGTCCGGGTCCGGGTCCGCGTCCGTGTCCGTGTCCGGGTCCGTGTCCGGGTAAGGGTCCGGGTCCGGGTCAGGGTCCGGGTCCAGGTCCGGTTCCGGTTCCGGTTCCGGTTCTGGGTAAGGGTCCGGTTCCGGGTCCGGGTTCGGGTCCGGGTCCGGGTCCGGGTCCGGGTCCGGGTAAAGGTCCGGGTCCGGGTCCGGGTCCGGGTCCGGGTCCGGGTCCGGGTAAGGTTCCGGGTCCGGGTCCGGGTCCGGGTCCGGGTCCGGGTCCGGGTCCTGGTCCGGGTCCTGGTAAGGTTCCAGGTAAGGGTCCGGGTCCGGGTCCAATTCCGGGTCCGGGTCCGGGTCCGGGTCCGGGTCCGGGTAAGGGTCCGGGTCTGGGTCCGGGTCCGGGTCCGGGTCCGGGTCCGGGTCCGGGTCCGTGTCCGGGTCCGGGTAAGGGTCCGGGTCCATGTCCGGGTCCGGGTCCGGGTCCGGGTAAGGGTCCGGGTCCGGGTCCGGGTCCGGATCCGGGTAAGGGTCTGGGTCCGGGTCCGGGTCTGGGTCCGGGTCCGGGTCCGGGTCCGGGTCCGGGTCCGGGTCCGGGTCCGGGTAAGGGTCCGGGTCCGGGTAAGGGTCCGGGTCCATGTCCGGGTCCGGGTCCGGGTCTGGTTCCGCGTCCGGTTCCGGTTCCGGGTCCGGGTAAAGGTCCGGGTCCGGGTCCGGGTCCGGGTCCGGGTAAGGGTCCGTGTCCGTGTCCGTGTCCGTGTCCGTGTCCGTGTCCGTGTCCGGGTCCGGGTCCGGGTCCGGGTCCAGGTCCGGGTCCGGGTCCGGGTCCGGGTCCGCGTCCGAGTCCGGGTCCGGGTCCGGGTCCGGGTAAGGGTCCGGGTCCGGGTCCGGGTCCGGGTCCGGGTCCGGGTCCGGGTCCGGGTCCGGGTCCGGGTCCGGGTAAGAGTCCGGGTCCGGCTCCGGGTCCGGGTAAGGGTCCGCGTCCGGGTTCGGGTCCGGGTCTGGTTCCGTGTCCGGTTCCGGGTCCGGGTCCGGGTAAAGGTCCGGGTCCGGGTCCGGGTCCGGGTCCGGGTAAGGGTCCGTGTCCGGGTCCGTGTCCGTGTCCGGGTCCGTGTCCGTGTCCGTGTCCGGGTCCGGGTCCGGGTCCGGTTCCGGGTCCGGGTCCGGGTCCGGGTCCGGGTAAGGGTCCGGGTCCTGGTCTGGGTCCGGGTCCGGGTCCGGGTCCGGGTAAGGGTCCGGGTCCGGGTCCGGGTCTGGGTCCGGGTCCGGGTCCGGGTCCGGGTCCGGGTCCGGGTAAGGGTCCGGGTCCATGTCCGGGTCCGGGTCCGGGTCCGGGTAAGGGTCCGGGTCCGGGTCCGGGTCTGGGTCCGGGTCCGTTTCCGGTTCCGGGTCCAGGGTAATGGTCCGGGTCCAGGTCCAAGTCCGGGTCCGGGTCCGGGTCCGGGTCCGGTTCCGGGTCCGGGTCCGGGTAAAGGTCCGGGTCCGGGTCCGGGTCCGGGTCCGGGTCCGGGTCCGGGTCCGGGTAAGGTTCCGGGTCCGGGTCCGGGTCCGGGTCCGGGTCCGGGTCCGGGTCCGGTTCCGGTTCCGGGTAAGGATCCGGGTCCGGGTCCTGGTCCGGTTCCGGGTCCGGGTGCGGGTAAGGGTCCGGGTCCGGGTCCGGGTAAGGGTCCGGGTCCGGGTCTGGGTCTGGGTCCAGGTCTGGGTCCGGGTCTGGGTCCGGGTCCGGGTCCAGGTCCGGGTAAGGGTCCGGGTCCGGGTCCGGGTCCGGGTCCGGGTCCGGGTCCGGGTCCGGGTCCGGGTAAGAGTCCGGGTCCTGCTCCGGGTCCGGGTAAGGGTCCGGGTCCGGGTCCGGGTCCGGGTCCGGGTCCGGGTCCGGGTAAGGGTCCGGGACTGGGTTGGGGTGCGGGTCCGGGTCCGGGTAAGGGTCCGGGTCCGTGTCCGGGTCCGGGTCCGGGTCCGGGTCCGGTTCCGGGTCCGGGTCCGGGTCCGGGTCCGGGTCCGGGTCCGGGTCCGGGTAAGGGTCCGGGTCCATGTCCGGGTCCGGGTCCGGGTCCGGGTCCGGGTAAGGGTCCGTGTCCGGGTCCGTGTCCGTGTCCGGGTCCGTGTCCGGGTCCGGGTCTGGGTCCGGGTCCGGGTCCAGGTCCGGGTCCGGGTCCGGGTCCGGGTCCGGGTCCGGGTCCGGGTCCGGGTCCGGGTCCGGGTCCGGGTCCGGGTCCGGGTCCGGGTCCGGGTCCGGGTCCGGTTCTGGGTCCGGGTAAAGGTCCGGGTCCGGTTCCGGTTCCGGGTAAGGATCCGGGTCCGGGTCCTGGTCCGGTTCCGGGTCCGGGTCCGGGTCCGGGTCCGGGTAAGGGTCCGTGTCCGGGTCCGTGTCCGTGTCCGGATCCGGGTCCGGGTCCGGGTCCGGGTCCGGGTCCGGGTCCGGGTCCGGTTCCGGTTCCGGGTCCGGGTAAAGGTCCGGGTCCGGGTCCGGGTCCGGGTCCGGGTAAGGGTCCGTGTCCGTGTCCGTGTCCGTGTCCGTGTCCGTGTCCGTGTCCGGGTCCGGGTCCGGGTCCGGGTCCAGGTCCGGGTCCGGGTCCGGGTCCGGGTCCGCGTCCGGGTCCGGGTCCGGGTCCGGGTCCGGGTAAGGGTCCGGGTCCGGGTCCGGGTCCGGGTCCGGGTCCGGGTCCGGGTCCGGGTCCGGGTCCGGGTAAGGGTCCGGGTCCGGCTCCGGGTCCGGGTAAGGGTCCGCGTCCGGGTTCGGGTCCGGGTCTGGTTCCGTGTCCGGTTCCGGGTCCGGGTCCGGGTAAAGGTCCGGGTCCGGGTCCGGGTCCGGGTAAGGGTCCGTGTCCGGGTCCGTGTCCGTGTCCGGGTCCGTGTCCGTGTCCCGGTCCGTGTCCGGGTCCGGGTCCGGGTCCGGGTCCGGGTCCGGGTAAGGGTCCGGGTCCTGGTCTGGGTCCGGGTCCGGGTCCGGGTCCGGGTAAGGGTCCGGGTCCGGGTCCGGGTCCGGGTCCGGGTCCGGGTCCGGGTCCGGGTCCGTTTCCGGTTCCGGTTCCGGGTCCGGGTAATGGTCCGGGTCCAGGTCCAGGTCCGGGTCCGGGTCCGGGTCCGGGTCCGGTTCCGGGTCCGGGTCCGGGTAAAGGTCCGGGTCCGGGTCCGGGTCCGGGTCCGGGTAAGGTTCCGGGTCCGGGTCCGGGTCCGGGTCCGGGTCCGGGTCCGGGTCCGGTTCCGGTTCCGGTTCCGGGTAAGGATCCGGGTCCGGGTCCTGGTCCGGTTCCGGGTCCGGGTCCGGGTAAGGGTCCGGGTCCGGGTCCGGGTAAGGGTCCGGGTCCGGGTCTGGGTCTGGGTCCAGGTCTGGGTCCGGGTCTGGGTCCGGGTCCGGGTCCGGGTCCGGGTAAGGGTCCGGGACTGGGTTGGTGTGCGGGTCCGGGTCCGGGTAAGGGTCCGGGTCCGTGTCCGGGTCCGGGTCCGGGTCCGGGTCCGGTTCCGGGTCCGGGTCCGGGTCCGGGTCCGGGTCCGGGTAAGGGTCCGGGTCCATGTCCGGGTCCGGGTCCGGGTCCGGGTCCGGGTAAGGGTCCGTGTCCGGGTCCGTGTCCGTGTCCGGGTCCGTGTCCGGGTCCGGGTCTGGGTCCGGGTCCGGGTCCAGGTCCGGGTCGGGGTCCGGGTCCGGGTCCGGGTCTGGGTCCGGGTCCGGGTCCGGGTCCGGGTCCGGGTAAGGGTCCGGGTAAGGGTCCGGGTCCTGGTCTGGGTCCGGGTCCGGGTCCGGGTCCGGGTAAGGGTCCGGGTCCGGGTCCGGGTCCGGGTCCGGGTCCGGGTCCGGGTCCGGATCCGGGTCCGGGTCCGGGTCCGGGTCCGGGTCCGATTCCGGGTCCGGGTCCGGGTCCGGGTCCGGGTCCGGGTCCGGATCCGGGTCCGGGTCCGGGTAAGGTTCCGGTTCCGGGTCCGGGTCCGGGTCCGGGTCCGCGTCCGTGTCCGTGTCCGGGTCCGTGTCCGGGTAAGGGTCCGGGTCCGGGTCCGGGTCCGGGTCCGGTTCCGGTTCCGGGTAAGGATCCGGGTCCGGGTCCTGGTCCGGTTCCGGGTCCGGGTCCGGGTAAGGGTCCGGGTCCGGGTCCGGGTAAGGGTCCGGGTCCGGGTCTGGGTCCGGGTCCAGGTCAGGGTCCGGGTCTGGGTCCGGGTCCGGGTCCGGGTCCGGGTCCGGGTAAGGGTCCGGGTCCGGGTCCGGGTCCGGGTCCGGGTCCGGGTCCGGGTCCGGGTCCGGGTCCGGGTCCGGGTAAAGGTCCGGGTCCAGGTCCGGGTCCGGGTCCGGGTAAGGGTCCGGGTCCGGGTCCGGGTCCGGGTCCGGGTCCGGGTCCGGGTCCGGTTCCGGTTCTGGGTCCGGGTACGGGTCTGGGTCCGGGTCCGGGTCCGGGTCCGGGTCCGGGTAAGGGTCCGGGTAAGGGTCCGGGTCCTGGTCTGGGTCCGGGTCCGGGTCCGGGTCCGGGTAAGGGTCCGGGTCCGGGTCCGGGTCCGGGTCCGGGTCCGGGTCCGGATCCGGGTCCGGGTCCGGGTAAGGTTCCGGGTCCGGGTCCGGGTCCGGGTCCGGGTCCGGGTCCGGGTCCGGGTCTGGGTCCGGGTCAGGGTCCGGGTCTGGGTCCGGGTCCGGGTCCGTGTCCGGGTCCGGGTAAGGGTCCGGGTCCGGGTCCGGCTCCGGGTCCGGGTCCGGGTCCGGGTCCGCGTCCGTGTCCGTGTCCGGGTCCGTGTCCGGGTAAGGGTCCGGGTCCGGGTCCGGGTCCGGGTCCGGTTCGGGTTCCGGTTCCGGGTAAGGATCCGGGTCCGGGTCCTGGTCCGGTTCCGGGTCCGGGTCCGGGTAAGGGTCCGGGTCCGGGTCCGGGTAAGGGTCCGGGTCCGGGTCTGGGTCTGGGTCCAGGTCAGGGTCCGGGTCTGGGTCCGGGTCCGGGTCCGGGTCCGGGTCCAGGTCCGGGTCCGGGTCCGGGTAAAGGTCCGGGTCCAGGTCCGGGTCCGGGTCCGGGTAAGGGTCCGGGTCCGTGTCCGGGTCCGGGTCCGGGTCCGGGTCCGGGTCCGGGTCCGGTTCCGGTTCTGGGTCCGGGTAAAGGTCCGGGTCCGGTTCCGGTTCCGGGTAAGGATCCGGGTCCGGGTCCTGGTCCGGTTCCGGGTCCGGGTCCGGGTCCGGGTCCGGGTAAGGGTCCGTGTCCGGGTCCGGGTCCGGGTCCGTGTCCGTGTCCGTGTCCGTGTCCGGGTCCGGGTCCGGGTCCGGGTCCGGGTCCGGGTCCGGGTCCGGGTAAGGGTCCGGGTCCGGGTAAGGGTCCGGGTCCATGTCCGGGTCCGGGTCCGGGTCTGGTTCCGCGTCCGGTTCCGGTTCCGGGTCCGGGTAAAGGTCCGGGTCCGGGTCCGGGTCCGGGTCCGGGTAAGGGTCCGTGTCCGTGTCCGTGTCCGTGTCCGGGTCCGTGTCCGGGTCCGGGTCCGGGTCCGGGTCCGGGTCCGGGTCCAGGTCCGGGTCCGGGTCCGGGTCCGGGTCCGCGTCCGGGTCCGGGTCCGGGTCCGGGTCCGGGTCCGGGTAAGGGTCCGGGTCCGGGTCCGGGTCCGGGTCCGGGTCCGGGTCCGGGTCCGGGTCCGGGTCCGGGTCCGGGTAAGGGTCCGGGTCCGGCTCCGGGTAAGGGTCCGCGTCCGGGTTCGGGTCCGGGTCTGGTTCCGTGTCCGGTTCCGGGTCCGGGTCCGGGTAAAGGTCCGGGTCCGGGTCCGGGTCCGGGTCCGGGTAAGGGTCCGTGTCCGGGTCCGTGTCCGTGTCCGGGTCCGTGTCCGTGTCTGGGTCCGGGTCCGGGTCCGGGTCCGGGTCCGGGTCCGGGTCCGGGTCCGGGTCCGGGTAAGGGTCCGGGTCCTGGTCTGGGTCCGGGTCCGGGTCCGGGTCCGGGTAAGGGTCCGGGTCCGGGTCCGGGTCCGGGTCCGGGTCCGGGTCCGGGTCCGGGTCCGGGTCCGGGTAAGGGTCCGGGTCCATGTCCGGGTCCGGGTCCGGGTCCGGGTAAGGGTCCGGGTCCGGGTCCGGGTCTGGGTCCGGGTCCGTTTCCGTTTCCGGGTCCGGGTAAAGGTCCGGGTCCAGGTCCAGGTCCGGGTCCGGGTCCGGGTCCGGGTCCGGTTCCGGGTCCGGGTCCGGGTAAAGGTCCGGGTCCGGGTCCGGGTCCGGGTCCGGGTCCGGGTCCGGGTAAGGTTCCGGGTCCGGGTCCGGGTCCGGGTCCGGTTCCGGTTCCGGTTCCGGGTAAGGATCCGGGTCCGGGTCCTGGTCCGGTTCCGGGTCCGGGTCCGGGTAAGGGTCCGGGTCCGGGTCCGGGTAAGGGTCCGGGTCCGGGTCTGGGTCTGGGTCCAGGTCCGGGTCCGGGTCTGGGTCCGGGTCCGGGTGCGGGTCCGGGTAAGGGTCCGGGTCCGGGTCCGGGTCCGGGTCCGGGTCCTGGTCCGGGTCCGGGTAAGAGTCCGGGTCCGGCTCCGGGTCCGGGTAAGGGTCCGGGTCCGGGTCCGGGTCCGGGTCCGGGTCCGGGTCCGGGTCCGGGTAAGGGTCCGGGACTGGGTCGGGGTGCGGGTCCGGGTCCGGGTAAGGGTCCGGGTCCTGTTCCGGGTCCGGGTCCGGGTCCGGGTCCGGTTCCGGGTCCGGGTCCGGGTCCGGGTCCGGGTCCGGGTAAGGGTCCGGGTCCATGTCCGGGTCCGGGTCCGGGTCCGGGTCCGGGTAAGGGTCCGTGTCCGGGTCTGTGTCCGTGTCCGGGTCCGTGTCCGGGTCCGGGTCTGGGTCCGGGTCCGGGTCCAGGTCCGGGTCCGGGTCCGGGTCCGGGTCCGGGTCTGGGTCCGGGTCCGGGTCCGGGTCCGGGTCCGGGTAAGGGTCCGGGTAAGGGTCCGGGTCCTGGTCTGGGTCCGGGTCCGGGTCCGGGTCCGGGTAAGGGTCCGGGTCCGGGTCCGGGTCCGGGTCCGGGTCTGGGTCCGGGTTCGGGTCCGGATCCGGGTCCGTGTCCGTGTCCGGGTCCGTGTCCGTGTCTGGGTCCGGGTCCGGGTCCGGGTCCGGGTCCGGGTCCGGGTCCGGGTCCGGGTCCGGGTAAGGGTCCGGGTCCTGGTCTGGGTCCGGGTCCGGGTCCGGGTCCGGGTAAGGGTCCGGGTCCGGGTCCGGGTCCGGGTCCGGGTCCGGGTCCGGGTCCGGGTCCGGGTCCGGGTCCGGGTCCGGGTAAGGGTCCGGGTCCATGTCCGGGTCCGGGTCCGGGTCCGGGTAAGGGTCCGGGTCCGGGTCCGGGTCTGGGTCCGGGTCCGTTTCCGGTTCCGGGTCCGGGTAAAGGTCCGGGTCCAGGTCCAGGTCCGGGTCCGGGTCCGGGTCCGGGTCCGGTTCCGGGTCCGGGTCCGGGTAAAGGTCCGGGTCCGGGTCCGGGTCCGGGTCCGGGTCCGGGTCCGGGTAAGGTTCCGGGTCCGGGTCCGGGTCCGGGTCCGGTTCCGGTTCCGGTTCCGGGTAAGGATCCGGGTCCGGGTCCTGGTCCGGTTCCGGGTCCGGGTCCGGGTAAGGGTCCGGGTCCGGGTCCGGGTCCGGGTCCGGGTAAGGGTCCGGGTAAGGGTCCGGGTCCTGGTCAGGGTCCGGGTCCGGGTCCGGGTCCGGGTAAGGGTCCGGGTCCGGGTCCGGGTAAGGGTCCGGGTAAGGGTCCGGGTCCTGGTCAGGGTCCGGGTCCGGGTCCGGGTCCGGGTAAGGGTCCGGGTCCGGGTCCGGGTCCGGGTCCGGGTCCGGGTCCGGGTCCGGGTCCGGGTCCGGATCCGGGTCCGGGTCCGGGTCCGGGTCCGGGTCCGGGTCCGGGTCCGGGTCCGGATCCGGGTCCGGGTCCGGGTAAGGTTCCGGGTCCGGGTCCGGGTCCGGGTCCGGGTCAGGGTCCGGGTCCGGGTCCGGCTCCGGCTCCGGGTCCGGGTCCGTGTCCGGGTCCGGGTCCGGGTCTGGGTCCGGGTCAGGGTCCGGGTCTGGGTCCGGGTCCGGGTCCGGGTCCGGGTAAGGGTCCAGGTCCGGGTCCGGCTCCGGGTCCAGGTCCGGGTCCGGGTCCGGGTCCGCGTCCGTGTCCGTGTCCGGGTCCGTGTCCGGGTAAGGGTCCGGGTCCGGGTCAGGGTCCGGGTCCAGGTCCGGTTCCGGTTCCGGTTCCGGTTCTGGGTAAGGGTCCGGTTCCGGGTCCGGGTCCGGGTCCGGGTCCGGTTCCGGTTCCGGTTCCGGTTCTGGGTAAGGGTCCGGGTCCGGGTCCGGGTCCGGGTCCGGGTCCGGGTCCGGGTCCGGGTCCGGGTCCGGGTCCGGGTCCGGGTAAGGGTCCGGGTCCGGTTCCGGTTCCGGTTCCGGTTCTGGGTAAGGGTCCGGTTCCGGGTCCGGGTCCGGGTCCGGGTCCGGTTCCGGTTCCGGTTCCGGTTCTGGGTAAGGGTCCGGGTCCGGGTCCGGTTCCGGTTCCGGGTCCGGGTCCGGGTCCGGGTCCGGGTAAGGGTCCGGGTCCATGTCCGGGTCCGTGTCCGTGTCCGGGTAAGGGTCCGGGTCCGGGTCCGGGTCCGGGTCCGGTTCCGGTTCCGGTTCTGGGTCCGGGTAAAGGTCCGGGTCCGGGTCCGGGTCCGGGTCCGGGTCCGGGTCCGGGTAAGGTTCCGGGTCCGGGTCCGGGTCCGGGTCCGGGTCCGGGTCAGGGTCCGGGTCCGGGTCCGGGTCCGGGTCCGGGTCCGGGTCCGGGTCCGGGTCCGGGTCCGGGTCCGTGTCTGGGTCCGGGTCAGGGTCTGGGTCTGGGTCCGGGTCCGGGTCCGGGTCCGGGTCCGGGTAAGGGTCCAGGTCCGGGTCCGGGTCCGGCTCCGGGTCCGGGTCCGGGTCCGGGTCCGCGTCCGTGTCCGTGTCCGGGTCCGTGTCCGGGTAAGGGTCCGGGTCCGGGTCCGGGTCAGGGTCCGGGTCCAGGTCCGGTTCCGGTTCCGGTTCCGGTTCTGGGTAAGGGTCCGGTTCTGGGTCCGGGTCCGGGTCCGGGTCCGGGTCCGGGTCCGGGTCCGGGTAAAGGTCCGGGTCCGGGTCCGGGTCCGGGTCAGGGTCCGGGTCCGGGTCCGGGTCCGGGTCCGGGTCCGGGTCCGGGTCCGGGTCCGGGTCCGGGTCCGGGTCCGGGTCCAATTCCGGGTCCGGGTCCGGGTCCGGGTCCGGGTAAGGGTCCGGGTCTGGGTCCGGGTCCGGGTCCGGGTCCGGGTCCGGGTCCGGGTCCGGGTCCGGGTCCGGGTAAGGGTCCGGGTCCATGTCCGGGTCCGGGTCCGGGTCCGGGTAAGGGTCCGGGTCCGGGTCCGGGTCCGGATCCGGGTAAGGGTCTGGGTCCGGGTCCGGGTCTGGGTCCGGGTCCGGGTCCGGGTCCGGGTAAGGGTCCGGGTCTGGGTCCGGGTCCGGGTCCGGGTCCTGGTCCGGGTAAGGGTCCGGGTCCTGGTCTGGGTCCGGGTCCGGGTCCGGGTCCGGGTAAGGGTCCGGGTCCGGGTCCGGGTCCGGGTCCGGGTCCGGGTCCGGGTCCGGGTCCGGGTCCGGGTCCGGGTAAGGGTCCGGGTCCATGTCCGGGTCCGGGTCCGGGTCCGGGTAAGGGTCCGGGTCCGGGTCCGGGTCCGGGTCCGGTTCCGGTTCCGGTTCCGGGTCCGGGTCCGGGTCCGGGTAAGGGTCCGGGTCTGGGTCCGGGTCCGGGTCCGGGTCCTGGTCCGGGTAAGGGTCCGGGTCCGGATAAAGGTCCGGCTCCGGGTCCCGGTCCGGGTCCGGGTCCGGGTCCGGGTTCGGTTGCGGTTCCGGGTCCGGGTAAAGGTCCAGGTCCGGGTCCGGGTAAGGGTCCGGGTCCGGGTCCGGGTAAGGGTCCGGGTCCGGGTCCGGGTCCGGGTCCATGTAAGGGTCCAGGTCCGGGTCCGGGTCCGGGTCCGGGTCCGGGTCCGGTTCCGGTTCCGGGTAAGGGTCCGGGTCCGGGTCCGGGTCCGGGTCCGGGTCCGGGTCCGGGTCCGGGTAAGGGTCCGGGTCCGGGTCCGGGTCCGGGTCTGGGTCCGGGTAAGGGTCCGGGTCCGGGTCCGGGTCCGGGTCCGGGTCCGGGTAAGGGTCCGGGATTGGGTCGGGGTCCGGGTCCGGGTCCGGGTAAGGGTCCGGGTCTGGGTCCAGGTCCGGGTCCGGGTCCGGGTCCGGGTCCGGTTCCGGGTCCGGGTAAAGGTCCGGGTCCAGGTCCAGGTACGGGTCCGGGTCCGGGTCCGGTTCCGGTTCCGGGTCCGGGTCCGGGTAAAGGTCCGGTTCCGGGTCCGGGTCCGGGTAAAGGTCCGGGTCCGGGTCCGGGTCCGGGTCCGGGTCCGGGTCCGGGTCCGGGTAAGGTTCCGGGTCCGGGTCCGGGTCCGGGTCCGGGTCCGGGTCCGGGTCCGTTTCCGGTTCCGGTTCCGGGTAAGGATCCGGGTCCGGGTCCTGGTCCGGGTCCGGGTCCGGGTCCGGGTCCGTTTCCGGTTCCGGTTCCGGGTAAGGATCCGGGTCCGGGTCCTGGTCCGGTTCCGGGTCCGGGTCCGGGTAAGGGTCCGGGTCCGGGTCCGGGTCCGGGTAAGGGTCCGGGTCCGGGTCCGGGTCTGGGTCCAGGTCCGGGTCCGGGTCCGGGTCCGGTTCCGGGTCCGGGTAAAGGTCCGGGTGCAGGTCCAGGTACGGGTCCGGGTCCGGGTCCGGTTCCGGTTCCGGGTCCGGGTCTGGGTAAAGGTCCGGTTCCGGGTCCGGGTCCGGGTAAAGGTCCGGGTCCGGGTCCGGGTCCGGGTCCGGGTCCGGGTCCGGGTAAGGTTCCGGGTCCGGGTCCGGGTCCGGGTCCGGGTCCGGGTCCGGGTCCGGGTCCGGGTCCGGGTCCGGTTCCGGATAAGGATCCGGGTCCGGGTCCTGGTCCGGTTCCGGGTCCGGGTCCGGGTAAGGGTCCGGGTCCGGGTCCGGGTCCGGGTAAGGGTCCGGGTCCGGGTCCGGGTCTGGGTCCAGGTCAGGGTCCGGGTCTGGGTCCGGGTCCGGGTCCGGGTCCGGGTAAGGGTCCGGGTCCGGGTCCGGGTCCGGGTCCGGGTCCGGGTCCGGGTCCGGGTCCGGGTCCGGGTCCGGGTCCGGGTCCGGGTAAGGGTCCGGGTCCGGCTCCGGGTCCGGGTAAGGGTCCGGGTCCGGGTCCGGGTCCGGGTCCGGGTCCGGGTCCGGGTCCGGGTAAGGGTCCGGGACTGGGTCGGGGTCCGGGTCCGGGTCCGGGTAAGGGTCCGGGTCCGGGTCCAGGTCCGGGTCCGGTTCCGGGTCCGGGTCCGGGTCCGGGTCCGGGTCCGGGTCCAGGTCCGGGTCCGGGTAAGGGTCCGGGACTGGGTCGGGGTCCGGGTCCGGGTCCGGGTAAGGGTCCGGGTCCGGGTCCAGATCCGGGTCCGGGTCCGGTTCCGGGTCCGGGTCCGGGTCCGGGTCCGGGTCCAGGTAAGGGTCCGGGTCCATGTCCGGGTCCGGGTCCGGGTCCGGGTAAGGGTCCGTGTCCGTGTCCGTGTCCGTGTCCGTGTCCGTATCCGGGTCTGGGTCCGGGTCCGGGTCCAGGTCCGGGTCCGGGTCCGGGTCCGGGTCCGGGTCCGGGTCCGGGTCCGGGTCTGGGTCCGGGTCCGGGTAAGGGTCCGGGTAAGGGTCCGGGTCCTGGTCCGGGTCCGGGTCCGGGTCCGGGTCCGGGTAAGGGTCCGGGTCCGGGTCCGGGTCCGGGTCCGGGTCCGGGTCCGGGTCCGGGTCCGGATCCGGGTCCGGGTCCGGGTCCGGATCCGGGTCCGGGTCCGGGTCCGGGTCCGGGTCCGGGTCCGGGTCCGGATCCGGGTCCGGGTCCGGGTAAGTGTCCGGGTCCATGTCCGGGTCCGGGTCCGGGTCCGGGTAAGGGTCCGGGTCCGGGTCCGGGTCCGGGTCCGGGTCCGGGTCCGGGTCCGGGTCCGGGTCCGGGTCCGGGTCCGGGTCCGGGTCCGGGTAAAGGTCCGGGTCCAGGTCCGGGTCCGGGTCCGGGTAAGGGTCCGGGTCCGGGTCCGGGTCCGGGTCCGGGTCCGGGTCCGGGTCCGGGTCCGGTTCCGGTTCTGGGTCCGGGTAAAGGTCCGGGTCCGGTATCCGGGTCCTGGTCCGGGTCCGGGTCCGGGTAAGTTTCCGGGTCCGGGTCCGGGTCCGGGTCCGGGTCCGGGTCAGGGTCTGGGTCCGGGTCCGGGTCCGGGTCCGGGTCCGGGTCCGGGTCCGGGTCCGGGTCCGGGTCCGGGTCAGGGTCCGGGTCTGGGTCCGGGTCCGGGTCCGGGTCCGGGTAAGGGTCCAGGTCCGGGTCCGGCTCCGGGTCCGGGTCCGGGTCCGGGTCCGGGTCCTGGTAAGGTTCCAGGTAAGGGTCCGGGTCCGGGTCCAATTCCGGGTCCGGGTCCGGGTCCGGGTCCGGGTAAGGGTCCGGGTCTGGGTCCGGGTCCGGGTCCGGGTCCGGGTCCGGGTCCGGGTAAGGCTCCGGGTCCATGTCCGGGTCCGGGTCCGGGTCCGGGTAAGGGTCCGGGTCCGGGTCCGGGTCCGGATCCGGGTAAGGGTCTGGGTCCGGGTCCGGGTCTGGGTCCGGGTCCGGGTCCGGGTCCGGGTAAGGGTCCGGGTCTGGGTCCGGGTCCGGGTCCGGGTCCTGGTCCGGGTAAGGCTCCGGGTCCAGGTCTGGGTCCGGGTCCGGGTCCGGGTCCGGGTAAGGGTCTGGGTCCGGGTCCGGGTCCGGGTCCGGGTCCGGGTCCGGGTCCGGGTCCGGGTAAGGGTCTGGGTCCATGTCCGGGTCCGGGTCCGGGTCCGGGTCCGGGTAAGGGTCCGGGTCCGGGTCCGGGTTCGGTTGCGGTTCCGGGTCCGGGTAAAGGTCCAGGTCCGGGTCCGGGTAAGGGTCCGGGTCCGGGTCCGGGTAAGGGTCCGGGTCCGGGTCCGGGTCCGGATCCAGGTAAGGGTCCAGGTCCGGATCCGGGTCCGGGTCCGGGTCCGGGTCCGGTTCCGGTTCCGGGTAAGGGTCCGGGTCCGGGTCCGGGTCCGGGTCCGGGTCCGGGTCCGGGTCCGGGTAAGGGTCCGGGTCCGGGTCCGGGTCCGGGTCCGGGTCCGGGTCCGGGTAAGGGTCCGGGTCCGGGTCCGGGTCCGGTTCCGGGTCCGGGTAAGGGTCCGGGTCTGGGTCCAGGTCCGGGTCCGGGTCCGGGTCCGGGTCCGGGTCCGGGTCCGGGTCCGGGTAAGGTTCCGGGTCCAGGTCCGGGTCCGGGTCCGGGTCAGGGTCCGGGTCCGGGTCCGGGTCCGGGTCCGGGTCCGGGTAAAGGTCCGGATCCGGGTCCGGGTCCGGGTCCGGGTCCGGGTCCGGGTAAGGTTCCGGGTCCGGGTCCGGGTCCGGGTCCGGGTCCGGGTCCGGGTCCGGGTAAAGGTCCGGATCCGGGTCCGGGTCCGGGTCCGGGTCCGGGTCCGGGTAAAGGTCCGGATCCGGGTCCGGGTCCGGGTCCGGGTCCGGGTCCGGGTCCGGGTCCGGGTCCGGGTAAGGATCCGGGTCCGGGTCCTGGTCCGGTTCCGGGTCAGGGTCCAGGTAAGGGTCCGGGTCCGGGTCCGGGTAAGGGTCCGGGTCCGGGTCCGGGTCCGGTTCTGGGTCCGGGTCCGGGTCCGGGTCCTGGTCCGGGTCTGGGTAAGGGTCCGGGTAAGGGTCCGGGTCCGGGTCCGGGTCCGGGTCCGGGTCCTGGTCCGGGTCCTGGTAAGGTTCCAGGTAAGGGTCCGGGTCCGGGTCCAATTCCGGGTCCGGGTCCGGGTCCGGGTCCGGGTAAGGGTCCGGGTCTGGGTCCGGGTCCGGGTCCGGGTCCGGGTCCGGGTCCGGGTCCGGGTCCGGGTAAGGGTCCGGGTCCATGTCCGGGTCCGGGTCCGGGTCCGGGTAAGGGTCCGGGTCCGGGTCCGGGTCCGGGTCCGGATCCGGGTAAGGGTCTGGGTCCGGGTCCGGGTCTGGGTCCGGGTCCGGGTCCGGGTCCGGGTAAGGGTCCGGGTCTGGGTCCTGGTCCGGGTAAGGGTCCGGGTCCTGGTCTGGGTCCGGGTCCGGGTCCAGGTGTGGGTAAGGGTCCGGGTCCGGGTCCGGGTCCGGGTCCGGGTCCGGGTCCGGGTCCGGGTCCGGGTCCGGGTCCGGGTAAGGGTCCGGGTCCATGTCCGGGTCCGGGTCCGGGTCCGGGTAAGGGTCCGGGTCCGGGTCCGGGTCCGGGTCCGGGTCCGTTTCCGGTTCCGGCTCCGGGTCCGGGTCCGGGTAAGGGTCCGGGTCTGGGTCCGGGTCCGGGTCCGGGTCCTGGTCCGGGTAAGGGTCCGGGTCCGGATAAAGGTCCGGCTCCGGGTCCGGGTCCGGGTCCGGGTCCGGGTCCGGGTTCGGTTGCGGTTCCGGGTCCGGGTAAAGGTCCAGGTCCGGGTCCGGGTAAGGGTCCGGGTCCGGGTCCGGGTAAGGGTCCGGGTCCGGGTCCGGGTCCGGGTCCAGGTAAGGGTCCAGGTCCGGGTCCGGGTCGAGGTCCGGGTAAGGGTCCAGGTCCGGGTCCGGGTCCGGGTCCGGGTCCGGGTCCGCGTCCGGGTCCGGGTCCAGGTCCGGGTAAGGGTCCGGGTCCGGGTCCGGGTCCGGGTCCGGGTCCGGGTAAGGGTCCGGGTCCGGGTCCGGGTAAGGGTCCGGGTCCGGGTCCGGGTCCGGGTAAGGGTCCGGGTCCAGGTCCGGGTCCGGGTCCGGTTCCGGTTCGGGGTCCGGGTCCGGGTCCGGGTCCGGGTAAAGGTCCGGGTCTGGGTCCGGGTCCGGGTCCGGGTCCGGGTCCGGGTCCGGGTCCGGGTAAGGGTCCGGGTCCGGGTCCGGGTCCGGGTCCGGATCCGGGTCCGGGTCCGGGTCCGGCTCCGGGTAAGGGTCCGGGTCCGGGTCCGGCTCCGGGTCCGGGTAAGGGTCCGCGTCCGGGTCCGGGTCCGGGTCTGGTTCCGTGTCCGGTTCCGGGTCCGGGTCCGGGTAAAGGTCCGGGTCCGGGTCCGGGTCCGGGTCTGGGTAAGGGTCCGGGTCCGGGTCCGGGTCCGGGTCCGGGTCTGGGTCCGGGTCAGGGTCCGGGTCTGGGTCCGGGTCCGGGTCCGGGTCCGGGTAAGGGTCCAGGTCCGGGTCCGGCTCCGGGTCCGGGTCTGGGTCCGGGTCCGGGTCCGCGTCCGTGTCCGTGTCCGGGTCCGTGTCCGGGTAATGGTCCGGGTCCGGGTCAGGGTCCGGGTCCAGGTCCGGTTCCGGTTCCGGTTCCGGTTCTGGGTAAGGGTCCGGTTCCGGGTCCGGGTCCGGGTCCGGGTCCGGGTCCGGGTCCGGGTCCGGGTCTGGGTAAGTTTCCGGGTCCGGGTCCGGGTCCGGGTAAGGGTCCGGGTCCGGGTCCGGGTCCGGGTCCAGGTAAGGGTCCAGGTCCGGGTCCTGATCCGGGTCCGGGTCCGAGTCTGGGTCCGGGTCCGGGTCCGGGTCCGGGTATGGGTCCGTGTCCGGGTCCGTGTCCGGGTCCGGGTCCGGGTCCGGGTAAGGGTCCGAGTAAGGGTCCGGGTCCGGGTCCGGGTCCGGGTCTGGGTCCGGGTCCGGGTAAGGGTCCGGGTCCGGGTCCGGGTCCGGGTCCGGGTCCGGGTCCGGGTAAGGGTCCGGGTCCGGGTCCGGGTCCGGGTCCGGGTCCGGGTCCGGGTCCGGGTCCGGGTCCGGGTCCGCGTCCGTGTCCGTGTCCGGGTCCGTGTCCGGGTAAGGGTCCGGGTCCGGGTCAGGGTCCGGGTCCAGGTCCGGTTCCGGTTCCGGTTCGGGTTCTGGGTAAGGGTCCGGGTCCGGGTCCGGGTCCGGGTCTGGGTCCGGGTCCGGGTAAGGGTCCGGGTCCGGGTCCAGGTCCGGGTAAGGGTCCGGGTCCGGGTCCGGGTCCGGGTCCAGGTAAGTGTCCAGGTCCGGGTCCTGATCCGGGTCCGGGTCCGGGTCTGGGTCCGGGTCCGTGTCCGGGTCCGGGTATGGGTCCGGGTCCGGGTCCGGGTCCGGGTCCGGGTCTGGTTCCGTGTCCGGTTCCGGGTCCGGGTCCGGGTCCGGGTAAAGGTCCGGGTCCGGGTCCGGGTCCAGGTCCGGGTAAAGGTCCGTGTCCGTGTCCGTGTCCGTGTCCGTGTCCGTGTCCGGGTCCGGGTCTGGGTCCGGGTCCGGGTCCGGGTCCGGGTCCGGGTCCGGGTCCGGGTCCGGGTTAGGGTCCGGGTCCGGGTCCGGGTCCGGGTCCGGGTCCGGGTCCGGGTCCGGGTCCGGCTCCGGCTCCGGGTCCGGGTCCGGGTAAGGGTCCGCGTCCGGGTCCGGGTCCGGGTCTGGTTCCGTGTCCGGTTCCGGGTCCGGGTCCGGGTAAAGGTCCGGGTCCGGGTCCGGGTCCGTGTCCGTGTCCGTGTCCGTGTCCGTGTCCGTGTCCGTGTCCGGGTCCGGGTCCGGGTCCGGGTCCGGGTCCAGGTCCGGGTCCGGGTCCGGGTCCGGGTCCGGGTCCGGGTCCGGGTCCAGGTCCGGGTCCGGGTCCGGGTCCGGGTCCGGTTCTGGGTCCGGGTAAAGGTCCGTGTCCGGGTCCGTGTCCGTGTCCGTGTCCGTGTCCGTGTCCGTGTCCGGGTCCGGGTCCGGGTCCGGGTCCGGGTCCGGGTCCGGGTCCGGGTCAGGGTCCGGGTCCGGGTCCGGGTCCGGGTCCGGGTCCGGGTCCGGGTCCGGGTCCGGGTCCGGGTAAGGGTCCGGGTCCGGGTCCGGGTCCGGGTCCGGGTCTGGGTCCGGGTCCGGGTAAGGGTCCGGGTCCGGGTCCGGGTCCGGGTCCGGGTCCAGGTCCGGGTAAGGGTCCGGGTCCGGGTAAGGGTCCGGGTCCAGGTCCGGTTCCGGTTCCGGGTCCGGTTCCGGGTAAGGGTCCGGTTCCGGGTCCGGGTCCGGGTCCGGGTCCGTGTCCGTGTCCGGGTCCGGGTCCGGGTAAGGGTCCGGGTAAGGGTCCGGGTCCGGGTCCGGGTCCGGGTCCGGTTCCGGGTCCGGGTCCGGGTAAGGGTCCGGGTCCGGGTCCGGGTCCGGGTCCGGGTAAGGGTCCGGGTCCGGGTCCGGGTCCGGGTCCGGGTAAGGGTCCGGGTCCATGTCCGGGTCCGGGTCCGGGTCCGGGTAAGGGTCCGGGTCCGGGTCCGGGTCCGGGTAAGGGTCTGGGTCCGGGTCCGGGTAAAGGTCCGGGTCAAAGTCCGGGTCCGGGTCCGGGTCCGGGTCCGGGTCCGGGTCCGGGTCCGGATCCGGGTAAGGGTCCGGGTCTGGGTCCGGGTCCGGGTCCGGGTCCGGGTCCGGGTCCGGGTCAGGGTAAGGGTCCGGGTCCGGGTCCGCGTCCGGGTCCGGGTCCGGGTCCGGGTAAGGGTCCGGGTCCGGGTCCGGGTCCGGGTCCGGGTAAGGGTCCGGGTCCGGGTCCGTGTCCGGGTCCGTGTCCGGGTCCGGGTCCGGGTCCGGGTAAGGGTCCGGGTAAGGGTCCGGGTCCGGGTCCGGGTCCGGGTCCGGGTCCGGGTCCGGGTCCGGGTAAGGGTCCGGGTAAGGGTCCGGGTCCGGGTCCGGGTCCGGGTCCGGGTAAGGGTCCGGGTCCGGGTCCGGGTCCGGGTCCGGGTCCGGGTCCGGGTCCGGGTAAGGGTCCGGGTCCATGTCCGGGTCCGGGTCCGGGTCCGGGTAAGGGTCCGGGTCCGGGTCCGGGTCCGGGTCCGGGTAAGGGTCTGGGTCCGGGTCCGGGTAAAGGTCCGGGTCAAAGCCCGGGTCCGGGTCCGGGTCCGGGTCCGGGTCCGGGTCCGGGTCCGGGTCCGGGTCCGGATCCGGGTAAGGGTCCGGGTCTGGGTCCGGGTCCGGGTCCGGGTCCGGGTCCGGGTCCGGGTCAGGGTAAGGGTCCGGGTCTGTGTAAGGATCTGGGTCTGGGTCCGGGTCCGGGTCCGGGTCCGGGTCCGGTTCCGGGTCCGGGTCCGGGTCCGGGTAAAGGTCCGGGTCCGGGTCCGGGTCCGCGTCCGGGTCCGGGTCCGGGTCCGGGTAAGGGTCCGGGTCCGGGTCCGGGTCCGGGTCCGGGTAAGGGTCCGGGTCCGGGTCCGGGTCTGGGTCCGTGTCCGGGTCCGTGTCCGGGTCCGGGTCCGGGTCCGGGTCCAGGTACGGGTCCGGGTCCGGGTCCGAGTTCGGGTCCGGGTCCGGGTCCGGGTCCGGGTCTGGGTAAGGGCCCGGGTCCGGGTCCAGGTCTGGGTAAGGGCCCGGGTCCGGGTCCGGGTAAGGGTCTGGGTCCGGGTCCGGGTCCGGGTCCGGATCCGGGTAAGGGTCCGGGTCTGGGTCCGGGTCCGGGTCCGGGTCCGGGTCCGGGTCCGGGTCAGGGTAAGGGTCCGGGTCCGTGTAAAGGTCCGGGTCCGGGTCCGGGTCCGGGTCCGCGTCCGGGTCCGGGTCCGGGTCCGGGTCCGGGTAAGGGTCCGGGTCCGGGTCGGGGTCCGGGTGCGGGTCCGGGTCCGTGTCCGGGTAAGGGTCCGTGTCCGGGTCCGTGTCCGTGTCCGGGTCCGTGTCCGGGTCAGGGTCCGGGTCCGGGTCCGGGTCCGGGTCCAGGTCCGGGTCCGGTTCCGGGTCCGAGTTCAGGTCCGGGTCCGGGTCCGGGTCCGGGTCTGGGTAAGGGTCCGGTTCCGGGTCCGGGTCCGGGTCTGGGTAAGGGTCCGGGTCAGGGTCCGGGTCCGGGTCCGGGTCCGGGTCCGGGTCCGGGTCCGGGTCCGGGTCCGGGTCCGGGTAAGGGTCCGGGTCCGGGTCCGTGTCCGGGTAAGGTTCCGGGTCCGGGTCCGGGTCCGGGTCGGGGTCCGGGTCCGGGTCCGGGTCCAGTTCTGGGTCCGGGTCCGGGTCCGGGTCCGGGTAAGGGTCCGGGTCCGGGTCCCGGTCCGGGTCCGGGTAAGGTTCCGGGTCCGGGTCCGGGTCCGGGTCCGGGTCCGGGTCCGGGTCCGGGTCCGGGTCCGGGTCCGGGTCCGGGTCTGGGTCCGGGTCAGGGTCAGGGTCCGGGTCCGGGTCCGGGTCCGGGTCCGGGTCTGGGTCCGGGTCAGGGTCAGGGTCCGGGTCCGGGTCCGGGTCCGAGTCCGGGTCCGTGTCCTGGTAAGGGTCCGGGTCCGGGTCCGGCTCCGGATCTCGGTCCGGGTCCGGGTCCGCATCCGGGTCCAGGTCCAGGTCCGCGTAAGGGTCCGGGTCCGGTTCCGGTTCCGGGTAAGGGTCCGGTTCCGGTACCGGGTCCGGGTCCGGGTCTGGGTCCGGGTAAGGGTCCGGGTCCGGGTCCGGGTAAGGGTCCGGGTCCGGGTCCGGGTCCGGGTCCGGGTCCAGGTAAGGGTCCAGGTCCGGGTCCGGGTCCGGGTCCGGGTCCGGTTCTGGTTCCGGTTCCGGGTAAGGATCCGGGTCCGGGTACTGGTCCGGATCCGGGTTCGGGTCCGGGTCCGGGTAAGGGTCCGGGTCCGGGTCCGGGTCCGGGTAAGGGTCCTGGTCCGTGTCCGGGTCCGGGTCCGGGTCCGGGTCCGGGTCCGGGTCCGGGTCAGGGTAAGGGTCCGGGTCCGTGTAAGGGTCCGGGTCCGGGTCCGGGTCCGGGTCCGGGTCCGGGTCCGGGTCCGGGTCCGGGTCCGGGTCCGGGTCCGGGTAAAGGTCCGGGTCCGGGTCCGGGTCCGGGTCCGCGTCCGGGTCCGGGTCCGGGTCCGGGTCCGGGTCCGGGTAAGGGTCCGGGTCCGGGTCGGGGTCCGGGTGCGGGTCCGGGTCCGTGTCCGGGTAAGGGTCCGTGTCCGGGTCCGTGTCCGTGTCCGGGTCCGTGTCCGGGTCAGGGTCCGGGTCCGGGTCCGGGTCCGGGTCCAGGTCCGGGTCCGGTTCCGGGTCCGAGTTCAGGTCCGGGTCCGGGTCCGGGTCCGGGTCTGGGTAAGGGTCCGGTTCCGGGTCCGGGTCCGGGTCTGGGTAAGGGTCCGGGTCAGGGTCCGGGTCCGGGTCCGGGTCCGGGTCCGGGTCCGGGTCCGGGTCCGGGTCCGGGTCCGGGTCCGGGTAAGGGTCCGGGTCCGGGTCCGGGTCCGGGTAAGGTTCCGGGTCCGGGTCCGGGTCCGGGTCGGGGTCCGGGTCCGGGTCCGGGTCCAGTTCTGGGTCCGGGTCCGGGTCCGGGTCCGGGTAAGGGTCCGGGTCCGGGTCCCGGTCCGGGTCCGGGTAAGGTTCCGGGTCCGGGTCCGGGTCCGGGTCCGGGTCCGGGTCCGGGTCCGGGTCTGGGTCCGGGTCAGGGTCAGGGTCCGGGTCCGGGTCCGGGTCCGAGTCCGGGTCCGTGTCCTGGTAAGGGTCCGGGTCCGGGTCCGGCTCCGGATCTGGGTCCGGGTCCGGGTCCGCATCCGGGTCCAGGTCCAGGTCCGCGTAAGGGTCCGGGTCCGGTTCCGGTTCCGGGTAAGGGTCCGGTTCCGGGTCCGGGTCCGGGTCCGGGTCTGGGTCCGGGTAAGGGTCCGGGTCCGGGTCCGGGTAAGGGTCCGGGTCCGGGTCCGGGTCCGGGTCCGGGTCCAGGTAAGGGTCCAGGTCCGGGTCCGGGTCCGGGTCCGGGTCCGGTTCTGGTTCCGGTTCCGGGTAAGGATCCGGGTCCGGGTACTGGTCCGGATCCGGGTTCGGGTCCGGGTCCGGGTAAGGGTCCGGGTCCGGGTCCGGGTCCGGGTAAGGGTCCGGGTCCGGGTCCGGGTCCGGGTCCGGGTAAGGGTCCGGGTCCGGGTCGGGGTCCGGGTGCGGGTCCGGGTCCGTGTCCGGGTAAGGGTCCGTGTCCGGGTCCGTGTCCGTGTCCGGGTCCGTGTCCGGGTCAGGGTCCGGGTCCGGGTCCGGGTCCGGGTCCGGGTCCAGGTCCGGGTCCGGTTCCGGGTCCGAGTTCAGGTCCGGGTCCGGGTCCGGGTCCGGGTCTGGGTAAGGGTCCGGTTCCGGGTCCGGGTCCGGGTCTGGGTAAGGGTCCGGGTCAGGGTCCGGGTCCGGGTCCGGGTCCGGGTCCGGGTCCGGGTCCGGGTCCGGGTCCGGGTCCGGGTCCGGGTAAGGGTCCGGGTCCGGGTCCGGGTCCGGGTCCGGGTAAGGGTCCGGGTCCGGGTCCGGGTCCGGGTCGGGGTCCGGGTCCGGGTCCGGGTCCAGTTCTGGGTCCGGGTCCGGGTCCGGGTCCGGGTAAGGGTCCGGGTCCGGGTCCGGGTCCGGGTCCGGGTAAGGTTCCGGGTCCGGGTCCGGGTCCGGGTCCGGGTCCGGGTCCGGGTCCGGGTCCGGGTCCGGGTCCGGGTCTGGGTCCGGGTCAGGGTCATGGTCCGGGTCCGGGTCCGGGTCCGAGTCCGGGTCCGTGTCCTGGTAAGGGTCCGGGTCCGGGTCCGGCTCCGGATCTGGGTCCGGGTCCGGGTCCGCATCCGGGTCCAGGTCCAGGTCCGCGTAAGGGTCCGGGTCCGGTTCCGGTTCCGGGTAAGGGTCCGGTTCCGGGTCCGGGTCCGGGTCCGGGTCTGGGTCCGGGTAAGGGTCCGGGTCCGGGTCCGGGTAAGGGTCCGGGTCCGGGTCCGGGTCCGGGTCCGGGTCCGGGTCCGGTTCTGGTTCCGGTTCCGGGTAAGGATCCGGGTCCGGGTACTGGTCCGGATCCGGGTTCGGGTCCGGGTCCGGGTAAGGGTCCGGGTCCGGGTCCGGGTCCGGGTAAGGGTCCTGGTCCGTGTCCGGGTCCGGGTCCGGGTCCGGGTCCGGTTCTGGGTCCGGTTCCGGTTCCGGGTCCGGGTCCGGGTCAGGGTCCGGGTCTGGGTCCGTGTCCGTGTCCGGGTCCGGGTCCGGGTCCGGGTCCGGGTCCGGGTCTGGGTCCTGGTAAGGGTCCGGGTCCATGTCCGGGTCCGGGTCCGGGTCCGGGTAAGGGTCCGGGTCCGGGTCCGGGTCCGGGTCCGGGTCCGGGTCCGGGTCCGGGTAAGGGTCCGGGTCCGGGTCCGGGTCCGGGTCAGGGTCCGGTTCCGGTTCCGGGTCCGGGTAAAGGTCCGGGTCCGGGTCCAGGTCCGGGTCCGGGTCCGGGTCCGGGTCCGGGTCCGGGTCCGGGTCCGGGTAAGGTTCCGGGTCCGGGTCCGGGTCCGGGTCCAGGTCCGGGTCCGGGTCCGGGTCCGGGTCCGGGTCCGGGTCCTGGTAAGGGTCCGGGTCAGGGTCCGGGTCCGGGTCCGCGTCCGCGTCCGGGTCCGGGTCCGGGTCCGCGTCCGGGTCCGGGTCCAGGTCCGGGTAAGGGTCCGGGTCCGTGTCAGGGTCCGGGTCCAGGTCCGGTTCCGGTTCCGGTTCCGGTTCCGGGTAAGGGTCCGGTTCCGGGCCCGGGTCCGGGTCCGGGTCCGGGTCCGGGTAAGGTTCCGGGTCCGGGTCCGGGTAAGGGTCTGGGTCCGGGTCCTGGTAAGGGTCCGGGTCAGGGTCCGGGTCCGGGTCCGCGTCCGCGTCCGGGTCCGGGTCCGGGTCCGCGTCCGGGTCCGGGTCCAGGTCCGGGTAAGGGTCCGGGTCCGTGTCAGGGTCCGGGTCCAGGTCCGGTTCCGGTTCCGGTTCCGGTTCCGGTTCCGGGTAAGGGTCCTGTTCCGGGCCCGGGTCCGGGTCCGGGTCCGGGTCCGGGTAAGGTTCCGGGTCCGGGTCCGGGTAAGGGTCCGGGTCCGGGTTTGGGTCCGGGTCCGGGTAAGGGTCCAGGTCCGGGTCCGGGTCCGGGTACGGGTCCGGTTCCGGTTCCGGTTCCGGTTCCGGGTAAGGATCCGGGTCCGGGTCCTGGTCCGGGTCCGGGTCCGGGTCCGGGTAAGGGTCCGGGTCCGGGTCCGGGTCCGGGTAAGGGTCCGGGTCCGGGTCCGGGTCCGGGTCGGGGTCCGGGTCCGGGTCCGGGTCCAGTTCTGGGTCCGGGTCCGGGTCCGGATCCGGGTAAGGGTCCGGGTCCGGGTCCGGGTCCGGGTAAGGTTCCGGGTCCGGGTCCGGGTCCGGGTCCGGGTCCGGGTCCGGGTCCGGGTCCGGGTCCGGGTCCGGGTCCGGGTCTGGGTCCGGGTCCGGGTCCGGGTCCGGGTCCGGGTCCGGGTCCGGGTCCGGGTCCGTGTCCTGGTAAGGGTCCGGGTCCGGGTCCGGCTCCGGATCCGGGTCCGGGTCCGGGTCCGCATCCGGGTCCAGGTCCAGGTCCGCGTAAGGGTCCGGGTCCGGTTCCGGTTCCGGGTAAGGGTCCGGTTCCGGGTCCGGGTCCGGGTCCGGGTCTGGGTCCGGGTAAGGGTCCGGGTCCGGCTCCGGGTAAGGGTCCGGGTCCGGGTCCGGGTCCGGGTCCGGGTCCAGGTAAGGGTCCAGGTCCGGGTCCGGGTCCGGGTCCGGGTCCGGGTCCGGTTCTGGTTCCGGTTCCGGGTAAGGATCCGGGTCCGGGTCCTGGTCCGGATCCGGGTCCGGGTCCGGGTCCGGGTAAGGGTCCGGGTCCGGGTCCGGGTCCGGGTAAGGGTCCTGGTCCGTGTCCGTGTCCGTGTCCGTGTCCGGGTCCGGTTCTGGGTCCAGTTCCGGTTCCGGTTCCGGGTCAGGGTCCGGGTCTGGGTCCGGGTCCGGGTCCGGGTCCGGGTAAGGGTCCGGGTCCGGGTCAGTGTCCGGGTCCAGGTCCGGTTCCGGTTCCGGTTCCGGTTCAGGGTAAGGGTCCGGTTCCAGGTCCGGGTCCGGGTCCGGGTCCGGGTCCGGGTCCGGGTCCGGGTCCGGGTAAGGGTCCGGGTCCGGGTCCGGGTAAGGGTCCGGGTCCGGGTCCGGGTCCGTGTCCGGGTAAGGGTCCGGGTCCGGGTCCGGGTCCGGGTCCGGGTCCGGGTCCGGGTCCTGGTCCGGGTCCGGGTAAGGGTCTGGGTCCGGATCCGGTTCCGGGTCCGGGTAAGGGTCCGGGTCTGTGTCGGGGTCTGGGTCCGGGTCCGGGTAAGGGTCCGGGTCCGGGTCCGGGTCCGGGTCTGCGTAAGGGTCCGGGTCCGGGTCAGGGTCCGGGTAAGGTTCGGGGTCCGGGTCCGGGTCCGGGTCCGGGTCCGGGTCCGGGTCAGGGTCAGGGTCAGTGTCCGGGTCCGGGTCCGGGTCCGGGTCCGGGTCCGGGTCAGGGTCAGTGTCCGGGTCCGGGTCCGGGTCCGGGTCCGGGTCCGGGTCCTGGTAAGGGTCCGGGTCAGGGTCCGGGTCCGGGTCCGGGTCCGGGTAAGGGTCCGGGTCCGGGTCCGGGTCAGGGTCCGGTTCCGGTTCCGGGTCCGGGTAAAGGTCCGGGTCCGGGTCCGGGTCCGGGTCCGGGTCCGGGTCCGGGTCCGGGTCCGGGTCTGGGTCCGGGTCCGGGTCCGGGTCCGGGTCCGGGTCCGGGTCCGGGTCCGTGTCCTGGTAAGGGTCCGGGTCCGGGTCCGGCTCCGGATCCGGGTCCGGGTCCGGGTCCGCATCCGGGTCCAGGTCCAGGTCCGCGTAAGGGTCCGGGTCCGGTTCCGGTTCCGGGTAAGGGTCCGGTTCCGGGTCCGGGTCCGGGTCCGGGTCTGGGTCCGGGTAAGGGTCCGGGTCCGGGTCCGGGTAAGGGTCCGGGTCCGGGTCCGGGTCCGGGTCCAGGTAAGGGTCCAGGTAAGGGTCCAGGTCCGGGTCCGGGTCCGGGTCCGGGTCCGGGTCCGGTTCTGGTTCCGGTTCCGGGTAAGGATCCGGGTCCGGGTCCTGGTCCGGATCCGGGTCCGGGTCCGGGTCCGGGTAAGGGTCCGGGTCCGGGTCCGGGTCCGGGTAAGGGTCCTGGTCCGTGTCCGTGTCTGTGTCCGGGTCCGGGTCCGGTTCTGGGTCCAGTTCCGGTTCCGGTTCCGGGTCAGGGTCCGGGTCTGGGTCCGGGTCCGGGTCCGGGTCCGGGCAAGGGTCCGGGTCCGGGTCAGTGTCCGGGTCCAGGTCCGGTTCCGGTTCCGGTTCCGGTTCAGGGTAAGGGTCCGGTTCCAGGTCCGGGTCCGGGTCCGGGTCCGGGTCCGGGTCCGGGTCCGGGTCCGGGTCCGGGTAAGGGTCCGGGTCCGGGTCCGGGTCCGGGTAAGGGTCCGGGTCCGGGTCCGGGTCCGGGTCCGGGTAAGGGTCCAGGTCCGGGTCCGGGTCCGGGTCCGGGTCCGGGTGCGGGTCCGGGTCCGGGTCCGGGTCCGGGTCCGGTTCCGGGTAAGGGTCCGGGTCCGGGTCCGGGTCCGGGTCCGTGTCCGGGTAAGGGTCCGGGTCCGGGTCCGGGTCCGGGTCCGGGTCCGGGTCCGGGTCCTGGTCCGGGTCCGGGTAAGGGTCTGGGTCCGGATCCGGTTCCGGGTCCGGGTAAGGGTCCGGGTCTGTGTCGGGGTCTGGGTCCGGGTCCGGGTAAGGGTCCGGGTCCGGGTCCGGGTCCGGGTCTGCGTAAGGGTCCGGGTCCGGGTCAGGGTCCGGGTAAGGTTCGGGGTCCGGGTCCGGGTCCGGGTCCGGGTCCGGGTCCGGGTCCGGGTCAGGGTCAGTGTCCGGGTCCGGGTCCGGGTCCGGGTCCGGGTCAGGGTCAGTGTCCGGGTCCGGGTCCGGGTCCGGGTCCGGGTCCGGGTCCGGGTCCGGGTCCTGGTAAGGGTCCGGGTCAGGGTCCGGGTCCGGGTCCGGGTCCGGGTAAGGGTCCGGGTCCGGGTCCGGGTCCGGGTCAGGGTCCGGTTCCGGTTCCGGGTCCGGGTAAAGGTCCGGGTCCGGGTCCGGGTCCGGGTCCGGGTCCGGGTCCGGGTCCGGGTCCGGGTAAGGTTCCGGGTCCGGGTCCGGGTCCGGGTCCGGGTCCGAGTCCGGTTCCGGGTCCGGGTCCGGGTAAGGGTCCGGGTCCGGGTCCGGGTAAGGGTCCGGGTCCGGGTCCAGGTCCGGGTCCGGGTAAGGGTCCAGGTCCGGGTCCGGGTCCGGGTCCGTGTCCGGGTCCGTGTCCGTGTCCAGGTCCGGGTCCGGGTCCGGGTCCGGGTCCAGTTCCGGTTCCGGGTAAGGGTCCGGGTCCGGGTCCGGGTCCGGGTCCGGGTCCGGGTAAGGGTCCGGGTCCGGGTCCGGGTCCGGGTCCGGGTCCGGGTCCGGGTAAGGGTCTGGGTCCGGGTCCGGGTCCGGGTCCGGGTAAGGGTCCGGGTCTGTGTCGGGGTCTGGGTCCAGGTCCGGGTAAGGGTCCGGGTCCGGGTCCGGGTCCGGGTCTGCGTAAGGGTCCGGGTCCGGGTCCCGGTCCGGGTCCGGGTCCGGGTCCGGGTCCGGGTCCGGGTCCGGGTCCGGGTCCGGGTCAGGGTCCGGGTCTGCGTAAGGGTCCGGGTCCGGGTCAGGGTCCGGGTAAGGTTCGGGGTCCGTGTCCGGGTCCTGGTCCGGGTCCGGGTCCGGGTCCGGGTCAGGGTCAGTGTCCGGGTCCGGGTCCGGGTCCGGGTCCGGGTCCGGGTCCGGGTCAGGGTCAGTGTCCGGGTCCGGGTCCGGGTCCGGGTCGGGGTCCGGGTCCGGGTAAGGGTCAGGGTCCGGGTCCGGGTCCGGGTCCGGGTCCGGGTCCGGGTCCGGGTCCGGTTCCGGGTAAGGGTCCGGGTCCGGGTCCGGGTCCGGGTCCGGGTCCGGGTCCGGGTAAGGGTCCGGGTCCGGGTCCGGGTCCGGGTAAGGGTCCGGGTCCGGGTCCGGGTCCGGGTCCGAGTCCGGGTCCGGTTCCGGGTCCGGGTCCAGGTCCGGGTAAGGGTCCGGGTCCGGGTCAGTGTCCGGGTCCAGGTCCGGTTCTGGTTCCGGTTCCGGTTCCGGGTAATGGTCCGGTTCCGGGTCCGGGTCCGGGTCCGGGTCCGGGTCCGGGTAAGGTTCCGGGTCCGGGTCCGGGTAAGGGTCCGGGTCCGGGTCCGGGTCCGGGTCCGGGTCCGGGTCCGGGTCCAGGTAAGGGTCCAGGTCCGGGTCCGGGTCCGGGTCCGGGTCCGGTTCCGGTTCCGGTTCCGGGTAAGGGTCCGGGTCCGGGTCCGGGTCCGGGTCCGGGTAAGGGTCCGGGTAAGGGTCCGGGTCCGGGTCCGGGTCCGGGTAAGGGTCCGGGTCCGGGTCCGGGTCCGGGTCCGAGTCCGGGTCCGGTTCCGGGTCCGGGTCCAGGTCCGGGTAAGGGTCCGGGTCCGGGTCAGTGTCCGGGTCCAGGTCCGGTTCTGGTTCCGGTTCCGGTTCCGGGTAATGGTCCGGTTCCGGGTCCGGGTCCGGGTCCGGGTCCGGGTCCGGGTAAGGTTCCGGGTCCGGGTCCGGGTAAGGGTCCGGGTCCGGGTCCGGGTCCGGGTCCGGGTCCGGGTCCGGGTCCAGGTAAGGGTCCAGGTCCGGGTCCGGGTCCGGGTCCGGGTCCGGTTCCGGTTCCGGTTCCGGGTAAGGGTCCGGGTCCGGGTCCGGGTCCGGGTCCGGGTAAGGGTCCGGGTAAGGGTCCGGGTCCGGGTCCGGGTCCGGGTCCGGGTCCGGGTAAGGGTCCGGGTCTGGGTCGGGGTCCGGGTCCGGGTCCGGGTCCGGGTAAGGGTCCGGGTCCGGGTCCGGGTCCGGGTCCGGGTCCGGGTCCGGGTCCGGGTCCAGGTAAGGGTCCAGGTCCGGGTCCGGGTCCGGGTCTGGGTCCGGTTCCGGTTCCGGTTCCGGGTAAGGGTCCAGGTCCGGGTCCTGGTCCGGGTCCGGGTCCGGGTCCAGGTAAGGGTCCGGGTCCGGGTCCGGGTAAGGGTCCGGGTCCGGGTCCGTGTCCGGGTCCGGTTCCGGTTCGGGGTCCGGGTCCGGGTCCGGGTCCGGGTCCGGGTCCGGGTCCGGGTCCGGGTCCGGGTAAGGGTCCGGGTCCGGGTCCGGGTCCGGGTCCGGGTCCGGATCCGGGTCCGCGTAAGGGTCCGGGTCCGGGTCCGGGTCCGGGTCCGGGTCCGGGTCCGGGTCCGGGTAAGGGTCCGGGTCCGGGTCCGGGTCCGGGTCCGGGTCCGGATCCGGGTCCGGGTAAGGGTCCGGGTCCGGGTCCGGGTCCGGGTCCGGGTCCGGGTCCGGGTCCGGGTCCGGGTCCGGGTCCGGGTCCGGGTCCGGATCCGGGTCCGGGTAAGGGTCCGGGTCCGGGTCCGGGTCCGGGTCCGGGTCCGGGTCCGGGTCCGGGTCCGGGTCCGGGTCCGGGTCCGACTCCGGGTCCGGGTCCAGGTAAGGGTCCGGGTCCGGGTCCGGGTCCGGGTCCGGTTCCGGTTCCGGTTCCGGGTCCGGGTCCGGGTCCGGGTAAGGGTCCGGGTCCGGGTCCGGGTAAGGGTCCGGGTCCGGGTCCGGGTCCGGGTCCTGGTCCGGGTCCGGGTCCGGGTCCGGGTCCGGGTCCGGGTCCGGGTCCTGGTCCGGGTAAGGGTCCGGGTCCGGCTCCGGGTCCGGGTCCGGGTCCGGGTCCGGGTCCGGTTCCGGTTCCGGTTCCGGTTCCGGTTCCGGGTAAGGGTCCGGGTCCGGGTCCGGGTCCGGGTCCGGGTAAGGGTCCGGGTAAGGGTCCGGGTCCGGGTCCGGGTCCGGGTCCGGGTCCGGGTAAGGGTCCGGGTCTGGGTCGGGGTCCGGGTCCGGGTCCGGGTCCGTGTAAGGGTCCGGGTCCGGGTCCGGGTCCGGGTCCGGGTCCGGGTCCGGGTCCAGGTAAGGGTCCAGGTCCGGGTCCGGGTCCGGGTCTGGGTCCGGTTCCGGTTCCGGTTCCGGGTAAGGGTCCAGGTCCGGGTCCTGGTCCGGGTCCGGGTCCGGGTCCAGGTAAGGGTCCGGGTCCGGGTCCGGGTAAGGGTCCGGGTCCGGGTCCGTGTCCGGGTCCGGTTCCGGTTCGGGGTCCGGGTCCGGGTCCGGGTCCTGGTCCGGGTCCGGGTCCGGGTCCGGGTCCGGGTCCGGGTCCGGGTAAGGGTCCGGGTCCGGGTCCGGGTCCGGGTCCGGGTCCGGGTCCGGGTCCGGGTAAGGGTCCGGGTCCGGCTCCGGGTCCGGGTAAGGGTCCAGGTCCGGGTCCGGGTCCGGGTCCGGTTCTGGTTCCGGTTCCGGTTCCGGGTAAAGGTCCGGTTCCGGGTCCGGGTCCGGGTCCGGGTCCGGGTCCGGGTCCGGGTCCGGGTCCGGGTCCGGGTCCGGGTCCGGGTCCAGGTAAGGGTCCGGGTCCGGGTCCGGGTCCGGGTTCGGGTCCGGTTCCGGTTCCGGGTCCGGGTCCGGGTCCGGGTAAGGGTCCGGGTCCGGGTCCGGGTAAGGGTCCGGGTCCGGGTCCGGGTAAGGGTCCGGGTCCTGGTCCGTGTCCGTGTCCGTGTCCGTGTCCGGGTCCGTGTCCGGGTCTGGGTCCGGGTCCGGGTCCGGGTCCATGTCCGGGTCCGGGTCCGGGTCAGGGTCCGGGTCCGGGTCCGGGTCCAGGTCCGGGTCCGGGTCCGGGTCTGGGTCCGGGTAAGGGTGCGGGTCCTGGTCCTGGTCCGGGTCCGGGTCCGGGTCCGGGTCCGGGTCCGGGTAAGGGTCCGGGTCCGGGTCCGGGTCCGGGTCCGGGTCCGGGTCCGGGTCGGGGTCCGGGTCCGGGTCCGGGTCCGGGTAAAGGTCCGGGTCCGGGTCCGGGTCCGGGTCCGGGTAAGGGTCCGGGTCCGGGTCCTGGTCCGGGTCCGGGTCCGGGTCCGGGTCCGGGTAAGGGTCCGGGTCCGGGTCCGGGTCCGGGTCCGGGTCCGGGTCCGGGTCGGGGTCCGGGTCCGGGTCCGGGTCCGGGTAAAGGTCCGGGTCCGGGTCCGGGTCCGGGTCCGGGTAAGGGTCCGGGTCCGGGTCCGGGTCCTGGTCCGGGTCCGGGTCCGGGTCCGGGTAAGGGTCCGTTCCGGGTCTGGGTCCGGGTCCGGGTCCGGGTCCGGGTAAGGGTCCGGGTCCGGGTCCGGGTAAGGGTCCGGGTCCCAGTCCGGGTAAGGGTCCGGGTCCGGGTCCGGGTCCGGGTCCGGGTCCGGTTCCGGTTCCGGTTCCGGGTAAGGATCCGGGTCCAGGTCCTGGTCCGGGTCCGGGTCCGGGTCCGGGTAAGGGTCCGGGTCCGGGTCCGGGTAAGGGTCTGGGTCCGGGTCCGGGTCCGGGTCCGGTTCTGGGTCCGGGTCCGGGTCCGGGTAAGGGTCCGGGTCAGGGTCCGGGTCCGGGTCTGGGTAAGGGTCCGGGTCCGGGTCCGGGTCCGGGTCTGCGTCCGGGTCCGGGTCCGGGTCCGGGTCCGGGTCCGGGTCAGGGTCCGGGTCAGGGTCCGGGTCCGGGTCCGGGTCCGGGTCCGGGTAAGGGTCCGGGTCCGGGTCCGGGTCCGGGTCCGGGTCCGTGTCCGTGTCCGGTTCCGGGTCCGGGTAAAGGTCCGGGTCCGGGTCTGGGTCCGGGTAAGGGTCCGGGTCCGGGTCCGGGTCCGGGTAAGGGTCCGTTCCGGGTCTGGGTACGGGTCCGGGTCCGGGTCCGGGTAAGGGTCCGGGTCCGGGTCCGGGTAAGGGTCCGGGTCCGGGTCCGGGTCCGGGTCCGGGTCCGGGTCCGGGTCCGGTTCCGGTTCCCGGTAAGGATCCGGGTCCATGTCCTGGTCCGGGTCCGGGTCCGGGTCCGGGTAAGGGTCCGGGTCCGGGTCCGGGTAAGGGTCCGGGTCCGGGTCCGGGTCCGGGTCCGGTTCTGGGTCCGGGTCCGGGTCCGGGTCCGGGTCTGGGTAAGGGTCCGGGTAAGGGTCCGGGTCCGGGTCCGGGTCCGGGTCCGGGTCCGGGTCCGGGTCCGGGTCCGGGTCCTGGTAAGGGTCCGGGTAAAGGTCCGGGTCCGGGTCCGGGTCAGGGTCCGGGTCCGGGTAAGGGTCCGGGTCTGGGTCCGGGTCCGGATCCAGGTCCGGGTCCGGGTAAGGGTCCGGGTCCATGTCCGGGTCCGGGTCCGGGTCCGGGTCCGGGTCCGGGCCCGGGTCCGGGTAAGGGTCCGGGTCCGGGTCCGGGTCCGGGTCCGGGTCCGGGTCCGGGTCCGGGTCCGGGTCCGGGTCCGGGTCTGGTTCCGGTTCCGGGTAAGGATCCGGGTCCAGGTCCTGGTCCGGGTCCGGGTCCGGGTCCGGGTAAGGGTCCGGGTCCGGGTCCGGGTAAGGGTCTGGGTCCGGGTCCGGGTCCGGGTCCGGGTCCGGGTAAGGGTCCGGGTCTGGGTAAGGGTCCGTTCCGGGTCTGGGTCCGGGTCCGGGTCCGGGTCAGGGTAAGGGTGCGGGTCCGGGTCCGGGTAAGGGTCCGGGTCCGGGTCCGGGTCCGGGTCCGGGTCCGGGTCCGGTTCCGGTTCCGGTTCCGGGTAAGGATCCGGGTCCAGGTCCTGGTCCGGGTCCGGGTCCAGGTCCGGGTAAGGGTCCGGGTCCGGGTCCGGGTCCGGGTCCGGGTCCGGGTCCGGTTCCGGTTCCGGTTCCGGGTAAGGATCCGGGTCCAGGTCCTGGTCCGGGTCCGGGTCCGGGTCCGGGTAAGGGTCCGGGTCCGGGTCCGGGTAAGGGTCTGGGTCCGGGTCCGGGTCCGGGTCCGGTTCTGGGTCCGGGTCCGGGTCCGGGTAAGGGTCCGGGTCAGGGTCCGGGTCCGGGTCTGGGTAAGGGTCCGGGTCCGGGTCCGGGTCCGGGTCTGCGTCCGGGTCCGGGTCCGGGTCCGGGTCCGGGTCCGGGTCAGGGTCCGGGTCAGGGTCCGGGTCCGGGTCCGGGTCCGGGTAAGGGTCCGGGTCCGGGTCCGGGTCCGGGTCCGGGTCCGTGTCCGTGTCCGGTTCCGGGTCCGGGTAAAGGTCCGGGTCCGGGTCTGGGTCCGGGTAAGGGTCCGGGTCCGGGTCCGGGTCCGGGTAAGGGTCCGTTCCGGGTCTGGGTACGGGTCCGGGTCCGGGTCCGGGTAAGGGTCCGGGTCCGGGTCCGGGTAAGGGTCCGGGTCCGGGTCCGGGTCCGGGTCCGGGTCCGGGTCCGGTTCCGGTTCCGGTTCCCGGTAAGGATCCGGGTCCATGTCCTGGTCCGGGTCCGGGTCCGGGTCCGGGTAAGGGTCCGGGTCCGGGTCCGGGTAAGGGTCCGGGTCCGGGTCCGGGTCCGGGTCCGGGTCCGGTTCTGGGTCCGGGTCCGGGTCCGGGTCCGGGTCCGGGTAAGGGTCCGGGTAAGGGTCCGGGTCCGGGTCCGGGTCCGGGTCCGGGTCCGGGTCCGGGTCCGGGTCCGGGTCCTGGTAAGGGTCCGGGTAAAGGTCCGGGTCCGGGTCCGGGTCAGGGTCCGGGTCCGGGTAAGGGTCCGGGTCTGGGTCCGGGTCCGGATCCAGGTCCGGGTCCGGGTAAGGGTCCGGGTCCATGTCCGGGTCCGGGTCCGGGTCCGGGTCCGGGTCCGGGTAAGGGTTCGGGTCCGGGTCCGGGTCTGGTTCCGGTTCCGGGTCCGGGTAAAGGTCCGGGTCCGGGTCCGAGTCCGGGTCCGGGTCCGGGTCCAGGTCCGGGTCCGGGTCCGGGTCCGGGTCCGGGTCCGGTTCTGGGTCCGGGTCCGGGTAAAGGTCCGGGTCCGGGTCCGGGTCCGGGTCCGGGTCCGGGTCCGGGTAAGGTTCCGGGTCCGGGTCCGGGTCCGGGTCCGGATCCGGGTCCGGGTCCGGGTCCGGGTCTGGGTCCGGTTCAGGGTCCGGGTCCGGGTCCGGGTCCGGGTCCGGGTCCGGGTCCGGGTCCTGGTAAGGGTCCGGGTCCGGGTCCGGGTCCGGGTCCGGGTCTGCGTCCGGGTCCGGGTCCAGGTCCGGGTAAGGGTCCGGGTCCGGGTCCGGTTCCTGTTCCGGTTCCGGTTCCGGGTAAGGGTCCGGTTCCGGGTCCGGGTCCGGGTCCAGGTCCGGGTCCGGGTAAGGGTCCGGGTCCGGGTCCGGGTAAGGGTCCGGGTCCGTGTCCGGGTCCGGGTGCAGGTAAGGGTCCAGGTCCGGGTCCGGGTCCGGGTCCGGGTCCGGGTCCGGTTCCGGTTCTGGTTCCGGGTAAGGATCCGGGTCCGGGTCCTGGTCCGGGTCCGGGTCCGGGTCCGGGTAAGGGTCCGGGTCCGGGTCCGGGTAAGGGTCCGGGTCCGGGTCCGGGTCCGGGTCCGGGTCAGATTCTGGGTCCGGGTCCGGGTCCGGGTCCGGGTCCGGGTCCGGGTCCGGGTCTGGGTCCGGGTCCGGGTCCGGGTCCGGGTAAGGGTCCGGGTCCATGTCTGGGTCCGGGTCCGGGTCCGGGTCCGGGTAAGGGTCCGGGTCTGGGTAAGGGTCCGGGTCCGGGTCCGGGTCCGGGTCCGGGTCCGGGTCCGGGTCCGGGTCCGGGTCCGGGTCTGGGTCCGGGTCCGGGTCCGGGTCCGGGTAAGGGTCCGGGTCCATGTCTGGGTCCGGGTCCGGGTCCGGGTCCGGGTCCGGGTAAGGGTCCGGGTCCGGGTCCGGGTAAGGGTCCGGGTCTGGGTCCGGGTCCGGGTCCGGGTCCGGGTCCGGGTCCTGGTCCGGGTCCGGGTCCGGGTCCGGGTCCTGGTCCGGGTATGGGTCCGGGTCCGGCTCCGGGTCCGGGTAAGGGTCCGGGTCCGGGTCCGGGTCCGGGTCCGGGTCTGGTTCCGTGTCCGGTTCCGGGTCCGGGTCCGGGTAAAGGTCCGGGTCCGGGTCCGGGTCCGGGTCCGGGTAAGGGTCCGTGTCCGGGTCCGTGTCCGTGTCCGTGTCCGTGTCCGGGTCCGGGTCCGGGTCTGGGTCCGGGTCCGGGTCCGGGTCCGTGTCCGGGTTAGGGTCCGGGTCCGGGTCCGGGTCCGGGTCCGGGTCCGGGTCAGGGTCCGGGTCCGGGTCCGGGTCCAGGTCCGGGTCCGGGTCCGGGTCCGGGTCCGGGTCCGGGTCTGGGTCCGGTAAGGGTCCGGGTCCGGGTCCCTGGTCCGGGTAAAGGTCCGGGTCCGGGTCCGGGTCCGGGTCCGGGTCCGGGTAAGGTTCCGGGTCCGGGTCCGGGTCCGGGTCCGGGTCCGGGTCCGGGTCCGGGTCCGGGTCCGGGTCCGGGTCCGGGTCCGGGTCCGGGTCCAGGTAAGTGTCCAGGTCCGGGTCCGGGTCCGGGTCCGGGTCCGGTTCCGGTTCCGGTTCCGGGTAAGGATCCGGGTCCGGGTCCTGGTCCGGGTCCGGGTCCGGGGTCCGTGTAAGGGTCCGGGTCCGGGTCCGGGTCCGGGTCCGGGTCCGGTCCGGGTCCGGGTAAGGGTCCGGGTCCAGGTCCGGGTCCGGGTCCGGGTCCGGGTAAGGGTCCGGGTCTGGGTCCGGGTCCGTGTCCGTGTCCGGGTCCGTGTCCGGGTCCGGGGTAAGGGTCCGGGTCCGGGTCCGGGTCTGGGTCCGGGTCCGGGTCCGGGTCCGGGTAAGGGTCCGGGTCTGGGTCCGGGTCCGGGTCCGGGTCCTGGTCCGGGTAAGGGTCCGGGTCCGGATAAAGGTCCGGCTCCGGCTCCGGCTCCGGGTCCGGGTCCGGGTCCGGGTCCGGGTAAGGGTCCGGGTCCGGGTCCGGGTCCGGATCCGGTTCCGGGTCTGGGTAAAGGTCCGGGTCCGGGTCCGGGTCCGGGTCCGGGTCCGGGTAAGGGTCCGGGTCCATTTCCGGGTCCGGGTCCGGGTCCGGGTAAGGGTTCGGGTCCGGGTCCGGGTCTGGTTCCGGTTCCGGGGTCCGGGTAAAGGTCCGGGTCCGGGTCCGAGTCCGGGTCCGGGTCCGGGGCCAGGTCCGGGTCCGGGTCCGGGGTCCGGGTCCGTGGTCCGGTTCTGGGTCCGGGTCGGGTAAAGGTCCGGGTCCGGGTCCGGGTCCGGGTCCGGTCCGGGTCCGGGTAAGGTTCCGGGTCCGGGTCGGGTCCGGGTCCGGGTCCGGGTCTGGGTCCGGTTCAGGGTCCGGGTCCGGGTCCGGGTCCGGGTCCGGGTCCGGGTCCGGGTCCTGGTAAGGGTCCGGGTCCGGGTCTGGGTCCGGGTCCGGGTCTGCGTCCGGGGTCCGGGTCCAGGTCCGGGTAAGGGTCCGGGTCCGGGTCAGGGTCCGGGTCCGGGTCCGGGTCCGGTTCCTGTTCCGGTTCCGGTTCCGGGTAAGGGTCCGGTTCCGGGTCCGGGTCCGGGTCCAGGTCCGGGTCCGGGTAAGGGTCCGGGTCCGGGTCCGGGTAAGGGTCCGGGTCCGTGTCCGGGTCCGGGTGCAGGTAAGGGTCCAGGTCCGGGTCCGGGTCCGGGTCCGGGTCCGGGTCCGGTTCCGGTTCTGGTTCCGGGTAAGGATCCGGGTCCGGGTCCTGGTCCGGGTCCGGGTCCGGGTCCGGGTAAGGGTCCGGGTCCGGGTCCGGGTAAGGGTCCGGGTCCGGGTCCGGGTCCGGGTCCGGGTCAGATTCTGGGTCCGGGTCCGGGTCCGGGTCCGGGTCCGGGTCCGGGTCCGGGTCTGGGTCCGGGTCCGGGTCCGGGTCCGGGTAAGGGTCCGGGTCCATGTCTGGGTCCGGGTCCGGGTCCGGGTCCGGGTAAGGGTCCGGGTCTGGGTAAGGGTCCGGGTCCGGGTCCGGGTCCGGGTCCGGGTCCGGGTCCGGGTCCGGGTCCGGGTCCGGGTCCGGGTCCGGGTCTGGGTCCGGGTCCGGGTCCGGGTCCGGGTAAGGGTCCGGGTCCATGTCTGGGTCCGGGTCCGGGTCCGGGTCCGGGTAAGGGTCCGGGTCTGGGTAAGGGTCCGGGTCCGGGTCCGGGTCCGGGTCCGGGTCCGGGTCCGGGTCCGGGTCCGGGTCCGGGTCTGGGTCCGGGTCCGGGTCCGGGTCCGGGTAAGGGTCCGGGTCCATGTCTGGGTCCGGGTCCGGGTCCGGGTCCGGGTCCGGGTCCGGGTCCGGGTCCGGGTCCAGGTAAGGGTCCGGGTCCGGCTCCGGGTCCGGGTAAGGGTCCGGGTCCGGGTCCGGGTCCGGGTCCGGTTCCGGTTCCGGTTCCGGGTAAAGGTCCGGGTCCGGGTCCGGGTCCGGGTCCGGGTCCGGGTCCGGGTCCGGGTAAGGGTCCGGGTCCGGGTCCGGGTCCGGGTCCGGGTCCGGGTCCGGGTAAGGGTCCGGGTCCGGGTCCGGGTCCGGGTCCGGGTCCGGGTCCGGGTCCGGGTCCGGGTCCGGGTCCGGGTCCGGGTCCGGGTCCAGGTAAGGGTCCGGGTCCGGGTCCGGGTCCGGGTCCGGTTCCGGTTCCGGTTCCGGGTCCGGGTCCGGGTCCGGGTCCGGGTAAGGGTAAGGGTCCGGGTCCGGGTCCGGGTAAGGGTCCGGGTCTGGGTCCGGGTCCGGATCCGGGTCCGGGTCCTGGTCCGGGTCCGGGTCCGGGTCCGGGTCCGGGTCCGGGTCCTGGTCCGGGTAAGGGTCCGGGTCCGGCTCCGGGTCCGGGTAAGGGTCCGGGTCCGGGTCCGGGTCCGGGTCTGGTTCCGTGTCCGGTTCCGGTTCCGGGTCCGGGTAAAGGTCCGGGTCCGGGTCCGGCTCCGGGTCCGGGTAAGGGTCCGTGTCCGGGTCGGTGTCCGTGTCCGTGTCCGTGTCCGGGTCCGTGTCCGGGTCTGGGTCCGGGTCCGGGTCCGGGTCCGTGTCCGGGTTAGGGTCCGGGTCCGGGTCCGGGTCCGGGTCCGGGTCAGGGTCCGGGTCCGGGTCCGGGTCCAGGTCCGGGTCCGGGTCCGGGTCCGGGTCCGGGTCCGGGTCTGGGTCCGGGGAAGGGTCCGGGTCCGGGTCCGGGTCCGGGTCCGGGTCCGGGTCCGGGTCCGGGTCCGGGTCCGGGTCCGGGTCCGGGTCCGTGTCCGGGTCCTGGTAAGGGTCCGGGTCCGGGTCCGGGTCCGGGTCCGGGTCCGGTTCCGGTTCCGGTTCCGGGTCCGGGTCCGGGTCCGGGTAAGGGTCCGGGTCCGGGTCCGGGTAAGGGTCCGGGTCTGGGTCCGGGTCCGGGTCCGGGTCCGGGTCCTGGTCCGGGTCCGGGTCCGGGTCCGGGTCCGGGTCCGGGTCCGGGTCCTGGTCCGGGTAAGGGTCCGGGTCCGGCTCCGGGTCCGGGTAAGGGTCCGGGTCCGGGTCCGGGTCCGGGTCTGGTTCCGTGTCCGGTTCCGGGTCCGGGTCCGGGTAAAGGTCCGGGTCCGGGTCCGGCTCCGGGTCCGGGTAAGGGTCCGTGTCCGGGTCCGTGTCCGTGTCCGTGTCCGTGTCCGGGTCCGTGTCCGGGTCTGGGTCCGGGTCCGGGTCCGGGTCCGTGTCCGGGTTAGGGTCCGGGTCCGGGTCCGGGTCCGGGTCCGGGTCAGGGTCCGGGTCCGGGTCCGGGTCCAGGTCCGGGTCCGGGTCCGGGTCCGGGTCCGGGTCCGGGTCCGGGTCTGGGTCCGGGTAAGGGTCCGGGTCCGGGTCCTGGTCCGGGTCCGGGTCCGGGTCCGGGTCCGGGTAAGGGTCCGGGTCCGGGTTCCGGGTCCGGGTCCGGGTCCGGGTCCGGGTCCGGGTCCGGGTCTGGGTCCGGGTCCGGGTCCAGGTAAGGGTCCGGGTCCGGGTCCGGGTCCGGGTCCGGGTCCGGGTCCGGGTCCGGGTCCGGTTCCGGTTCCGGTTCCGGGTCCGGGTCCGGGTCCGGGTCCGGGTCCGGGTAAGGGTCCGGGTCCGGGTCCGGGTCCGGGTCCGGGTCAGGGTCCGGGTCCGGGTCCGGGTCCAGGTCCGGGTCCGGGTTCCGGGTCCGGGTCCGGTTCCGGTTCCGGTTCCGGGTAAGGATCCGGGTCCGGGTCCTGGTCCGGGTCCGGGTCCGGGTCCGTGTAAGGGTCCGGGTCCGGGTCCGGGTCCGGGTCCGGGTCCGGGTAAGGGTCCGGGTCCAGGTCCGGGTCCGGGTCCGGGTCCGGGTAAGGGTCCGGGTCTGGGTCCGGGTCCGTGTCCGTGTCCGGGTCCGTGTCCGGGTCCGGGTAAGGGTCCGGGTCCGGGTCCGGGTCTGGGTCCGGGTCCGGGTCCGGGTCCGGGTAAGGGTCCGGGTCTGGGTCCGGGTCCGGGTCCGGGTCCTGGTCCGGGTAAGGGTCCGGGTCCGGATAAAGGTCCGGCTCCGGCTCCGGCTCCGGGTCCGGGTCCGGGTCCGGGTCCGGGTAAGGGTCCGGGTCCGGGTCCGGGTCCGGATCCGGTTCCGGGTCTGGGTAAAGGTCCGGGTCCGGGTCCGGGTCCGGGTCCGGGTCCGGGTCCGGGTAAGGGTCCGGGTCCATGTCCGGGTCCGGGTCCGGGTCCGGGTAAGGGTTCGGGTCCGGGTCCGGGTCTGGTTCCGGTTCCGGGTCCGGGTAAAGGTCCGGGTCCGGGTCCGAGTCCGGGTCCGGGTCCGGGTCCAGGTCCGGGTCCCGGGTCCGGGTCCGGGTCCGGTTCTGGGTCCGGGTCCGGGTAAAGGTCCGGGTCCGGGTCCGGGTCCGGGTCCGGGTCCGGGTCCGGGTAAGGTTCCGGGTCCGGGTCCGGGTCCGGGTCCGGATCCGGATCCGGGTCCGGGTCCGGGTCTGGGTCCGGTTCAGGGTCCGGGTCCGGGTCCGGGTCCGGGTCCGGGTCCGGGTCCGGGTCCTGGTAAGGGTCCGGGTCCGGGTCCGGGTCCGGGTCCGGGTCTGCGTCCGGGTCCGGGTCCGGGTCCAGGTCCGGGTAAGGGTCCGGGTCCGGGTCAGGGTCCGGGTCCGGGTCCGGGTCCGGTTCCTGTTCCGGTTCCGGTTCCGGGTAAGGGTCCGGTTCCGGGTCCGGGTCCGGGTCCAGGTCCGGGTCCGGGTAAGGGTCCGGGTCCGGGTCCGGGTAAGGGTCCGGGTCCGTGTCCGGGTCCGGGTGCAGGTAAGGGTCCAGGTCCGGGTCCGGGTCCGGGTCCGGGTCCGGGTCCGGTTCCGGTTCTGGTTCCGGGTAAGGATCCGGGTCCGGGTCCTGGTCCGGGTCCGGGTCCGGGTCCGGGTAAGGGTCCGGGTCCGGGTCCGGGTAAGGGTCCGGGTCCGGGTCCGGGTCCGGGTCCGGTTCCGGTTCCGGTTCCGGGTCCGGGTCCGGGTCCGGGTCCGGGTAAGGGTCCGGGTCCGGGTCCGGGTAAGGGTCCGGGTCTGGGTCCGGGTCCGGATCCGGGTCCGGGTCCTGGTCCGGGTCCGGGTCCGGGTCCGGGTCCGGGTCCGGGTCCTGGTCCGGGTAAGGGTCCGGGTCCGGCTCCGGGTCCGGGTAAGGGTCCGGGTCCGGGTCCGGGTCCGGGTCTGGTTCCGTGTCCGGTTCCGGTTCCGGGTCCGGGTAAAGGTCCGGGTCCGGGTCCGGCTCCGGGTCCGGGTAAGGGTCCGTGTCCGGGTCGGTGTCCGTGTCCGTGTCCGTGTCCGGGTCCGTGTCCGGGTCTGGGTCCGGGTCCGGGTCCGGGTCCGTGTCCGGGTTAGGGTCCGGGTCCGGGTCCGGGTCCGGGTCCGGGTCCGGGTCAGGGTCCGGGTCCGGGTCCGGGTCCAGGTCCGGGTCCGGGTCCGGGTCCGGGTCCGGGTCCGGGTCTGGGTCCGGGGAAGGGTCCGGGTCCGGGTCCGGGTCCGGGTCCGGGTCCGGGTCCGGGTCCGGGTCCGGGTCCGGGTCCGGGTCCGGGTCCGGGTCCGTGTCCGGGTCCTGGTAAGGGTCCGGGTCCGGGTCCGGGTCCGGGTCCGGGTCCGGTTCCGGTTCCGGTTCCGGGTCCGGGTCCGGGTCCGGGTAAGGGTCCGGGTCCGGGTCCGGGTAAGGGTCCGGGTCTGGGTCCGGGTCCGGGTCCGGGTCCGGGTCTTGGTCCGGGTCCGGGTCCGGGTCCGGGTCCGGGTCCGGGTCCGGGTCCTGGTCCGGGTAAGGGTCCGGGTCCGGCTCCGGGTCCGGGTAAGGGTCCGTGTCCGGGTCCGTGTCCGTGTCCGTGTCCGTGTCCGGGTCCGTGTTCGGGTCTGGGTCCGGGTCCGGGTCCGGGTCCGTGTCCGGGGTTAGGGTCCGGGTCCGGGTCCGGGTCCGGGTCCGGGTCAGGGTCCGGGTCCGGGTCCGGGTCCAGGTCCGGGTCCGGGTCCGGGTCCGGGTCCGGGTCCGGGTCTGGGTCCGGGTAAGGGTCCGGGTCCGGGTCCTGGTCCGGGTCCGGGTCCGGGTCCGGGTCCGGGTAAGGGTCCGGGTCCGGGTTCCGGGTCCGGGTCCGGGTCCGGGTCCGGGTCCGGGTCCGGGTCTGGGTCCGGGTCCGGGTCCAGGTAAGGGTCCGGGTCCGGGTCCGGGTCCGGGTCCGGGTCCGGGTCCGGGTCCGGGTCCGGTTCCGGTTCCGGTTCCGGGTCCGGGTCCGGGTCCGGGTCCGGGTCCGGGTAAGGGTCCGGGTCCGGGTCCGGGTCCGGGTCCGGGTCAGGGTCCGGGTCCGGGTCCGGGTCCAGGTCCGGGTCCGGGTCCGGGTCCGGGTCCGGTTCCGGTTCCGGTTCCGGGTAAGGATCCGGGTCCGGGTCCTGGTCCGGGTCCGGGTCCGGGTCCGTGTAAGGGTCCGGGTCCGGGTCCGGGTCCGGGTCCGGGTCCGGGTAAGGGTCCGGGTCCAGGTCCGGGTCCGGGTCCGGGTCCGGGTAAGGGTCCGGGTCTGGGTCCGGGTCCGTGTCCGTGTCCGGGTCCGTGTCCGGGTCCGGGTAAGGGTCCGGGTCCGGGTCCGGGTCTGGGTCCGGGTCCGGGTCCGGGTCCGGGTAAGGGTCCGGGTCTGGGTCCGGGTCCGGGTCCGGGTCCTGGTCCGGGTAAGGGTCCGGGTCCGGATAAAGGTCCGGCTCCGGCTCCGGCTCCGGGTCCGGCTCCGGGTCCGGGTCCGGGTAAGGGTCCGGGTCCGGGTCCGGGTCCGGGTCCGGGTCCGGGTCCGGGTCCGGGTCCGGGTCCGGGTCCGGGTCCTGGTAAGGGTCCGGGTCCGGGTCCGGGTCCGGGTCCGGGTCCGCGTCCGGGTCCGGGTCCAGGTCCGGGTAAGGGTCCGGGTCCGGATAAAGGTCCGGCTCCGGCTCCGGCTCCGGCTCCGGGTCCGGGTCCGGGTCCGGGTCCAGGTAAGGGTCCGGGTCCGGGTCCGGGTCCGGATCCGGTTCCGGGTCTGGGTAAAGGTCCGGGTCCGGGTCCGGGTCCGGGTCCGGGTCTGGGTAAGGGTCCGGGTCCATGTCCGGGTCCGGGTCCGGGTCCAGGTCCGGGTAAGGGTTCGGGTCCGGGTCCGGGTCCGGGTCCGGGTCCGGGTAAAGGTCCGGGTCCGGTTCCGGGTAAAGGTCCGGGTCCGGGTCCGGGTCCGGGTCCGGGTCCAGGTCCGGTTCCTGTTCCGGTTCCGGTTCCGGGTAAGGGTCCGGTTCCAGGTCCGGGTCCGGGTCCAGGTCCGGGTCCGGGTAAGGGTCCGGGTCCGGGTCCGGGTAAGGGTCCGGGTCCGGGTCCGGGTCCGGGTCCGGGTCCGGGTCCGGGTCCAGGTAAGGGTCCAGGTCCGGGTCCGGGTCCGGGTCCGGGTCCGGTTCCGGTTCCGGTTCCGGGTAAGGATCCGGGTCCGTGTCCTGGTCCGGGTCCGGGTCCGGGTCCGGGTAAGGGTCCGGGTCCGGGTCCGGGTCCGGGTCCGGGTCCGGGTCCGGGTCCGGGTAAGGGTCCGGGTCCGGGTCCGGGTCCAGGTCCGGGCCCGGTTCCGGTTCCGGTTCCAGTTCCGGGTCCGGTTCCGGGTCCGGGTCTGGGTCCGGGTCCGGGTCCGGGTCCGGGTAAGGGTCCGGGTCTGGGTCCGTGTCCGGGTCCTGGTCCGGGTAAGGGTCCGGGTCCGGATAAAGGTCCGGCTCCGGCTCCGGCTCCGGCTCCGGGTCCGGGTCCGGGTCCGGGTCCAGGTAAGGGTCCGGGTCCGGGTCCGGGTCCGGTTCTGGGTCCGGGTCCGGGTAAAGGTCCGGGTCCGGGTCCGGGTCCGGGTCCGGGTCCGGGTCCGGGTAAGGTTCCGGGTCCGGGTCCGGGTCCGGGTCCGGATCCGGGTCCGGGTCCGGGTCCGGGTCTGGGTCCGGTTCAGGGTCCGGGTCTGGGTCCGGGTCCGGGTCCGGGTCCGGGTCCGGGTCTGGGTAAGGGTCCGGGTCCATGTCCGGGTCCGGGTCCGGGTCCAGGTCCGGGTACGGGTTCGGGTCCGGGTCCGGGTCCGGGTCCGGGTCCGGGTAAAGGTCCGGGTCCGGTTCCGGGTAAAGGTCCGGGTCCGGGTCCGGGTCCGGGTCCGGGTCCAGGTCCGGTTCCTGTTCCGGTTCCGGTTCCGGGTAAGGGTCCGGTTCCAGGTCCGGGTCCGGGTCCAGGTCCGGGTCCGGGTAAGGGTCCGGGTCCGGGTCCGGGTAAGGGTCCGGGTCCGGGTCCGGGTCCGGGTCCGGGTCCGGGTCCGGGTCCAGGTAAGGGTCCAGGTCCGGGTCCGGGTCCGGGTCCGGGTCCGGTTCCGGTTCCGGTTCCGGGTAAGGATCCGGGTCCGTGTCCTGGTCCGGGTCCGGGTCCGGGTCCGGGTAAGGGTCCGGGTCCGGGTCCGGGTCCGGGTCCGGGTCCGGGTCCGGGTCCGGGTAAGGGTCCGGGTCCGGGTCCGGGTCCAGGTCCGGGCCCGGTTCCGGTTCCGGTTCCAGTTCCGGGTCCGGTTCCGGGTCCGGGTCTGGGTCCGGGTCCGGGTCCGGGTCCGGGTAAGGGTCCGGGTCTGGGTCCGTGTCCGGGTCCTGGTCCGGGTAAGGGTCCGGGTCCGGATAAAGGTCCGGCTCCGGCTCCGGCTCCGGCTCCGGGTCCGGGTCCGGGTCCGGGTCCAGGTAAGGGTCCGGGTCCGGGTCCGGGTCCGGTTCTGGGTCCGGGTCCGGGTAAAGGTCCGGGTCCGGGTCCGGGTCCGGGTCCGGGTCCGGGTCCGGGTAAGGTTCCGGGTCCGGGTCCGGGTCCGGGTCCGGATCCGGGTCCGGGTCCGGGTCCGGGTCTGGGTCCGGTTCAGGGTCCGGGTCTGGGTCCGGGTCCGGGTCCGGGTCCGGGTCCGGGTCTGGGTAAGGGTCCGGGTCCATGTCCGGGTCCGGGTCCGGGTCCAGGTCCGGGTAAGGGTTCGGGTCCGGGTCCGGGTCCGGGTCCGGGTCCGGGTAAAGGTCCGGGTCCGGTTCCGGGTAAAGGTCCGGGTCCGGGTCCGGGTCCGGGTCCGGGTCCAGGTCCGGTTCCTGTTCCGGTTCCGGTTCCGGGTAAGGGTCCGGTTCCAGGTCCGGGTCCGGGTCCAGGTCCGGGTCCGGGTAAGGGTCCGGGTCCGGGTCCGGGTAAGGGTCCGGGTCCGGGTCCGGGTCCGGGTCCGGGTCCGGGTCCGGGTCCAGGTAAGGGTCCAGGTCCGGGTCCGGGTCCGGGTCCGGGTCCGGTTCCGGTTCCGGTTCCGGGTAAGGATCCGGGTCCGTGTCCTGGTCCGGGTCCGGGTCCGGGTCCGGGTAAGGGTCCGGGTCCGGGTCAGGGTCCGGGTCCGGGTCCGGTTCCGGTTCCGGGTAAGGATCCGGGTCCGGGTCCTGGTCCGGGTCCGGGTCCGGGTCCGGGTCCGGGTAAGGGTCCGGGTCCGGATCCGGGTCCGGGTCCGGGTCCGGGTAAGGGTCCGGGTCCGGGTCCGGGTCCGGGTCCAGGTCCGGGCCCGGTTCCGGTTCCGGGTCCGGTTCCGGTTCCGGGTAAAGGTCCGGGTCCGGGTCCGGGTCCGGATCCGGGTAAGGTTCCGGGTCCGGGTCCGGGTCCGGTTCCGGTTCCGGTTCCGGGTAATGATCCGGGTCCGGGTCCTGGTCCGGGTCCTTGTAAGGGTCCGGGTCTGGGTCCGGGTCCGTGTCCGTGTCCGGGTCCGGGTCCGGGTCCGGGTCCGGATCCGGTTCCGGGTCTGGGTAAAGGTCCGGGTCCGGGTCCGGGTCCGGGTCCGGGTCCGGGTAAGGGTCCGGGTCCATGTCCGGGTCCGGGTCCGGGTCCAGGTCCGGGTAAGGGTTCGGGTCCGGGTCCGGGTCCAGGTCCGGGTCCGGGTCCGGGTCCGGGTCCGGGTCCGGGTCCGGGTCCGGGTCCGGGTCCGGGTCCGGGTAAGGGTCCGGATCCGGGTCCGGGTCCGGGTCCGGGTCCGGTTCCGGTTCCGGGTCCGGGTCCGGGTCCGGGTAAGGGTCCGGGTCTGGGTCCGGGTAAGGGTCCGGGTCTGGGTCCGGGTCCGGGTCCGGTTCCGGTTCCGGTTCCGGGTCCGGGTCCGGTTCCGGTTCCGGTTCCGGTTCCGGGTCCGGGTCCGGGTCCGGGTAAAGGTCCGGGTCCGGTTCCGGGTAAAGGTCCGGGTCCGGGTCCGGGTCCGGGTCCGGGTCCGGGTAAGGTTCCGGGTCCGGGTCAGGGTCCGGGTCCGGGTCCGGTTCCTGTTCCGGTTCCGGTTCCGGGTAAGGGTCCGGTTCCGGGTCCGGGTCTGGGTCCAGGTCCGGGTCCGGGTAAGGGTCCGGGTCCGGGTCCGGGTAAGGGTCCGGGTCCGGGTCCGGGTCCGGGTCCGGGTCCGGGTCCGGGTCCAGGTAAGGGTCCAGGTCCGGGTCCGGGTCCGGGTCAGGGTCCGGTTCCGGTTCCGGGTCCGGGTCCGGGTCCGGGTCCGTGTCCGGGTCCTGGTAAGGGTCCGGGTCCGGGTCCGGGTCCGGGTCCGGGTCCGGTTCCGGTTCCGGTTCCGGGTCCGGGTCCGGGTCCGGGTCCGGGTAAGGGTCCGGGTCCGGGTCCGGGTAAGGGTCCGGGTCTGGGTCCGGGTCCGGGTCCGGGTCCGGGTCCTGGTCCGGGTCCGGGTCCGGGTCCGGGTCCGGGTCCGGGTCCGGGTCCTGGTCCGGGTAAGGGTCCGGGTCCGGCTCCGGGTCCGGGTAAGGGTCCGGGTCCGGGTCCGGGTCCGGGTCTGGTTCCGTGTCCGGTTCCGGGTCCGGGTCCGGGTAAAGGTCCGGGTCCGGGTCCGGCTCCGGGTCCGGGTAAGGGTCCGTGTCCGGGTCCGTGTCCGTGTCCGTGTCCGTGTCCGGGTCCGTGTCCGGGTCTGGGTCCGGGTCCGGGTCCGGGTCCGTGTCCGGGTTAGGGTCCGGGTCCGGGTCCGGGTCCGGGTCCGGGTCAGGGTCCGGGTCCGGGTCCGGGTCCAGGTCCGGGTCCGGGTCCGGGTCCGGGTCCGGGTCCGGGTCCGGGTCCGGGTAAGGGTCCGGGTCCGGGTCCTGGTCCGGGTCCGGGTCCGGGTCCGGGTCCGGGTAAGGGTCCGGGTCCGGGTTCCGGGTCCGGGTCCGGGTCCGGGTCCGGGTCCGGGTCCGGGTCTGGGTCCGGGTCCGGGTCCAGGTAAGGGTCCGGGTCCGGGTCCGGGTCCGGGTCCGGGTCCGGGTCCGGGTCCGGGTCCGGTTCCGGTTCCGGTTCCGGGTCCGGGTCCGGGTCCGGGTCCGGGTCCGGGTAAGGGTCCGGGTCCGGGTCCGGGTCCGGGTCCGGGTCAGGGTCCGGGTCCGGGTCCGGGTCCAGGTCCGGGTCCGGGTCCGGGTCCGGGTCCGGTTCCGGTTCCGGTTCCGGGTAAGGATCCGGGTCCGGATCCTGGTCCGGGTCCGGGTCCGGGTCCGTGTAAGGGTCCGGGTCCGGGTCCGGGTCCGGGTCCGGGTAAGGGTCCGGGTCCAGGTCTGGGTCCGGGTCCGGGTCCGGGTAAGGGTCCGGGTCTGGGTCCGGGTCCGTGTCCGTGTCCGGGTCCGTGTCCGGGTCCGGGTAAGGGTCCGGGTCCGGGTCCGGGTCTGGGTCCGGGTCCGGGTCCGGGTCCGGGTAAGGGTCCGGGTCTGGGTCCGGGTCCGGGTCCGGGTCCTGGTCCGGGTAAGGGTCCGGGTCCGGATAAAGGTCCGGCTCCGGCTCCGGCTCCGGGTCCGGGTCCGGGTCCGGGTCCGGGTAAGGGTCCGGGTCCGGGTCCGGGTCCGGATCCGGTTCCGGGTCTGGGTAAAGGTCCGGGTCCGGGTCCGGGTCCGGGTCCGGGTCCGGGTCCGGGTAAGGGTCCGGGTCCATGTCCGGGTCCGGGTCCGGGTCCGGGTAAGGGTTCGGGTCCGGGTCCGGGTCTGGTTCCGGTTCCGGGTCCGGGTAAAGGTCCGGGTCCGGGTCCGAGTCCGGGTCCGGGTCCGGGTCCAGGTCCGGGTCCGGGTCTGGGTCCGGGTCCGGGTCCGGTTCTGGGTCCGGGTCCGGGTAAAGGTCCGGGTCCGGGTCCGGGTCCGGGTCCGGGTCCGGGTCCGGGTCCGGGTAAGGTTCCGGGTCCGGGTCCGGGTCCGGGTCCGGATCCGGATCCGGGTCCGGGTCCGGGTCTGGGTCCGGTTCAGGGTCCGGGTCCGGGTCCGGGTCCGGGTCCGGGTCCGGGTCCGGGTCCTGGTAAGGGTCCGGGTCCGGGTCCGGGTCCGGGTCCGGGTCTGCGTCCGGGTCCGGGTCCGGGTCCAGGTCCGGGTAAGGGTCCGGGTCCGGGTCAGGGTCCGGGTCCGGGTCCGGGTCCGGTTCCTGTTCCGGTTCCGGTTCCGGGTAAGGGTCCGGTTCCGGGTCCGGGTCCGGGTCCAGGTCCGGGTCCGGGTAAGGGTCCGGGTCCGGGTCCGGGTAAGGGTCCGGGTCCGTGTCCGGGTCCGGGTGCAGGTAAGGGTCCAGGTCCGGGTCCGGGTCCGGGTCCGGGTCCGGGTCCGGTTCCGGTTCTGGTTCCGGGTAAGGATCCGGGTCCGGGTCCTGGTCCGGGTCCGGGTCCGGGTCCGGGTAAGGGTCCGGGTCCGGGTCCGGGTAAGGGTCCGGGTCCGGGTCCGGGTCCGGGTCCGGTTCCGGTTCCGGTTCCGGGTCCGGGTCCGGGTCCGGGTCCGGGTAAGGGTCCGGGTCCGGGTCCGGGTAAGGGTCCGGGTCTGGGTCCGGGTCCGGATCCGGGTCCGGGTCCTGGTCCGGGTCCGAGTCCGGGTCCGGGTCCGGGTCCGGGTCCTGGTCCGGGTAAGGGTCCGGGTCCGGCTCCGGGTCCGGGTAAGGGTCCGGGTCCGGGTCCGGGTCCGGGTCTGGTTCCGTGTCCGGTTCCGGTTCCGGGTCCGGGTAAAGGTCCGGGTCCGGGTCCGGCTCCGGGTCCGGGTAAGGGTCCGTGTCCGGGTCGGTGTCCGTGTCCGTGTCCGTGTCCGGGTCCGTGTCCGGGTCTGGGTCCGGGTCCGGGTCCGGGTCCGTGTCCGGGTTAGGGTCCGGGTCCGGGTCCGGGTCCGGGTCCGGGTCAGGGTCCGGGTCCGGGTCCGGGTCCAGGTCCGGGTCCGGGTCCGGGTCCGGGTCCGGGTCCGGGTCTGGGTCCGGGGAAGGGTCCGGGTCCGGGTCCGGGTCCGGGTCCGGGTCCGGGTCCGGGTCCGGGTCCGGGTCCGGGTCCGGGTCCGGGTCCGTGTCCGTGTCCGGGTCCTGGTAAGGGTCCGGGTCCGGGTCCGGGTCCGGGTCCGGGTCCGGTTCCGGTTCCGGTTCCGGGTCCGGGTCCGGGTCCGGGTAAGGGTCCGGGTCCGGGTCCGGGTAAGGGTCCGGGTCTGGGTCCGGGTCCGGGTCCGGGTCCGGGTCTTGGTCCGGGTCCGGGTCCGGGTCCGGGTCCGGGTCCGGGTCCGGGTCCTGGTCCGGGTAAGGGTCCGGGTCCGGCTCCGGGTCCGGGTAAGGGTCCGGGTCCGGGTCCGGGTCCGGGTCTGGTTCCGTGTCCGGTTCCGGGTCCGGGTCCGGGTAAAGGTCCGGGTCCGGGTCCGGCTCCGGGTCCGGGTAAGGGTCCGTGTCCGGGTCCGTGTCCGTGTCCGTGTCCGTGTCCGGGTCCGTGTCCGGGTCTGGGTCCGGGTCCGGGTCCGGGTCCGTGTCCGGGTTAGGGTCCGGGTCCGGGTCCGGGTCCGGGTCCGGGTCAGGGTCCGGGTCCGGGTCCGGGTCCAGGTCCGGGTCCGGGTCCGGGTCCAGGTCCGGGTCCGGGTCTGGGTCCGGGTAAGGGTCCGGGTCCGGGTCCTGGTCCGGGTCCGGGTCCGGGTCCGGGTCCGGGTAAGGGTCCGGGTCCGGGTTCCGGGTCCGGGTCCGGGTCCGGGTCCGGGTCCGGGTCCGGGTCCGGGTCCGGGTCTGGGTCCGGGTCCGGGTCCAGGTAAGGGTCCGGGTCCGGGTCCGGGTCCGGGTCCGGGTCCGGGTCCGGGTCCGGGTCCGGTTCCGGTTCCGGTTCCGGGTCCGGGTCCGGGTCCGGGTCCGGGTCCGGGTAAGGGTCCGGGTCCGGGTCCGGGTCCGGGTCCGGGTCAGGGTCCGGGTCCGGGTCCGGGTCCAGGTCCGGGTCCGGGTCCGGGTCCGGGTCCGGTTCCGGTTCCGGTTCCGGGTAAGGATCCGGGTCCGGGTCCTGGTCCGGGTCCGGGTCCGGGTCCGTGTAAGGGTCCGGGTCCGGGTCCGGGTCCGGGTCCGGGTCCGGGTAAGGGTCCGGGTCCAGGTCCGGGTCCGGGTCCGGGTCCGGGTAAGGGTCCGGGTCTGGGTCCGGGTCCGTGTCCGTGTCCGGGTCCGTGTCCGGGTCCGGGTAAGGGTCCGGGTCCGGGTCCGGGTCTGGGTCCGGGTCCGGGTCCGGGTCCGGGTAAGGGTCCGGGTCTGGGTCCGGGTCCGGGTCCGGGTCCGGGTCCTGGTCCGGGTAAGGGTCCGGGTCCGGATAAAGGTCCGGCTCCGGCTCCGGCTCCGGGTCCGGGTCCGGGTCCGGGTCCGGGTAAGGGTCCGGACCCGGACCCGGGTCCGGATCCGGTTCCGGGTCTGGGTAAAGGTCCGGGTCCGGGTCCGGGTCCGGGTCCGGGTCCGGGTCCGGGTAAGGTTCCGGGTCCGGGTCCGGGTCCGGGTCCGGATCCGGGTCCGGGTCCGGGTCCGGGTCCGGGTCCGGGTCTGCGTCCGGGTCCGGGTCCGGGTCCAGGTCCGGGTAAGGGTCCGGGTCCGGGTCAGGGTCCGGGTCCGGGTCCGGGTCCGGTTCCTGTTCCGGTTCCGGTTCCGGGTAAGGGTCCGGTTCCGGGTCCGGGTCCGGGTCCAGGTCCGGGTCCGGGTAAGGGTCCGGGTCCGGGTCCGGGTAAGGGTCCGGGTCCGTGTCCGGGTCCGGGTGCAGGTAAGGGTCCAGGTCCGGGTCCGGGTCCGGGTCCGGGTCCGGGTCCGGTTCCGGTTCTGGTTCCGGGTAAGGATCCGGGTCCGGGTCCTGGTCCGGGTCCGGGTCCGGGTCCGGGTAAGGGTCCGGGTCCGGGTCCGGGTAAGGGTCCGGGTCCGGGTCCGGGTCCGGGTCCGGTTCCGGTTCCGGTTCCGGGTCCGGGTCCGGGTCCGGGTCCGGGTAAGGGTCCGGGTCCGGGTCCGGGTAAGGGTCCGGGTCTGGGTCCGGGTCCGGATCCGGGTCCGGGTCCTGGTCCGGGTCCGGGTCCGGGTCCGGGTCCGGGTCCGGGTCCTGGTCCGGGTAAGGGTCCGGGTCCGGCTCCGGGTCCGGGTAAGGGTCCGGGTCCGGGTCCGGGTCCGGGTCTGGTTCCGTGTCCGGTTCCGGTTCCGGGTCCGGGTAAAGGTCCGGGTCCGGGTCCGGCTCCGGGTCCGGGTAAGGGTCCGTGTCCGGGTCGGTGTCCGTGTCCGTGTCCGTGTCCGGGTCCGTGTCCGGGTCTGGGTCCGGGTCCGGGTCCGGGTCCGTGTCCGGGTTAGGGTCCGGGTCCGGGTCCGGGTCCGGGTCCGGGTCAGGGTCCGGGTCCGGGTCCGGGTCCAGGTCCGGGTCCGGGTCCGGGTCCGGGTCCGGGTCCGGGTCTGGGTCCGGGGAAGGGTCCGGTTCCGGGTCCGGGTCCGGGTCCGGGTCCGGGTCCGGGTCCGGGTCCGGGTCCGGGTCCGGGTCCGGGTCCGGGTCCGTGTCCGTGTCCGGGTCCTGGTAAGGGTCCGGGTCCGGGTCCGGGTCCGGGTCCGGGTCCGGTTCCGGTTCCGGTTCCGGGTCCGGGTCCGGGTCCGGGTAAGGGTCCGGGTCCGGGTCCGGGTAATGGTCCGGGTCTGGGTCCGGGTCCGGGTCCGGGTCCGGGTCTTGGTCCGGGTCCGGGTCCGGGTCCGGGTCCGGGTCCGGGTCCGGGTCCTGGTCCGGGTAAGGGTCCGGGTCCGGCTCCGGGTCCGGGTAAGGGTCCGGGTCCGGGTCCGGGTCCGGGTCTGGTTCCGTGTCCGGTTCCGGGTCCGGGTCCGGGTAAAGGTCCGGGTCCGGGTCCGGCTCCGGGTCCGGGTAAGGGTCCGTGTCCGGGTCCGTGTCCGTGTCCGTGTCCGTGTCCGGGTCCGTGTCCGGGTCTGGGTCCGGGTCCGGGTCCGGGTCCGTGTCCGGGTTAGGGTCCGGGTCCGGGTCCGGGTCCGGGTCCGGGTCAGGGTCCGGGTCCGGGTCCGGGTCCAGGTCCGGGTCCGGGTCCGGGTCCGGGTCCGGGTCCGGGTCTGGGTCCGGGTAAGGGTCCGGGTCCGGGTCCGGGTCCGGGTCCGGGTCTGGGTCCGGGTCCGGGTCCAGGTAAGGGTCCGGGTCCGGGTCCGGGTCCGGGTCCGGGTCCGGGTCCGGGTCCGGGTCCGGTTCCGGTTCCGGTTCCGGGTCCGGGTCCGGGTCCGGGTCCGGGTCCGGGTAAGGGTCCGGGTCCGGGTCCGGGTCCGGGTCCGGGTCAGGGTCCGGGTCCGGGTCCGGGTCCAGGTCCGGGTCCGGGTCCGGGTCCGGGTCCGGGTCCGGTTCCGGTTCCGGGTAAGGATCCGGGTCCGGGTCCTGGTCCGGGTCCGGGTCCGGGTCCGTGTAAGGGTCCGGGTCCGGGTCCGGGTCCGGGTCCGGGTCCGGGTAAGGGTCCGGGTCCAGGTCCGGGTCCGGGTCCGGGTCCGGGTAAGGGTCCGGGTCTGGGTCCGGGTCCGTGTCCGTGTCCGGGTCCGTGTCCGGGTCCGGGTAAGGGTCCGGGTCCGGGTCCGGGTCTGGGTCCGGGTCCGGGTCCGGGTCCGGGTAAGGGTCCGGGTCTGGGTCCGGGTCCGGGTCCGGGTCCTGGTCCGGGTAAGGGTCCGGGTCCGGATAAAGGTCCGGCTCCGGCTCCGGCTCCGGGTCCGGGTCCGGGTCCGGGTCCGGGTAAGGGTCCGGACCCGGACCCGGGTCCGGATCCGGTTCCGGGTCTGGGTAAAGGTCCGGGTCCGGGTCCGGGTCCGGGTCCGGGTCCGGGTCCGGGTAAGGTTCCGGGTCCGGGTCCGGGTCCGGGTCCGGATCCGGGTCCGGGTCCGGGTCCGGGTCCGGGTCCGGGTCTGCGTCCGGGTCCGGGTCCGGGTCCAGGTCCGGGTAAGGGTCCGGGTCCGGGTCAGGGTCCGGGTCCGGGTCCGGGTCCGGTTCCTGTTCCGGTTCCGGTTCCGGGTAAGGGTCCGGTTCCGGGTCCGGGTCCGGGTCCAGGTCCGGGTCCGGGTAAGGGTCCGGGTCCGGGTCCGGGTAAGGGTCCGGGTCCGTGTCCGGGTCCGGGTGCAGGTAAGGGTCCAGGTCCGGGTCCGGGTCCGGGTCCGGGTCCGGGTCCGGTTCCGGTTCTGGTTCCGGGTAAGGATCCGGGTCCGGGTCCTGGTCCGGGTCCGGGTCCGGGTCCGGGTAAGGGTCCGGGTCCGGGTCCGGGTAAGGGTCCGGGTCCGGGTCCGGGTCCGGGTCCGGTTCCGGTTCCGGTTCCGGGTCCGGGTCCGGGTCCGGGTCCGGGTAAGGGTCCGGGTCCGGGTCCGGGTAAGGGTCCGGGTCTGGGTCCGGGTCCGGATCCGGGTCCGGGTCCTGGTCCGGGTCCGGGTCCGGGTCCGGGTCCGGGTCCGGGTCCTGGTCCGGGTAAGGGTCCGGGTCCGGCTCCGGGTCCGGGTAAGGGTCCGGGTCCGGGTCCGGGTCCGGGTCTGGTTCCGTGTCCGGTTCCGGTTCCGGGTCCGGGTAAAGGTCCGGGTCCGGGTCCGGCTCCGGGTCCGGGTAAGGGTCCGTGTCCGGGTCGGTGTCCGTGTCCGTGTCCGTGTCCGGGTCCGTGTCCGGGTCTGGGTCCGGGTCCGGGTCCGGGTCCGTGTCCGGGTTAGGGTCCGGGTCCGGGTCCGGGTCCGGGTCCGGGTCAGGGTCCGGGTCCGGGTCCGGGTCCAGGTCCGGGTCCGGGTCCGGGTCCGGGTCCGGGTCCGGGTCTGGGTCCGGGGAAGGGTCCGGGTCCGGGTCCGGGTCCGGGTCCGGGTCCGGGTCCGGGTCCGGGTCCGGGTCCGGGTCCGGGTCCGGGTCCGGGTCCGTGTCCGTGTCCGGGTCCTGGTAAGGGTCCGGGTCCGGGTCCGGGTCCGGGTCCGGGTCCGGTTCCGGTTCCGGTTCCGGGTCCGGGTCCGGGTCCGGGTAAGGGTCCGGGTCCGGGTCCGGGTAAGGGTCCGGGTCTGGGTCCGGGTCCGGGTCCGGGTCCGGGTCTTGGTCCGGGTCCGGGTCCGGGTCCGGGTCCGGGTCCGGGTCCGGGTCCTGGTCCGGGTAAGGGTCCGGGTCCGGCTCCGGGTCCGGGTAAGGGTCCGGGTCCGGGTCCGGGTCCGGGTCTGGTTCCGTGTCCGGTTCCGGGTCCGGGTCCGGGTAAAGGTCCGGGTCCGGGTCCGGCTCCGGGTCCGGGTAAGGGTCCGTGTCCGGGTCCGTGTCCGTGTCCGTGTCCGTGTCCGGGTCCGGGTCCGGGTCTGGGTCCGGGTCCGGGTCCGGGTCCGTGTCCGGGTTAGGGTCCGGGTCCGGGTCCGGGTCCGGGTCCGGGTCAGGGTCCGGGTCCGGGTCCGGGTCCAGGTCCGGGTCCGGGTCCGGGTCCGGGTCCGGGTCCGGGTCTGGGTCCGGGTAAGGGTCCGGGTCCGGGTCCTGGTCCGGGTCCGGGTCCGGGTCCGGGTCCGGGTCCGGGTCCGGGTCCGGGTCTGGGTCCGGGTCCGGGTCCAGGTAAGGGTCCGGGTCCGGGTCCGGGTCCGGGTCCGGGTCCGGGTCCGGGTCCGGGTCCGGTTCCGGTTCCGGTTCCGGGTCCGGGTCCGGGTCCGGGTCCGGGTCCGGGTAAGGGTCCGGGTCCGGGTCCGGGTCCGGGTCCGGGTCAGGGTCCGGGTCCGGGTCCGGGTCCAGGTCCGGGTCCGGGTCCGGGTCCGGGTCCGGTTCCGGTTCCGGTTCCGGGTAAGGATCCGGGTCCGGGTCCTGGTCCGGGTCCGGGTCCGGGTCCGTGTAAGGGTCCGGGTCCGGGTCCGGGTCCGGGTCCGGGTAAGGGTCCGGGTCCAGGTCCGGGTCCGGGTCCGGGTCCGGGTAAGGGTCCGGGTCTGGGTCCGGGTCCGTGTCCGTGTCCGGGTCCGTGTCCGGGTCCGGGTAAGGGTCCGGGTCCGGGTCCGGGTCTGGGTCCGGGTCCGGGTCCGGGTCCGGGTAAGGGTCCGGGTCTGGGTCCGGGTCCGGGTCCGGGTCCTGGTCCGGGTAAGGGTCCGGGTCCGGATAAAGGTCCGGCTCCGGCTCCGGCTCCGGGTCCGGGTCCGGGTCCGGGTCCGGGTAAGGGTCCGGACCCGGACCCGGGTCCGGATCCGGTTCCGGGTCTGGGTAAAGGTCCGGGTCCGGGTCCGGGTCCGGGTCCGGGTCCGGGTCCGGGTAAGGTTCCGGGTCCGGGTCCGGGTCCGGGTCCGGATCCGGGTCCGGGTCCGGGTCCGGGTCCGGGTCTGGGTCCGGTTCAGGGTCCGGGTCCGGGTCCGGGTCCGGGTCCGGGTCCGGGTCCGGGTCCTGGTAAGGGTCCGGGTCCGGGTCCGGGTCCGGGTCCGGGTCCGCGTCCGGGTCCGGTTCCGGTTCCGGTTCCGGGTAAGGATCCGGGTCCGGGTCCTGGTCCGGGTCCGGGTCCGGGTCCGGGTCCGGGTAAGGGTCCGGGTCCGGGTCCGGGTCCGGGTCCGGGTAAGGGTCCGGGTCCGGGTCCGGGTCCAGGTCCGGGCCCGGTTCCGGTTCCGGTTCCGGTTCCGGGTCCGGTTCCGGGTCCGGGTCCTGGTAAGGGTCCGGTTCCGGTTCCGGGTAAAGGTCCGGGTCCGGGTCCGGGTCCGGGTCCGGGTCCGGGTAAGGTTCCGGGTCCGGGTCCGGGTCCGGTTCCGGTTCCGGTTCCGGGTAAGGATCCGGGTCCGGGTCCTGGTCCGGGTCCTTGTAAGGGTCCGGGTCTGGGTCCGGGTCCGTGTCCGGGTCCGGGTCCGGGTCCGGGTCCGGGTAAGGGTCCGGGTCCGGGTCCGGGTCTGGGTCCGGGTCCGGGTCCGGGTCCGGGTAAGGGTCCGGGTCTGGGTCCGGGTCCGGGTCCTGGTCCGGGTAAGGGTCCGGGTCCGGATAAAGGTCCGGCTCCGGCTCCGGCTCCGGCTCCGGGTCCGGGTCCGGGTCCGGGTCCGGGTCCAGGTAAGGGTCCGGGTCCGGGTCCGGGTCCGGATCCGGTTCCGGGTCTGGGTAAAGGTCCGGGTCCGGGTCCGGGTCCGGGTCCGGGTCCGGGTAAGGGTCCGGGTCCATGTCCGGGTCCGGGTCCGGGTCCAGGTCCGGGTAAGGGTTCGGGTCCGGGTCCGGGTCCGGGTCCGGGTCCGGGTAAAGGTCCGGGTCCGGTTCCGGGTAAAGGTCCGGGTCCGGGTCCGGGTCCGGGTCCGGGTCCGGGTCCGGTTCCTGTTCCGGTTCCGGTTCCGGGTAAGGGTCCGGTTCCAGGTCCGGGTCCGGGTCCAGGTCCGGGTCCGGGTAAGGGTCCGGGTCCGGGTCCGGGTAAGGGTCCGGGTCCGGGTCCGGGTCCGGGTCCGGGTCCGGGTCCGGGTCCAGGTAAGGGTCCAGGTCCGGGTCCGGGTCCGGGTCCGGGTCCGGTTCCGGTTCCGGTTCCGGGTAAGGATCCGGGTCCGTGTCCTGGTCCGGGTCCGGGTCCGGGTCCGGGTAAGGGTCCGGGTCCGGGTCCGGGTCCGGGTCCGGGTCCGGGTAAGGGTCCGGGTCCGGGTCCGGGTCCAGGTCCGGGCCCGGTTCCGGTTCCGGTTCCAGTTCCGGGTCCGGTTCCGGGTCCGGGTCCTGGTAAGGGTCCGGTTCCGGTTCCGGGTAAAGGTCCGGGTCCGGGTCCGGGTCCGGGTCCGGGTCCGGGTCCGGGTCCGGGTAAGGTTCCGGGTCCGGGTCCGGGTCCGGTTCCGGTTCCGGTTCCGGTTCCGGGTAAGGATCCGGGTCCGGGTCCTGGTCCGGGTCCTTGTAAGGGTCCGGGTCTGGGTCCGGGTCCGTGTCCGTGTCCGGGTCCGGGTCCGGGTCCGGGTAAGGGTCCGGGTCCGGGTCCGGGTCTGGATCCGGGTCCGGGTCCGGGTCCGGGTAAGGGTCCGGGTCTGGGTCCGTGTCCGGGTCCTGGTCCGGGTAAGGGTCCGGGTCCGGATAAAGGTCCGGCTCCGGCTCCGGCTCCGGCTCCGGGTCCGGGTCCGGGTCCGGGTCCAGGTAAGGGTCCGGGTCCGGGTCCGGGTCCGGTTCTGGGTCCGGGTCCGGGTAAAGGTCCGGGTCCGGGTCCGGGTCCGGGTCCGGGTCCGGGTCCGGGTAAGGTTCCGGGTCCGGGTCCGGGTCCGGGTCCGGATCCGGGTCCGGGTCCGGGTCCGGGTCTGGGTCCGGTTCAGGGTCCGGGTCTGGGTCCGGGTCCGGGTCCGGGTCCGGGTCCGGGTCCTGGTAAGGGTCCGGGTCCGGGTCCGGGTCCGGGTCCGGGTCCGGGTCCGGGTCCGGGTCCAGGTCCGGGTCCGGGTAAGGGTCCGGGTCCGGGTCCGGGTAAGGGTCCAGGTCCGGGTCCGGGTCCGGGTCCGGTTCCGGTTCCGGTTCCGGGTAAGGATCCGGGTCCGGGTCCTGGTCCGGGTCCGGGTCCGGGTCCGGGTCCGGGTAAGGGTCCGGGTCCGGATCCGGGTCCGGGTCCGGGTCCGGGTAAGGGTCCGGGTCCGGGTCCGGGTCCGGGTCCAGGTCCGGGCCCGGTTCCGGTTCCGGGTCCGGTTCCGGTTCCGGGTAAAGGTCCGGGTCCGGGTCCGGGTCCGGATCCGGGTAAGGTTCCGGGTCCGGGTCCGGGTCCGGTTCCGGTTCCGGTTCCGGGTAATGATCCGGGTCCGGGTCCTGGTCCGGGTCCTTGTAAGGGTCCGGGTCTGGGTCCGGGTCCGTGTCCGTGTCCGGGTCCGGGTCCGGGTCCGGGTCCGGGTCCGGGTCCGGGTCCGGATCCGGTTCCGGGTCTGGGTAAAGGTCCGGGTCCGGGTCCGGGTCCGGGTCCGGGTCCGGGTCCGGGTAAGGGTCCGGGTCCATGTCCGGGTCCGGGTCCGGGTCCAGGTCCGGGTAAGGGTTCGGGTCCGGGTCCGGGTCCGGGTCCGGGTCCGGGTCCGGGTCCGGGTCCGGGTCCGGGTCCGGGTCCGGGTCCGGGTCCGGGTCCGGGTAAGGGTCCGGATCCGGGTCCGGGTCCGGGTCCGGGTCCGGTTCCGGTTCCGGGTCCGGGTCCGGGTCCGGGTAAGGGTCCGGGTCTGGGTCCGGGTAAGGGTCCGGGTCTGGGTCCGGGTCCGGGTCCGGTTCCGGTTCCGGTTCCGGTTCCGGGTCCGGTTCCGGTTCCGGTTCCGGGTCCGGTTCCGGGTCCGGGTAAAGGTCCGGGTCCGGTTCCGGGTAAAGGTCCGGGTCCGGGTCCGGGTCCGGGTCCGGGTCCGGGTAAGGTTCCGGGTCCGGGTCAGGGTCCGGGTCCGGGTCCGGTTCCTGTTCCGGTTCCGGTTCCGGGTAAGGGTCCGGTTCCGGGTCCGGGTCTGGGTCCAGGTCCGGGTCCGGGTAAGGGTCCGGGTCCGGGTCCGGGTAAGGGTCCGGGTCCGGGTCCGGGTCCGGGTCCGGGTCCGGGTCCGGGTCCGGGTCCGGGTCCAGGTAAGGGTCCAGGTCCGGGTCCGGGTCCGGGTCAGGGTCCGGTTCCGGTTCCGGGTCCGGGTTCGGGTCCGGGTCCGTGTCCGGGTCCTGGTAAGGGTCCGGGTCCGGGTCCGGGTCCGGGTCCGGGTCCGGTTCCGGTTCCGGTTCCGGGTCCGGGTCCGGGTCCGGGTAAGGGTCCGGGTCCGGGTCCGGGTAAGGGTCCGGGTCTGGGTCCGGGTCCGGGTCCGGGTCCGGGTCCTGGTCCGGGTCCGGGTCCGGGTCCGGGTCCGGGTCCGGGTCCGGGTCCTGGTCCGGGTAAGGGTCCGGGTCCGGCTCCGGGTCCGGGTAAGGGTCCGGGTCCGGGTCCGGGTCCGGGTCTGGTTCCGTGTCCGGTTCCGGGTCCGGGTCCGGGTAAAGGTCCGGGTCCGGGTCCGGCTCCGGGTCCGGGTAAGGGTCCGTGTCCGGGTCCGTGTCCGTGTCCGTGTCCGTGTCCGGGTCCGTGTCCGGGTCTGGGTCCGGGTCCGGGTCCGGGTCCGTGTCCGGGTTAGGGTCCGGGTCCGGGTCCGGGTCCGGGTCCGGGTCAGGGTCCGGGTCCGGGTCCGGGTCCAGGTCCGGGTCCGGGTCCGGGTCCGGGTCCGGGTCCGGGTCTGGGTCCGGGTAAGGGTCCGGGTCCGGGTCCTGGTCCGGGTCCGGGTCCGGGTCCGGGTCCGGGTAAGGGTCCGGGTCCGGGTTCCGGGTCTGGGTCCGGGTCCGGGTCCGGGTCCGGGTCCGGGTCTGGGTCCGGGTCCGGGTCCAGGTAAGGGTCCGGGTCCGGGTCCGGGTCCGGGTCCGGGTCCGGGTCCGGGTCCGGGTCCGGTTCCGGTTCCGGTTCCGGGTCCGGGTCCGGGTCCGGGTCCGGGTCCGGGTAAGGGTCCGGGTCCGGGTCCGGGTCCGGGTCCGGGTCAGGGTCCGGGTCCGGGTCCGGGTCCAGGTCCGGGTCCGGGTCCGGGTCCGGGTCCGGTTCCGGTTCCGGTTCCGGGTAAGGATCCGGGTCCGGGTCCTGGTCCGGGTCCGGGTCCGGGTCCGTGTAAGGGTCCGGGTCCGGGTCCGGGTCCGGGTCCGGGTCCGGGTAAGGGTCCGGGTCCAGGTCCGGGTCCGGGTCCGGGTCCGGGTAAGGGTCCGGGTCTGGGTCCGGGTCCGTGTCCGTGTCCGGGTCCGTGTCCGGGTCCGGGTAAGGGTCCGGGTCCGGGTCCGGGTCTGGGTCCGGGTCCGGGTCCGGGTCCGGGTAAGGGTCCGGGACTGGGTCCGGGTCCGGGTCCGGGTCCTGGTCCGGGTAAGGGTCCGGGTCCGGATAAAGGTCCGGCTCCGGCTCCGGCTCCGGGTCCGGGTCCGGGTCCGGGTCCGGGTAAGGGTCCGGGTCCGGGTCCGGGTCCGGATCCGGTTCCGGGTCTGGGTAAAGGTCCGGGTCCGGGTCCGGGTCCGGGTCCGGGTCCGGGTCCGGGTAAGGGTCCGGGTCCATGTCCGGGTCCGGGTCCGGGTCCGGGTAAGGGTTCGGGTCCGGGTCCGGGTCTGGTTCCGGTTCCGGGTCCGGGTAAAGGTCCGGGTCCGGGTCCGAGTCCGGGTCCGGGTCCGGGTCCAGGTCCGGGTCCGGGTCCGGGTCCGGGTCCGGGTCCGGTTCTGGGTCCGGGTCCGGGTAAAGGTCCGGGTCCGGGTCCGGGTCCGGGTCCGGGTCCGGGTCCGGGTAAGGTTCCGGGTCCGGGTCCGGGTCCGGGTCCGGATCCGGATCCGGGTCCGGGTCCGGGTCTGGGTCCGGTTCAGGGTCCGGGTCCGGGTCCGGGTCCGGGTCCGGGTCCGGGTCCGGGTCCTGGTAAGGGTCCGGGTCCGGGTCCGGGTCCGGGTCCGGGTCTGCGTCCGGGTCCGGGTCCGGGTCCAGGTCCGGGTAAGGGTCCGGGTCCGGGTCAGGGTCCGGGTCCGGGTCCGGGTCCGGTTCCTGTTCCGGTTCCGGTTCCGGGTAAGGGTCCGGTTCCGGGTCCGGGTCCGGGTCCAGGTCCGGGTCCGGGTAAGGGTCCGGGTCCGGGTCCGGGTAAGGGTCCGGGTCCGTGTCCGGGTCCGGGTGCAGGTAAGGGTCCAGGTCCGGGTCCGGGTCCGGGTCCGGGTCCGGGTCCGGTTCCGGTTCTGGTTCCGGGTAAGGATCCGGGTCCGGGTCCTGGTCCGGGTCCGGGTCCGGGTCCGGGTAAGGGTCCGGGTCCGGGTCCGGGTAAGGGTCCGGGTCCGGGTCCGGGTCCGGGTCCGGTTCCGGTTCCGGTTCCGGGTCCGGGTCCGGGTCCGGGTCCGGGTAAGGGTCCGGGTCCGGGTCCGGGTAAGGGTCCGGGTCTGGGTCCGGGTCCGGATCCGGGTCCGGGTCCTGGTCCGGGTCTGGGTCCGGGTCCGGGTCCGGGTCCGGGTCCTGGTCCGGGTAAGGGTCCGGGTCCGGCTCCGGGTCCGGGTAAGGGTCCGGGTCCGGGTCCGGGTCCGGGTCTGGTTCCGTGTCCGGTTCCGGTTCCGGGTCCGGGTAAAGGTCCGGGTCCGGGTCCGGCTCCGGGTCCGGGTAAGGGTCCGTGTCCGGGTCGGTGTCCGTGTCCGTGTCCGTGTCCGGGTCCGTGTCCGGGTCTGGGTCCGGGTCCGGGTCCGGGTCCGTGTCCGGGTTAGGGTCCGGGTCCGGGTCCGGGTCCGGTTCCGGTTCCGGTTCCGGGTAAGGATCCGGGTCCGGGTCCTGGTCCGGGTCCGGGTCCGGGTCCGTGTAAGGGTCCGGGTCCGGGTCCGGGTCCGGGTCCGGGTCCGGGTAAGGGTCCGGGTCCAGGTCCGGGTCCGGGTCCGGGTCCGGGTAAGGGTCCGGGTCTGGGTCCGGGTCCGTGTCCGTGTCCGGGTCCGTGTCCGGGTCCGGGTAAGGGTCCGGGTCCGGGTCCGGGTCTGGGTCCGGGTCCGGGTCCGGGTCCGGGTAAGGGTCCGGGACTGGGTCCGGGTCCGGGTCCGGGTCCTGGTCCGGGTAAGGGTCCGGGTCCGGATAAAGGTCCGGCTCCGGCTCCGGCTCCGGGTCCGGGTCCGGGTCCGGGTCCGGGTCCGGGTAAGGGTCCGGGTCCGGGTCCGGGTCCGGATCCGGTTCCGGGTCTGGGTAAAGGTCCGGGTCCGGGTCCGGGTCCGGGTCCGGGTCCGGGTCCGGGTAAGGGTCCGGGTCCATGTCCGGGTCCGGGTCCGGGTCCGGGTAAGGGTTCGGGTCCGGGTCCGGGTCTGGTTCCGGTTCCGGGTCCGGGTAAAAGTCCGGGTCCGGGTCCGAGTCCGGGTCCGGGTCCGGGTCCAGGTCCGGGTCCGGGTCCGGGTCCGGGTCCGGGTCCGGTTCTGGGTCCGGGTCCGGGTAAAGGTCCGGGTCCGGGTCCGGGTCCGGGTCCGGGTCCGGGTCCGGGTAAGGTTCCGGGTCCGGGTCCGGGTCCGGGTCCGGATCCGGATCCGGGTCCGGGTCCGGGTCTGGGTCCGGTTCAGGGTCCGGGTCCGGGTCCGGGTCCGGGTCCGGGTCCGGGTCCGGGTCCTGGTAAGGGTCCGGGTCCGGGTCCGGGTCCGGGTCCGGGTCTGCGTCCGGGTCCGGGTCCGGGTCCAGGTCCGGGTAAGGGTCCGGGTCCGGGTCAGGGTCCGGGTCCGGGTCCGGGTCCGGTTCCTGTTCCGGTTCCGGTTCCGGGTAAGGGTCCGGTTCCGGGTCCGGGTCCGGGTCCAGGTCCGGGTCCGGGTAAGGGTCCGGGTCCGGGTCCGGGTAAGGGTCCGGGTCCGTGTCCGGGTCCGGGTGCAGGTAAGGGTCCAGGTCCGGGTCCGGGTCCGGGTCCGGGTCCGGGTCCGGTTCCGGTTCTGGTTCCGGGTAAGGATCCGGGTCCGGGTCCTGGTCCGGGTCCGGGTCCGGGTCCGGGTAAGGGTCCGGGTCCGGGTCCGGGTAAGGGTCCGGGTCCGGGTCCGGGTCCGGGTCCGGTTCCGGTTCCGGTTCCGGGTCCGGGTCCGGGTCCGGGTCCGGGTAAGGGTCCGGGTCCGGGTCCGGGTAAGGGTCCGGGTCTGGGTCCGGGTCCGGATCCGGGTCCGGGTCCTGGTCCGGGTCCGGGTCCGGGTCCGGGTCCGGGTCCGGGTCCTGGTCCGGGTAAGGGTCCGGGTCCGGCTCCGGGTCCGGGTAAGGGTCCGGGTCCGGGTCCGGGTCCGGGTCTGGTTCCGTGTCCGGTTCCGGTTCCGGGTCCGGGTAAAGGTCCGGGTCCGGGTCCGGCTCCGGGTCCGGGTAAGGGTCCGTGTCCGGGTCGGTGTCCGTGTCCGTGTCCGTGTCCGGGTCCGTGTCCGGGTCTGGGTCCGGGTCCGGGTCCGGGTCCGTGTCCGGGTTAGGGTCCGGGTCCGGGTCCGGGTCCGGGTCCGGGTCAGGGTCCGGGTCCGGGTCCGGGTCCAGGTCCGGGTCCGGGTCCGGGTCCGGGTCCGGGTCCGGGTCTGGGTCCGGGTCCGGGTCCGGGTCCGGGTCCGGGTCCGGGTCCGGGTCCGGGTCCGGGTCCGGGTCCGGGTCCGGGTCCGGGTCCGTGTCCGGGTCCTGGTAAGGGTCCGGGTCCGGGTCCGGGTCCGGGTCCGGGTCCGGTTCCGGTTCCGGTTCCGGGTCCGGGTCCGGGTCCGGGTAAGGGTCCGGGTCCGGGTCCGGGTCCGGGTCCGTGTCCGTGTCCGTGTCCGTGTCCGGGTCCGTGTCCGGGTCTGGGTCCGGGTCCGGGTCCGGGTCCGGGTCCGTGTCCGGGTTAGGGTCCGGGTCCGGGTCCGGGTCCGGGTCCGGGTCAGGGTCCGGGTCCGGGTAAGGGTCCGGGTCCGGGTCCGGGTCCGGGTAAGGGTCTGGGTCCGGGTCCGGGTCCGGGTCCGTGTCCGGGTTAGGGTCCGGGTCCGGGTCCGGGTCCGGGTCCGGGTCAGGGTCCGGGTCCGGGTCTGGGTCCGGGTCCGGGTCCGGGTCCGGGTAAGGGTCCGGGTCCGGGTCCGGGTCCGGGTCCGGGTCAGGGTCCGGGTCCGGGTCCGGGTCCAGGTCCGGGTCCGGGTCCGGGTCCGGGTCCGGTTCCGGTTCCGGTTCCGGGTAAGGATCCGGGTCCGGGTCCTGGTCCGGGTCCGGGTCCGGGTCCGTGTAAGGGTCCGGGTCCGGGTCCGGGTCCGGGTCCGGGTCCGGGTAAGGGTCCGGGTCCAGGTCCGGGTCCGGGTCCGGGTCCGGGTAAGGGTCCGGGTCTGGGTCCGGGTCCGTGTCCGTGTCCGGGTCCGTGTCCGGGTCCGGGTAAGGGTCCGGGTCCGGGTCCGGGTCTGGGTCCGGGTCCGGGTCCGGGTCCGGGTAAGGGTCCGGGACTGGGTCCGGGTCCGGGTCCGGGTCCTGGTCCGGGTAAGGGTCCGGGTCCGGATAAAGGTCCGGCTCCGGCTCCGGCTCCGGGTCCGGGTCCGGGTCCGGGTCCGGGTAAGGGTCCGGGTCCGGGTCCGGGTCCGGATCCGGTTCCGGGTCTGGGTAAAGGTCCGGGTCCGGGTCCGGGTCCGGGTCCGGGTCCGGGTCCGGGTAAGGGTCCGGGTCCATGTCCGGGTCCGGGTCCGGGTCCGGGTAAGGGTTCGGGTCCGGGTCCGGGTCTGGTTCCGGTTCCGGGTCCGGGTAAAGGTCCGGGTCCGGGTCCGAGTCCGGGTCCGGGTCCGGGTCCAGGTCCGGGTCCGGGTCCGGGTCCGGGTCCGGGTCCGGTTCTGGGTCCGGGTCCGGGTAAAGGTCCGGGTCCGGGTCCGGGTCCGGGTCCGGGTCCGGGTCCGGGTAAGGTTCCGGGTCCGGGTCCGGGTCCGGGTCCGGATCCGGATCCGGGTCCGGGTCCGGGTCTGGGTCCGGTTCAGGGTCCGGGTCCGGGTCCGGGTCCGGGTCCGGGTCCGGGTCCGGGTCCTGGTAAGGGTCCGGGTCCGGGTCCGGGTCCGGGTCCGGGTCTGCGTCCGGGTCCGGGTCCGGGTCCAGGTCCGGGTAAGGGTCCGGGTCCGGGTCAGGGTCCGGGTCCGGGTCCGGGTCCGGTTCCTGTTCCGGTTCCGGTTCCGGGTAAGGGTCCGGTTCCGGGTCCGGGTCCGGGTCCAGGTCCGGGTCCGGGTAAGGGTCCGGGTCCGGGTCCGGGTAAGGGTCCGGGTCCGTGTCCGGGTCCGGGTGCAGGTAAGGGTCCAGGTCCGGGTCCGGGTCCGGGTCCGGGTCCGGGTCCGGTTCCGGTTCTGGTTCCGGGTAAGGATCCGGGTCCGGGTCCTGGTCCGGGTCCGGGTCCGGGTCCGGGTAAGGGTCCGGGTCCGGGTCCGGGTAAGGGTCCGGGTCCGGGTCCGGGTCCGGGTCCGGTTCCGGTTCCGGTTTCCGGGTCCGGGTCCGGGTCCGGGTCCGGGTAAGGGTCCGGGTCCGGGTCCGGGTAAGGGTCCGGGTCTGGGTCCGGGTCCGGATCCGGGTCCGGGTCCTGGTCCGGGTCCGGGTCCGGGTCCGGGTCCGGGTCCGGGTCCTGGTCCGGGTAAGGGTCCGGGTCCGGCTCCGGGTCCGGGTAAGGGTCCGGGTCCGGGTCCGGGTCCGGGTCTGGTTCCGTGTCCGGTTCCGGTTCCGGGTCCGGGTAAAGGTCCGGGTCCGGGTCCGGCTCCGGGTCCGGGTAAGGGTCCGTGTCCGGGTCGGTGTCCGTGTCCGTGTCCGTGTCCGGGTCCGTGTCCGGGTCTGGGTCCGGGTCCGGGTCCGGGTCCGTGTCCGGGTTAGGGTCCGGGTCCGGGTCCGGGTCCGGGTCCGGGTCAGGGTCCGGGTCCGGGTCCGGGTCCAGGTCCGGGTCCGGGTCCGGGTCCGGGTCCGGGTCCGGGTCTGGGTCCGGGGAAGGGTCCGGGTCCGGGTCCGGGTCCGGGTCCGGGTCCGGGTCCGGGTCCGGGTCCGGGTCCGGGTCCGGGTCCGTGTCCGGGTCCTGGTAAGGGTCCGGGTCCGGGTCCGGGTCCGGGTCCGGGTCCGGTTCCGGTTCCGGTTCCGGGTCCGGGTCCGGGTCCGGGTAAGGGTCCGGGTCCGGGTCCGGGTCCGGGTAAGGGTCCGGGTCTGGTTCCGGGTCCGGGTCCGGGTCCGGGTCTTGGTCCGGGTCCGGGTCCGGGTCCGGGTCCGGGTCCGGGTCCGGGTCCTGGTCCGGGTAAGGGTCCGGGTCCGGCTCCGGGTCCGGGTAAGGGTCCGGGTCCGGGTCCGGGTCCGGGTCTGGTTCCGTGTCCGGTTCCGGGTCCGGGTCCGGGTAAAGGTCCGGGTCCGGGTCCGGCTCCGGGTCCGGGTAAGGGTCCGTGTCCGGGTCCGTGTCCGTGTCCGTGTCCGTGTCCGTGTCCGGGTCCGTGTCCGGGTCTGGGTCCGGGTCCGGGTCCGGGTCCGTGTCCGGGTTAGGGTCCGGGTCCGGGTCCGGGTCCGGGTCCGGGTCCGTGTCCGGGTCCGGGTCCGGGTCCAGGTCCGGGTCCGGGTCCGGGTCCGGGTCCGGGTCCGGGTCTGGGTCCGGGTAAGGGTCCGGGTCCGGGTCCTGGTCCGGGTCCGGGTCCGGGTCCGGGTCCGGGTAAGGGTCCGGGTCCGGGTTCCGGGTCCGGGTCCGGGTCCGGGTCCGGGTCCGGGTCCGGGTCTGGGTCCGGGTCCGGGTCCAGGTAAGGGTCCGGGTCCGGGTCCGGGTCCGGGTCCGGGTCCGGGTCCGGGTCCGGGTCCGGTTCCGGTTCCGGTTCCGGGTCCGGGTCCGGGTCCGGGTCCGGGTCCGGGTAAGGGTCCGGGTCCGGGTCCGGGTCCGGGTCCGGGTCAGGGTCCGGGTCCGGGTCCGGGTCCAGGTCCGGGTCCGGGTCCGGGTCCGGGTCCGGTTCCGGTTCCGGTTCCGGGTAAGGATCCGGGTCCGGGTCCTGGTCCGGGTCCGGGTCCGGGTCCGTGTAAGGGTCCGGGTCCGGGTCCGGGTCCGGGTCCGGGTCCGGGTAAGGGTCCGGGTCCAGGTCCGGGTCCGGGTCCGGGTCCGGGTAAGGGTCCGGGTCTGGGTCCGGGTCCGTGTCCGTGTCCGGGTCCGTGTCCGGGTCCGGGTAAGGGTCCGGGTCCGGGTCCGGGTCTGGGTCCGGGTCCGGGTCCGGGTCCGGGTAAGGGTCCGGGTCTGGGTCCGGGTCCGGGTCCGGGTCCTGGTCCGGGTAAGGGTCCGGGTCCGGATAAAGGTCCGGCTCCGGCTCCGGCTCCGGGTCCGGGTCCGGGTCCGGGTCCGGGTAAGGGTCCGGGTCCGGGTCCGGGTCCGGATCCGGTTCCGGGTCTGGGTAAAGGTCCGGGTCCGGGTCCGGGTCCGGGTCCGGGTCCGGGTCCGGGTAAGGTTCCGGGTCCGGGTCCGGGTCCGGGTCCGGATCCGGGTCCGGGTCCGGGTCCGGGTCTGGGTCCGGTTCAGGGTCCGGGTCCGGGTCCGGGTCCGGGTCCGGGTCCGGGTCCGGGTCCTGGTAAGGGTCCGGGTCCGGGTCCGGGTCCGGGTCCGGGTCCGCGTCCGGGTCCGGGTCCAGGTCCGGGTAAGGGTCCGGGTCCGGGTCAGGGTCCGGGTCCGGGTCCGGTTCCTGTTCCGGTTCCGGTTCCGGGTAAGGGTCCGGTTCCGGGTCCGGGTCCGGGTCCAGGTCCGGGTCCGGGTAAGGGTCCGGGTCCGGGTCCGGGTAAGGGTCCAGGTCCGGGTCCGGGTCCGGGTCCGGTTCCGGTTCCGGTTCCGGGTAAGGATCCGGGTCCGGGTCCTGGTCCGGGTCCGGGTCCGGGTCCGGGTCCGGGTAAGGGTCCGGGTCCGGGTCCGGGTCCGGGTCCGGGTAAGGGTCCGGGTCCGGGTCCGGGTCCAGGTCCGGGCCCGGTTCCGGTTCCGGTTCCGGTTCCGGGTCCGGTTCCGGGTCCGGGTCCTGGTAAGGGTCCGGTTCCGGTTCCGGGTAAAGGTCCGGGTCCGGGTCCGGGTCCGGGTCCGGGTCCGGGTAAGGTTCCGGGTCCGGGTCCGGGTCCGGTTCCGGTTCCGGTTCCGGGTAAGGATCCGGGTCCGGGTCCTGGTCCGGGTCCTTGTAAGGGTCCGGGTCTGGGTCCGGGTCCGTGTCCGTGTCCGGGTCCGGGTCCGGGTCCGGGTAAGGGTCCGGGTCCGGGTCCGGGTCTGGGTCCGGGTCCGGGTCCGGGTCCGGGTAAGGGTCCGGGTCTGGGTCCGGGTCCGGGTCCTGGTCCGGGTAAGGGTCCGGGTCCGGATAAAGGTCCGGCTCCGGCTCCGGCTCCGGCTCCGGGTCCGGGTCCGGGTCCGGGTCCAGGTAAGGGTCCGGGTCCGGGTCCGGGTCCGGATCCGGTTCCGGGTCTGGGTAAAGGTCCGGGTCCGGGTCCGGGTCCGGGTCCGGGTCCGGGTAAGGGTCCGGGTCCATGTCCGGGTCCGGGTCCGGGTCCAGGTCCGGGTAAGGGTTCGGGTCCGGGTCCGGGTCCGGGTCCGGGTCCGGGTAAAGGTCCGGGTCCGGTTCCGGGTAAAGGTCCGGGTCCGGGTCCGGGTCCGGGTCCGGGTCCGGGTCCGGTTCCTGTTCCGGTTCCGGTTCCGGGTAAGGGTCCGGTTCCAGGTCCGGGTCCGGGTCCAGGTCCGGGTCCGGGTAAGGGTCCGGGTCCGGGTCCGGGTAAGGGTCCGGGTCCGGGTCCGGGTCCGGGTCCGGGTCCGGGTCCGGGTCCAGGTAAGGGTCCAGGTCCGGGTCCGGGTCCGGGTCCGGGTCCGGTTCCGGTTCCGGTTCTGGGTAAGGATCCGGGTCCGTGTCCTGGTCCGGGTCCAGGTCCGGGTCCGGGTAAGGGTCCGGGTCCGGGTCCGGGTCCGGGTCCGGGTCCGGGTAAGGGTCCGGGTCCGGGTCCGGGTCCAGGTCCGGGCCCGGTTCCGGTTCCGGTTCCAGTTCCGGGTCCGGTTCCGGGTCCGGGTCCTGGTAAGGGTCCGGTTCCGGTTCCGGGTAAAGGTCCGGGTCCGGGTCCGGGTCCGGGTCCGGGTCCGGGTCCGGGTAAGGTTCCGGGTCCGGGTCCGGGTCCGGTTCCGGTTCCGGTTCCGGTTCCAGGTAAGGATCCGGGTCCGGGTCCTGGTCCGGGTCCTTGTAAGGGTCCGGGTCTGGGTCCGGGTCCGTGTCCGTGTCCGGGTCCGGGTCCGGGTCCGGGTAAGGGTCCGGGTCCGGGTCCGGGTCTGGGTCCGGGTCCGGGTCCGGGTCCGGGTAAGGGTCCGGGTCTGGGTCCGTGTCCGGGTCCTGGTCCGGGTAAGGGTCCGGGTCCGGATAAAGGTCCGGCTCCGGCTCCGGCTCCGGCTCCGGGTCCGGGTCCGGGTCCGGGTCCAGGTAAGGGTCCGGGTCCGGGTCCGGGTCCGGTTCTGGGTCCGGGTCCGGGTAAAGGTCCGGGTCCGGGTCCGGGTCCGGGTCCGGGTCCGGGTCCGGGTAAGGTTCCGGGTCCGGGTCCGGGTCCGGGTCCGGATCCGGGTCCGGGTCCGGGTCCGGGTCTGGGTCCGGTTCAGGGTCCGGGTCTGGGTCCGGGTCCGGGTCCGGGTCCGGGTCCGGGTCCGGGTAAGGTTCCGGGTCCGGGTCCGGGTCCGGGTCCGGATCCGGGTCCGGGTCCGGGTCCGGGTCTGGGTCCGGTTCAGGGTCCGGGTCTGGGTCCGGGTCCGGGTCCGGGTCCGGGTCCGGGTCCTGGTAAGGGTCCGGGTCCGGGTCCGGGTCCGGGTCCGGGTCCGGGTCCGGGTCCGGGTCCAGGTCCGGGTCCGGGTAAGGGTCCGGGTCCGGGTCCGGGTAAGGGTCCAGGTCCGGGTCCGGGTCCGGGTCCGGTTCCGGTTCCGGTTCCGGGTAAGGATCCGGGTCCGGGTCCTGGTCCGGGTCCGGGTCCGGGTCCGGGTCCGGGTAAGGGTCCGGGTCCGGATCCGGGTCCGGGTCCGTGTCCGGGTAAGGGTCCGGGTCCGGGTCCGGGTCCGGGTCCAGGTCCGGGCCCGGTTCCGGTTCCGGGTCCGGTTCCGGTTCCGGGTAAAGGTCCGGGTCCGGGTCCGGGTCCGGATCCGGGTAAGGTTCCGGGTCCGGGTCCGGGTCCGGTTCCGGTTCCGGTTCCGGGTAATGATCCGGGTCCGGGTCCTGGTCCGGGTCCTTGTAAGGGTCCGGGTCTGGGTCCGGGTCCGTGTCCGTGTCCGGGTCCGGGTCCGTGTCCGTGTCCGGGTCCGGGTCCGGGTCCGGATCCGGTTCCGGGTCTGGGTAAAGGTCCGGGTCCGGGTCCGGGTCCGGGTCCGGGTCCGGGTAAGGGTCCGGGTCCATGTCCGGGTCCGGGTCCGGGTCCAGGTCCGGGTAAGGGTTCGGGTCCGGGTCCGGGTCCGGGTCCGGGTCCGGGTCCGGGTCCGGGTCCGGGTCCGGGTCCGGGTCCGGGTCCGGGTCCGGGTCCGGGTCCGGGTAAGGGTCCGGATCCGGGTCCGGGTCCGGGTCCGGGTCCGGTTCCGGTTCCGGGTCCGGGTCCGGGTCCGGGTAAGGGTCCGGGTCTGGGTCCGGGTAAGGGTCCGGGTCTGGGTCCGGGTCCGGGTCCGGTTCCGGTTCCGGTTCCGGGTCCGGGTCCGGTTCCGGTTCCGGTTCCGGTTCCGGGTCCGGGTCCGGGTCCGGGTAAAGGTCCGGGTCCGGTTCCGGGTAAAGGTCCGGGTCCGGGTCCGGGTCCGGGTCCGGGTCCGGGTAAGGTTCCGGGTCCGGGTCAGGGTCCGGGTCCGGGTCCGGTTCCTGTTCCGGTTCCGGTTCCGGGTAAGGGTCCGGTTCCGGGTCCGGGTCTGGGTCCAGGTCCGGGTCCGGGTAAGGGTCCGGGTCCGGGTCCGGGTAAGGGTCCGGGTCCGGGTCCGGGTCCGGGTCCGGGTCCGGGTCCGGGTCCAGGTAAGGGTCCAGGTCCGGGTCCGGGTCCGGGTCAGGGTCCGGTTCCGGTTCCGGTTCCGGGTAAGGATCCGGGTCCGGGTCCTGGTCCGGGTCCGGGTCCAGGTCCGGGTCCGGTTCCGGGTAAGGGTCCGGGTCCGGGTCCGGGTCCGGGTCCGGGTCCGGGTAAGGGTCCGGGTCCGGGTCCGGGTCCGGGTCCGGGTCCAGGTCCGGGCCCGGTTCCGGTTCCGGTTCCTGTTCCGGGTCCGGTTCCGGGTCCGGGTCCTGGTAAGGGTCCGGTTCCGGTTCCGGGTAAAGGTCCGGGTCCGGGTCCGGGTCCGGGTCCGGGTCCGGGTAAGGTTCCGGGTCCGGGTCCGGGTCCGGTTCCGGTTCCGGTTCCGGGTAAGGATCCGGGTCCGGGTCCTGGTCCGGGTCCTTGTAAGGGTCCGGGTCTGGGTCCGGGTCCGTGTCCGGGTCCGGGTCCGGGTCCGGGTCCGGGTAAGGGTCCGGGTCCGGGTCCGGGTCTGGGTCCGGGTCCGGGTCCGGGTCCGGGTCCGGGTAAGGGTCCGGGTCCGGGTCCGGGTAAGGTTCCGGGTCCGGGTCCGGGTCCGGTTCCGGTTCCGGTTCCGGGTAAGGATCCGGGTCCGGGTCCTGGTCCGGGTCCTTGTAAGGGTCCGGGTCTGGGTCCGGGTCCGTGTCCGGGTCCGGGTCCGGGTCCGGGTCCGGGTAAGGGTCCGGGTCCGGGTCCGGGTCTGGGTCCGGGTCCGGGTCCGGGTCCGGGTCCGGGTAAGGGTCCGGGTCCGGGTCCGGGTCTGGGTCCGGGTCCGGGTCCGGGTCCGGGTCCGGGTCCGGGTCCGGGTCCGGGTCCGGGTCCGGGTAAGGTTCCGGGTCCGGGTCCGGGTCCGGTTCCGGTTCCGGTTCCGGGTAAGGATCCGGGTCCGGGTCCTGGTCCGGGTCCTTGTAAGGGTCCGGGTCTGGGTCCGGGTCCGTGTCCGGGTCCGGGTCCGGGTCCGGGTCCGGGTAAGGGTCCGGGTCCGGGTCCGGGTCTGGGTCCGGGTCCGGGTCCGGGTCCGGGTCCGGGTAAGGGTCCGGGTCTGGGTCCGTGTCCGGGTCCTGGTCCGGGTAAGGGTCCGGTTCCGGTTCCGGTTCCGGTTCCGGTTCCGGGTCCGGGTCCGTGTAAAGGTCCGGGTCCGGTTCCGGGTAAAGGTCCGGGTCCGGGTCCGGATCCGGTTCCGGGTCCGGGTAAGGGTCCGGGTCCGGGTCCGGGTCCGGGTCCGGGTCCGGGTCCGGTTCCTGTTCCGGTTCCGGTTCCGGGTAAGGGTCCGGTTCCGGGTCCGGGTCTGGGTCCAGGTCCGGGTCCGGGTAAGGGTCCGGGTCCGGGTCCGGGTAAGGGTCCGGGTCCGGGTCCGGGTCCGGGTCCGGGTCCGGGTCCGGGTCCAGGTAAGGGTCCAGGTCCGGGTCCGGGTCCGGGTCAGGGTCCGGTTCCGGTTCCGGTTCCGGGTAAGGATCCGGGTCCGGGTCCTGGTCCGGGTCCGGGTCCAGGTCCGGGTCCGGGTCCGGGTAAGGGTCCGGGTCCGGGTCCGGGTCCGGGTCCGGGTCCGGGTAAGGGTCCGGGTCCGGGTCCGGGTCCGGGTCCAGGTCCGGGCCCGGTTCCGGTTCCGGTTCCGGTTCCGGGTCCGGTTCCGGGTCCGGGTCCTGGTAAGGGTCCGGTTCCGGTTCCGGGTAAAGGTCCGGGTCTGGGTCCGGGTCCGGGTCCGGGTCCGGGTAAGGTTCCGGGTCCGGGTCCGGGTCCGGTTCCGGTTCCGGTTCCGGGTAAGGATCCGGGTCCGGGTCCTGGTCCGGGTCCTTGTAAGGGTCCGGGTCTGGGTCCGGGTCCGTGTCCGGGTCCGGGTCCGGGTCCGGGTCCGGGTAAGGGTCCGGGTCCGGGTCCGGGTCTGGGTCCGGGTCCGGGTCCGGGTCCGGGTCCGGGTAAGGGTCCGGGTCTGGGTCCGTGTCCGGGTCCTGGTCCGGGTAAGGGTCCGGGTCCGGATAAAGGTCCGGCTCCGGCTCCGGCTCCGGCTCCGGGTCCGGGTCCGGGTCCGGGTCCAGGTAAGGGTCCGGGTCCGGGTCCGGGTCCGGATCCGGTTCCGGGTCTGGGTAAAGGTCCGGGTCCGGGTCCGGGTCCGGGTCCGGGTCCGGGTAAGGGTCCGGGTCCATGTCCGGGTCCGGGTCCGGGTCCAGGTCCGGGTAAGGGTCCGGGTCCGGGTCCGGGTCCGGGTCCGGGTCCGGGTCCGGGTCCGGGTCCGGGTCCGGGTCCGGGTCCGGGTCCAGGTAAGGGTCCGGGTCCGGGTCCGGGTCCGGGTCCGGGTCCGGTTCCGGTTCCGGTTCCGGGTCCGGGTCCGGGTAAGGGTCCGGGTCTGGGTCCGGGTAAGGGTCCGGGTCTGGGTCCGGGTAAAGGTCCGGGTCCGGGTCCGGGTCCGGGTCCGGGTCCGGGTAAGGTTCCGGGTCCGGGTCCGGGTCCGGGTCCGGGTCCGGGTCCGGGTCCGGGTAAAGGTCCGGGTCCGGTTCCGGGTAAAGGTCCGGGTCCGGGTCCGGGTCCGGGTCCGGGTCCGGGTAATGTTCCGGGTCCGGTTCCGGTTCCGGTTCCGGGTAAGGATCCGGGTCCGGGTCCTGGTCCGGGTCCGGGTCCGGGTCCGTGTAAGGGTCCGGGTCCGGGTCCGGGTCCGGGTCCGGGTCCGGGTAAGGGTCCGGGTCCAGGTCCGGGTCCGGGTCCGGGTCCGGGTAAGGGTCCGGGTCTGGGTCCGGGTCCGTGTCCGTGTCCGTGTCCGGGTCCGGGTCCGGGTAAGGGTCCGGGTCCGGGTCCGGGTCTGGGTCCGGGTCCGGGTCCGGGTCCGGGTCCGGGTAAGGGTCCGGGTCTGGGTCCGGGTCCGGGTCCGGGTCCTGGTCCGGGTAAGGGTCCGGGTCCGGATAAAGGTCCGGCTCCGGCTCCGGCTCCGGGTCCGGGTCCGGGTCCGGGTCCGGGTAAGGGTCCGGGTCCGGGTCCGGGTCCGGATCCGGTTCCGGGTCTGGGTAAAGGTCCGGGTCCGGGTCCGGGTCCGGGTCCGGGTCCGGGTAAGGGTCCGGGTCCATGTCCGGGTCCGGGTCCGGGTCCGGGTAAGGGTTCGGGTCCGGGTCCGGGTCTGGTTCCGGTTCCGGGTCCGGGTAAAGGTCCGGGTCCGGGTCCGAGTCCGGGTCCGGGTCCGGGTCCAGGTCCGGGTCCGGGTCCGGGTCCGGGTCCGGTTCTGGGTCCGGGTCCGGGTAAAGGTCCGGGTCCGGGTCCGGGTCCGGGTCCGGGTCCGGGTCCGGGTCCGGGTCCGGGTCCGGGTAAGGTTCCGGGTCCGGGTCCGGGTCCGGGTCCGGATCCGGGTCCGGGTCCGGGTCCGGGTCTGGGTCCGGTTCAGGGTCCGGGTCCGGGTCCGGGTCCGGGTCCGGGTCCGGGTCCGGGTCCGGGTCCGGGTCCTGGTAAGGGTCCGGGTCCGGGTCCGGGTCCGGGTCCGGGTCCGCGTCCGGGTCCGGGTCCAGGTCCGGGTAAGGGTCCGGGTCCGGGTCAGGGTCCGGGTCCGGGTAAGGGTCCGGGTCCGGGTCCTGGTCCGGGTCCGGGTCCGGGTCCGGGTAAGGGTCCGGGTCCGGGTCCGGGTCCGGGTAAGGGTCCGGGTCCGGGTCCGGGTCCGGGTCCGGGTCCGGTTCTGGGTCCGGGTCCGGGTCCGGGTCCGGGTAAGGGTCCGGGTCCGGGTCCGGGTCCGGGTCCGGGTCCGGGTCCGCGTCCGGGTCCGGGTCCAGGTCCGGGTAAGGGTCCGGGTCCGGGTCCGGGTCCGGGTCCGGGTCCGGGTCCGGGTACGGGTCCGGGTCCGGTTCCGGTTCTGGTTCCGGGTAAGGATCCGGGTCCGGGTCCTGGTCCGGGTCCGGGTCCGGGTCCGGGTAAGGGTCCGGGTCCGGGTCCGGTTCTGGGTCCGGGTCCGGGTCCGGGTCCGGGTAAGGGTCCGGGTCCGGGTCCGGGTCCGGGTCCGGGTCCGGGTCCGCGTCCGGGTCCGGGTCCAGGTCCGGGTAAGGGTCCGGGTCCGGGTCAGTGTCCTGGTCCAGGTCCGGTTCTGGTTCCGGTTCCGGTTCCGGGTAAGGGTCCGGTTCCGGGTCCGTGTCCGGGTCCGGGTCCGGGTCCGGGTCCGGGTAAGGTTCCGGGTCCGGTTCCGGGTAAGGGTCCGGGTCCGGGTCCGGGTCCGGGTAAGGGTCCGGGTCCGGGTCCGGGTCCGGGTAAGGTTCCGGGTCCGGTTCCGGGTAAGGGTCCGGGTCAGGGTCCGGTTCCGGTTCTGGATCCGGGTCCGGGTCCGGGTCCGGGTAAGGGTCCGGGTCTGGGTCCGGGTCCGGGTCCGGGTCCGGGTCCGCGTCCGGGTCCGGGTCCAGGTCCGGGTAAGGGTCCGGGTCAGGGTCAGTGTCCGGGTCCAGGTCCGGTTCTGGTTCCGGTTCCGGTTCCGGGTAAGGGTCCGGTTCCGGGTCCGTGTCCGGGTCCGGGTCCGGGTCCGGGTAAGGTTCCGGGTCCGGGTCCGGGTCCGGGTCCGGGTCCGGGTCCTGGTAAGGGTCCGGGTCCGGGTCCGGGTCCGGGTCCGGGTCCGCGTCCGGGTCCGGGTCCAGGTCCGGGTAAGGGTCCGGGTCCGGGTCAGGGTCCGGGTCCAGGTCCGGTTCCTGTTCCGGTTCCGGTTCCGGGTAAGGGTCCGGTTCTGGGTCCGGGTCCGGGTCCGGGTCCAGGTCCGGGTCCGGGTAAGGGTCCGGGTCCGGGTCCGGGTAAGGGTCCGGGTCCGGGTCCGGGTCCGGGTGCAGGTTAGGGTCCAGGTCTGGGTAAGGGTCCGGGTCCGGGTCAGTGTCCGGGTCCAGGTCCGGTTCTGGTTCCGGTTCCGGTTCCGGGTAAGGGTCCGGTTCCGGTTCCGGGTCCGGATCCGGGTCCGGGTCCGGGTAAGGTTCCGGGTCCGGTTCCGGGTAAGGGTCCGGGTCCGGGTCCGGGTCCGGGTCCGGGTAAGGGTCCGGGTCCGGGTCCGGGTCCGGGTCCGGGTCCGGGTCCGGGTCCGGGTCCGGGTCCAGGTAAGGGTCCGGGTCCGGGTCCGGGTCCGGGTCCGGGTCCGGGTCCGGGTCCGGGTCCGGGTCCGGGTAAGGGTCCGGGTCCATGTCCGGGTCCGGGTCCGGGTCCGGGTAAGGGTTCGGGTCCGGGTCCGGGTCCGGTTCCGGTTCCGGGTCCAGGTAAAGGTCCGGGTCCGGGTCCGAGTCCGGGTCCGGGTCCGGGTAAGGTTCCGGGTCCGGGTCCGGGTCCGGGTCCGGGTCCGGGTCCGGGTCCGGGTCCAGGTAAGGGTCCAGGTCCGGGTCCGGGTCCGGGTCCGGGTCCGGTTCCGGTTCCGGTTCCGGGTAAGGATCCGTGTCCGGGTCCTGGTCCGGGTCCGGATCCGGGTCCGGGTCCGGGTAAGGGTCCGGGTCCGGGTCCGGGTCCGGGTCCGGGTCCGGGTAAGGGTCCGGGTCCGGGTCCGGGTCCGGGTCCGGGTCCGTGTCCGGTTCCGGTTCCGGTTCCGGTTCCGGGTCCGGGTCCGGGTCCTGGTAAGGGTCCGGTTCCGGTTCCGGGTAAAGGTCCGGGTCCGGGTCCGGGTCCGGGTCCGGGTCCGGGTAAGGTTCCGGGTCCGGGTCCAGTTCCGGGTCCGGGTCCGGGTCCGGGTCCGGGTCCGGGTCCGGGTCCGGGTCCCGGTCCGAGTCCGTGTCCGGGTCCAGGTAAGTGTCCAGGTCCGGGTCCGGGTCCGGGTCCGGGTCCGGGTCCGGTTCCGGTTCCGGGTAAGGATCCGGGTCCGGGTCCTGGTCCGGGTCCGGGTCCGGGTCCGGGTAAGGGTCCGGGAAAGGGTCCGGGTCCGGGTCCGGGTCCGTGTCCGGGTAAGGGTCTGGGTCCGGGTCCGGGTCCGGGTCCGGGTAAGGGTCCGGGTCTGGGTCCGGGTCCGTGTCCGTGTCCGTGTCCGGGTCCGGGTCCGGGTAAGGGTCCGGGTCCGGGTCCGGGTCTGGGTCCGGGTCCGGGTCCGGGTCCGGGTCCGGGTCCGGGTAAGGGTCCGGGTCTGGGTCCGGGTCCGGGTCCTGGTCCGGGTAAGGGTCCGGGTCCGGATAAAGGTCCGGCTCCGGCTCCGGCTCCGGCTCCGGCTCCGGGTCCGGGTCCGGGTCCGGGTAAGGGTCCGGGTCCGGGTCCGGGTCCGGATCCGGGTCCGGGTCTGGGTAAAGGTCCGGGTCCGGGTCCGGGTCCGGGTCCGGGTCCGGGTCCGGGTAAGGGTCCGGGTCCATGTCCGGGTCCGGGTCCGGGTCCGGGTAAGGGTTCGGGTCCGGGTCCGGGTCCGGTTCCGGTTCCGGGTCCGGGTAAAGGTCCGGGTCCGGGTCCGAGTCCGGGTCCGGGTCCGGGTCCAGGTCCGGGTCCGGGTCCGGGTCCGGGTCCGGGTCCGGTTCTGGGTCCGGGTCCGGGTAAAGGTCCGGGTCCGGGTCCGGGTCCGGGTCCGGGTCCGGGTCCGGGTAAGGTTCCGGGTCCGGGTCCGGGTCCGGGTCCGGGTCCGGGTCCGTGTCTGGGTCCGGGTCAGGGTCCGGGTCCGGGTCCGGGTCCGGGTCCGGGTCCGCCTCCGGGTCCGGGTCCATGTCCGGGTCCGGGTCCAGGTCCGGGTAAGGGAACGGGTCCGGGTCAGTGTCCGGGACCAGGTCCGGTTCTGGTTCCGGTTCCGGTTCCGGGTAAGGGTCCGGTTCCGGGTCCGTGTCCGGGTCCGGGTCCTGGTCCGGGTAAGGTTCCGGTTCCGGTTCCGGGTAAGGGTCCGGGTCCGGGTCCGGGTAAGGGTAAGGGTCCGGGTCCGGGTCCGGGTCCGGGTAAGGGTCCGGGTCTGGGTCGGGGTCCGGGTCCGGGTCCGGGTCCGGGTAAGGGTCCGGGTCCGGGTCCGGGTCCGGGTCCGGGTCCGGGTCCGGGTAAGGGTCCGGGTCCATGTCCGGATCCGGGTCCGGGTCCGGGTCCGGGTCCGGGTCCAGTTCCGGTTCCTGTTCCGGTTCCGGTTCCGGGTAAGGGTCCGGGTCCGGGTCCGGGTCCGGGTCCAGGTCCGGGTCCGGGTAAGGGTCCGGGTCCGGGTCCGGGTAAGGGTCCGGGTCCGGGTCCGGGTCCGGGTGCAGGTAAGGGTCCAGGTCTGGGTCCGGGTCCGGGTCCGGGTCCGGGTCCGGTTCCGGTTCTGGTTCCGGGTAAGGATCCGGGTCCGGGTCCTGGTCCGGGTCCGGGTCCGGGTCCGGGTCCGGGTAAGGGTCCGGGTCCGGGTCCGGGTCCGGGTAATGGTCCGGGTCAGGGTCCGGGTCCGGGTAAGGTTCCGGGTCCGGGTCCGGGTCCGGGTCCGGTTCCGGGTCCGGGTCCGGGTCCGGGTCCGGGTCCGGGTCCGGGTCCAGGTCCGGGTCCGGGTCCTGGTAAGGGTCCGGGTCCGGGTCCGGGTCCGGGTCCGGGTCCGCGTCCGGGTCCGGGTCCAGGTCCGGGTAATGGTCCGGGTCCGGGTCAGGGTCCGGGTCCAGGTCCGGTTCCTGTTCCGGTTCCGGTTCCGGGTAAGGGTCCGGTTCTGGGTCCGGGTCCGGGTCCGGGTCCAGGTCCGGGTCCGGGTAAGGGTCCGGGTCCGGGTCCGGGTAAGGGTCCGGGTCCGGGTCCGGGTCCGGGTGCAGGTAAGGGTCCAGGTCTGGGTCCGGGTCCGGGTCCGGGTCCGGGTCCGGTTCCGGTTCTGGTTCCGGGTAAGGATCCGGGTCCGGGTCCTGGTCCGGGTCCGGGTCCGGGTCCGGGTAAGGGTCCGGGTCCGGGTCCGGGTCCGGGTAAGGGTCCGGGTCCGGGTCAGGGTCCGGGTCCGGGTCCGGTTCTGGGTCCGGGTCCGGGTCCGGGTCCGCGTCCGGGTACGGGTCCGGGTCTGGGTCCGGGTCCGGGTCCGGGTCCGGGTCCGGGTCCGCGTCCGGGTCCGGGTCCAGGTCCGGGTAAGGGTCCGGGTCCGGGTCAGTGTCCGGGTCCAGGTCCGGTTCTGGTTCCGGTTCCGGTTCCGGGTAAGGGTCCGGTTCCGGGTCCGGGTCCGGATCCGGGTCCGGGTCCGGGTAAGGTTCCGGGTCCGGGTCCGGGTCCGGGTCCGGGTAAGGGTCCGGGTCCGGGTCCGGGTCCGGGTCCGGGTCCGGGTCCGGTTCCGGGTCCAGGTAAGGGTCCGGGTCCGGGTCCGGGTCCGGGTAAGGGTTCGGGTCCGGGTAAGGGTCCGGGTCCGGGTCCGGGTCCGGGTCCGGGTCCGGGTCCGGGTCCGGGTCCGGGTAAGGGTCCGGGTCCATGTCCGGATCCGGGTCCGGGTCCAGGTCCGGGTAAGGGTCCAGGTCCGGGTCCGGGTCCAGGTCCGGGTAAGGTTCGGGGTCCGGGTCCGGGTCCGGGTCCGGGTCCGGGTCCGGGTCCGGGTCCGGGTCCGGGTCCGGGTAAGGGTCCGGGTCCGGGTCCGGGTCCGGGTCCAGGTAAGGGTCCAGGTCCGGGTCCGGGTCCGGTTCCGGTTCCGGTTCCGGTTCCGGTTCCGGGTCCGGGTCCGGGTCCGGGTCCGGGTAAAGGTCCGGGTCCGGGTCCGGGTCCGGGTCCGGGTCCGGGTAACGTTCCGGGTCCGGGTCCGGGTCTGGGTCCGGGTCCGGGTCAGGGTCCGGGTCCGGGTCCGGGTCCGGGTAACGTTCCGGGTCCGGGTCCGGGTCTGGGTCCGGGTCCGGGTCAGGGTCCGGGTCCGGGTCCGGGTCCGGATCCGGGTCCGGGTCCGGGTCCGGGTCCGGGTCCGGGTCCGGGTCTGGGTCCAGGTCAGGGTCCCGGTCTGGGTCCGGGTCCGGGTCCGGGTAAGGGTCCGGGTCCGGGTCCGGGTCCGGGTCCGGGTCCGGGTCCGGGTCCGGGTCCGGGTCCGGGTCCGGGTCCGGGTCCGGGTCCGGGTCCAGGTAAGGGTCCGGGTCCGGGTCCGGGTCCGGGTCCGGTTCCGGTTCCGGTTCCGGGTAAGTGTCCGGGTCCGGGTCCGGGTCCGGGTCCGGGTCCGGGTCCGGGTCCGGGTCCGGGTCCGGGTCCGGGTCCGGGTAAGGGTCCAGGTAAGGGTCCGGGTCCGGGTCCGGGTCAGGATCCGGGTAAGGGTCTGGGTCCGGGTCCGGGTCCGGGTCTGGGTCCGGGTCCGGGTCCGGGTAAGGGTCCGGGTCTGGGTCCGGGTCCGGGTCCGGGTCCGGGTCCGGGTCCTGGTCCGGGTAAGGGTCCGGGTCCGGATAAATGTCCGGCTCCGGGTCCGGGTCCGGGTCCGGGTCCGGGTCCGGGTAAGGGTCCGGGTCCGGGTCAGTGTCCGGGTCCAGGTCCGGTTCTGGTTCCGGTTCCGGTTCCGGGTAAGGGTCCGGTTCCGGTTCCGGGTCCGGATCCGGGTCCGGGTCCGGGTAAGGTTCCGGGTCCGGTTCCGGGTAAGGGTCCGGGTCCGGGTCCGGGTCCGGGTCCGGGTCGGGGTAAGGGTCCGGGTCCGGGTCCGGGTCCGGGTCCGGGTCCGGGTCCGGTTCCGGGTCCAGGTAAGGGTCCGGGTCCGGGTCCGGGTCCGGGTAAGGGTTCGGGTCCGGGTAAGGGTCCGGGTCCGGGTCCGGGTCCGGGTCCGGGTCCGGGTCCGGGTCCGGGTCCGGGTCCGGGTAAGGGTCCGGGTCCATGTCCGGATCCGGGTCCGGGTCCGGGTCCGGGTAAGGGTCCAGGTCCGGGTCCGGGTCCAGGTCCGGGTAAGGTTCCGGGTAAGGGTCCGGGTCCGGGTCCGGGTCCGGGTCCAGGTAAGTGTCCAGGTCCGGGTCCGGGTCCGGGTCCGGTTCCGGTTCCGGTTCCGGGTCCGGGTCCGGGTCCGGGTCCGGGTAAAGGTCCGGGTCCGGATCCGGGTCCGGGTCCGGGTCCGGGTAACGTTCCGGGTCCGGGTCCGGGTCTGGGTCCGGGTCCGGATCAGGGTCCGGGTCCGGGTCCGGGTCCGGGTCCGGGTCCAGGTAAGGGTCCGGGTCCGGGTCCAGGTAAGGGTCCGGGTCCGGGTCCGGGTCCGGGTCCGGTTCCGGTTCCGGTTCCGGGTAAGGGTCCGGGTCCGGGTCCGGGTCCGGGTCCGGGTCCGGGTCCGGGTCCGGGTCCGGGTCCGGGTCCGGGTAAGGGTCCAGGTAAGGGTCCGGGTCCGGGTCCGGGTCAGGATCCGGGTAAGGGTCTGGGTCCGGGTCCGGGTCCGGGTCTGGGTCCGGGTCCGGATCCGGGTAAGGGTCCGGGTCTGGGTCCGGGTCCGGGTCAGTGTCCGGGTCCAGGTCCGGTTCTGGTTCCGGTTCCGGTTCCGGGTAAGGGTCCGGTTCCGGGTCCGGGTCCGGATCTGGTTCCGGGTCCGGGTAAGGTTCCGGGTCCGGTTCCGGGTAAGGGTCCGGGTCCGGGTCCGGGTCCGGGTCCGGGTAAGGGTCCGGGTCCGGGTCCGGGTCCGGGTCCGGGTCCGGGTCCGGTTCCGGGTCCAGGTAAGGGTCCGGGTCCGGGTCCGGGTCCGGGTAAGGGTTCGGGTCCGGGTAAGGGTCCGGGTCCGGGTCCGGGTCCGGGTCCGGGTCCGGGTCCGGGTCCGGGTCCGGGTCCGGGTAAGGGTCCGGGTCCATGTCCGGATCCGGGTCCGGGTCCGGGTCCGGGTAAGGGTCCAGGTCCGGGTCCGGGTCCAGGTCCGGGTAAGGTTCCGGGTCCGGGTCCGGGTCCGGGTCCGGGTCCGGGTCCGGGTCCGGGTCCGGGTCCGGGTAAGGGTCCGGGTCCGGGTCCGGGTCCGGGTCCAGGTAAGTGTCCAGGTCCGGGTCCGGGTCCGGTTCCGGTTCCGGTTCCGGTTCCGGGTCCGGGTCCGGGTCCGGGTCCGGGTAAAGGTCCGGGTCCGGATCCGGGTCCGGGTCCGGGTCCGGGTAACGTTCCGGGTCCGGGTCCGGGTCTGGGTCCGGGTCCGGGTCAGGGTCCGGGTCCGGGTCCGGGTCCGGGTCCGGGTCCAGGTAAGGGTCCGGGTCCGGGTCCGGGTCCGGGTCCGGTTCCGGTTCCGGTTCCGGGTAAGGGTCCGGGTCCGGGTCCGGGTCCGGGTCCGGGTCCGGGTCCGGGTCCGGGTCCGGGTCCGGGTCCGGGTCCGGGTAAGGGTCCAGGTAAGGGTCCGGGTCCGGGTCCGGGTCAGGATCCGAGTAAGGGTCTGGGTCCGGGTCCGGGTCCGGGTCTGGGTCCGGGTCCGGGTCCGGGTAAGGGTCCGGGTCTGGGTCCGGGTCCGGGTCCGGGTCCGGGTCCGGGTCCTGGTCCGGGTAAGGGTCCGGGTCCGGATAAATGTCCGGCTCCGGGTCCGGGTCCGGGTCCGGGTCCGGGTCCGGGTAAGGGTCCGGGTCCGGGTCAGTGTCCGGGTCCAGGTCCGGTTCTGGTTCCGGTTCCGGTTCCGGGTAAGGGTCCGGTTCCGGGTCCGGGTCCGGATCCGGTTCCGGGTCCGGGTAAGGTTCCGGGTCCGGTTCCGGGTAAGGGTCCGGGTCCGGGTCCGGGTCCGGGTCCGGGTAAGGGTCCGGGTCCGGGTCCGGGTCCGGGTCCGGGTCCGGTTCCGGGTCCAGGTAAGGGTCCGGGTCCGGGTCCGGGTCCGGGTAAGGGTCCAGGTCCGGGTCCGGGTCCAGGTCCGGGTAAGGTTCCGGGTCCGGGTCCGGGTCCGGGTCCGGGTCCGGGTCCGGGTCCGGGTCCGGGTCCGGGTAAGGGTCCGGGTCCGGGTCCGGGTCCGGGTCCAGGTAAGGGTCCAGGTCCGGGTCCGGGTCCGGTTCCGGTTCCGGTTCCGGTTCCGGGTCCGGGTCCGGGTCCGGGTCCGGGTAAAGGTCCGGGTCCGGATCCGGGTCCGGGTCCGGGTCCGGGTAACGTTCCGGGTCCGGGTCCGGGTCCGGGTCCGGGTCCGGGTCAGGGTCCGGGTCCGGGTCCGGGTCCGGATCCGGGTCCGGGTCCGGGTCCGGGTCCGGGTCCGGGTCCGGGTCCGGGTCCGGGTCCGGGTCTGGGTCCAGGTCAGGGTCCGGGTCTGGGTCCGGGTCCGGGTCCGGGTCCGGGTAAGGGTCCGGGTCCGGGTCCGGGTCCGGGTCCGGGTCCGGGTCCGGGTCCGGGTCCGGGTCCGGGTCCGGGTCCAGGTAAGGGTCCAGGTCCGGGTCCGGGTCCGGTTCCGGTTCCGGTTCCGGGTAAGGGTCCGGGTCCGGGTCCGGGTCCGGGTCCGGGTCCGGGTCCGGGTCCGGGTCCGGGTCCGGGTCCGGGTCCGGGTAAGGGTCCGGGTAAGCGTCCGGGTCCGGGTCCGGGTCAGGATCCGGGTAAGGGTCTGGGTCCGGGTCCGGATCCGGGTCTGGGTCCGGGTCCGGGTCCGGGTAAGGGTCCGGGTCTGGGTCCGGGTCCGGGTCCGGGTCCGGGTCCGGGTCCTGGTCCGGGTAAGGGTCCGGGTCCGGATAAATGTCCGGCTCCGGGTCCGGGTCCGGGTCCGGGTCCGGGTCCGGGTCCGGGTAAGGGTCCGGGTCCGGGTCAGTGTCCGGGTCCAGGTCCGGTTCTGGTTCCGGTTCCGGTTCCGGGTAAGGGTCCGGTTCCGGGTCCAGGTCCGGGTCCCGGTCCGGGTCCGGGTCCGGGTCCGGGTAAGGGTCCGGGTCCGGGTCCGGGTAAGGGTCCGGGTCCGGGTCCGGGTCCGGGTCCAGGTAAGGGTCCAGGTCCGGGTCCGGGTCCGGGTCCGGGTCCGGTTCCGGTTCCGGTTCTGGTTCCGGGTAAGGGTCCGTGTCCGGGTCCGGGTCCGGGTCCGGGTCCGGGTCCGGGTCCGGGTAAGGGTCCGGGTCCGGGTCCGGGTCCGGGTCCGGGTCCGGGTCCGGGTAAGTGTCCGGGTCCGGGTCCGGGTCCGGGTCCGGGTCCGGGTCCGGGTCCGGGTCCGGGTCCCGGTCCCGGTCCGGGTAATGGTCCGGGTCCGGGTCCGGGTCCGGGTAAGTGTCCGGGTCCGGGTCCGGGTCCGGTTCCGGTTCCGGGTCCGGGTAATGGTCCGGGTCCGGGTCCGGTTCCGGTTCCGGGTAAGGGTCCAGGTCCGGGTCCGGGTCCGGGTCCGGGTCCGGGTCCGGGTCCGGGTCCGGGTCCGGGTCCGGGTAAGGGTCCGGGTCCGGGTCCGGGTCTGGGTCCGGGTCCTGGTAAGGGTCCGGGTAAGGGTCCGGGTCCGAGTCCTGGTCCGGGTCCGGGTCCGGGTAAGGGTCCGGGTCCGGGTCCGGATAAAGGTCCGACTCCGGCTCCGGCTCCGGGTCCGGGTCTGGGTCCGGGTAAGGGTCCGGGTCTGGGTCAGGCTCCGGGTCCGGGTCCGGGTCCGGGTCCGGGTCCGGTTCTGGTTCCGGTTCCGGGTCTGGGTAAAGGTCCGGGTCCGGGTCCGGGTCCGGGTCAGGGTCCGGGTCCGGGTCTGGATCCGGGTCCGGGTAAGGGTCCGGGTCCGGGTCCGGGTCCGGGTCCGGGTCTGGTTCCGGTTCCGGGTCTGGGTAAAGGTCCGGGTCCGGGTCCGGGTCCGGGTCCGGGTCCGGGTCCGGGTCCGGGTCCGGGTCCGGGTCCGGGTCCGGGTCCGGGTCCAGGTCAGGGTCCGGGTCCAGGTCCGGTTCCGGTTCCGGTTCCGGTTCCGGTTCCGGTTCCGGTTCCGGGTAAGGGTCCGGTTCCGGGTCCGGGTCCGGGTAAGGGTCCGGGTCCGGGTCCGGGTAAGGGTCCGGGTCCGGGTCCGGGTCCAGGTAAGGGTCCGGGTCAGGGTCCGGGTCCGGGTCTGGGTCCGGGTCCGGTTCCGGTTCCGGTTCCGGTTCCGGTTACGGGTAAGGATCCAGGTCCGGGTCCTGGTCCGGGTCCGGGTCCGGGTCCGGGTCCGGGTCCGGGTCCTGGTAAGGGTCAGGGTAAGGGTCCGGGTCCAGGTCTGGGTCCGGGTCCGGTTCTGGGTCCGGGTAAAGGTCCGGGTCCAGGTCCGGGTCCGGGTCCGGGTAAGGGTCCGGGTCCGGGTCCGGGTCCGGGTCCGGGTCCGGGTCCGGGTCCGGGTCCGGGTCCGGGTCCGGGTAAAGGTCCGGGTCTGAGTCCGGGTAATGTTCCGGGTCCGGGTCCGGGTCCGGGTCCGGGTCCGGGTCCGGGTCCGGGTCCGGGTAAGGGTCCGGGTCCGGGTCCGGGTCCGGGTCCGGGTCCGGGTCCGGGTCCTGGTCCGGGTCCGGGTCCGGGTCCGGGTAAGGGTCCGGGTCCATGTCCGGGTCCGGGTCCGGGTCCAGGTATGGATCCGGGTCCGGGTCCGGGTCCGGGTCCGGGTCCGGTTCCGGTTCCGGGTCCGGGTAAAGGTCTGGGTCCAAGTCCGGGTCCGGGTTTGGGTAAGGGTCCGGGTCCGGGTCCGGGTCCGGGTCCGGGTCCGGGTCCGGGTCCGGGTCCGGTTCCGGTTCCGGGTAAAGGTCCGGGTCCGGGTCCGGGTCCGGGTCCGGGTCCGGGTCCGGGTCCGGGTAAGGGTCCGGGTCCGGGTCCGGGTCCGGGTCTGGGTCCGGGTCCTGGTAAGGGTCCGGGTAAGGGTCCGGGTCCGAGTCCTGGTCCGGGTCCGAGTCCGGGTCCGGGTCCGGGTAACGGTCTGGGTCCGGGTCCGGATAAAGGTCCGGCTCCGGCTCCGGCTCCGGGTCCGGGTCTGGGTCCGGGTAAGGGTCCGGGTCTGGGTCAGGGTCCGGGTCCGGGTCCGGGTCCGGGTCCGGGTCCGGGTCCGGTTCTGGTTCCGGTTCCGGGTCTGGGTAAATGTCCGGGTCCGGGTCCGGGTCCGGGTCAGGGTCCGGGTCCGGGTCTGGATCCGGGTCCGGGTAAGGGTCCGGGTCCGGGTCCGGGTCTGGGTCCGGGTCTGGTTCCGGTTCCGGGTCTGGGTAAAGGTCCGGGTCCGGGTCCGGGTCCGGGTCAGGGTCCGGGTCCGGGTCTGGATCCGGGTCCGGGTAAGGGTCCGGGTCCGGGTCCGGGTCTGGGTCCGGGTCTGGTTCCGGTTCCGGGTCTGGGTAAAGGTCCGGGTCCGGGTCCGGGTCCGGGTCCGGGTCCGGGTCCGGGTCCGAGTCCGGGTCCGGGTCCGGGTCCGGGTAAGGGTCCGGGTCCGGGTCCGGGTCCGGGTCCGGGTCCGGGTCCGGGTCCGGGTCCGCATCCGGGTCCGGGTCCGGGTCCGGGTCCGGGTCCGGGTCCGGGTCCGGGTCCGGGTCCGGGTCCAGGTCAGGGTCCGGGTCCAGGTCCGGTTCCGGTTCCGGTTCCGGTTCCGGTTCCGGTTCCGGTTCCGGGTAAGGGTCCGGTTCCGGGTCCGGGTCCGGGTAAGGGTCCGGGTCCGGGTCCGGGTAAGGGTCCGGGTCCGGGTCCGGGTCCAGGTAAGGGTCCGGGTCAGGGTCCGGGTCCGGGTCTGGTTCCGGGTCCGGTTCCGGTTCCGGTTCCGGTTCCGGTTCCGGGTAAGGATCCAGGTCCGGGTCCTGGTCCGGGTCCGGGTCCGCGTCCGGGTCCGGGTCCGGGTCCGGGTCCGGGTCCGGGTCCATGTCCGGGTCCGGGTCCGGGTCCGGGTAAGGGTCCGGGTCCGGGTCTGGGTCCGGGTCCGGTTCCGGGTCCGGGTAAAGGTCCGGGTCCAGGTCCGGGTCCGGGTCCGGGTAAGGGTCCGGGTCCGGGTCCGGGTCCGGGTCCGGGTCCGGGTCCAGGTCCGGTTCCGGTTCCGGTTCCGGTTCCGGTTCCGGGTAAGGGTCTGGTTCCAGGTCCGGGTCCTGGTCTGGGTCCGAGTAAGTGTCCGGGTCCGGGTCCGCGTAAGGGTCCGGGTCCGGGTCCGGGTCCAGGTCCAGGTAAGGGTCCAGGTCCGGGTCCGGGTCCGGGTCCGGGTCCGGGTCCGGGTCCGGGTCCGGGTCCGGGTCCGGGTCCAGGTAAGGGTCCAGGTCCGGGTCCGGGTCCGGGTCCGGGTCCGGGTCCGGTTCGGGGTCCGGGTCCGGGTCCGGGTCCGGGTAAGGGTCCGGGTCCGGATCCGGGTAAGGGTCCGGGTCTGGGTCCGGGTCTGGGTCCGGGTCCGGGTAAGGGTCCGGGTCCGGGTCCGGGTCCGGGTCCGGGTAAGGGTCCGGGTCCGGGTCCGGGTAAGGGTCCGGGTCTGGGTCCGGGTCCGGGTAAGGGTCCGGGTCCGGGTCCGGGTCCGGGTCTTGTTCCGTGTCCGGTTCCGGGTCCGGGTCCGGGTAAGGGTCTGGGTCCGGGTCCGGGTCCGGGTCCGGGTCCGGGTCCGGGTCCGGGTCCTGGTCCGGGTAAGGGTCCGTGTCCGGGTCCGGGTCCGGGTAAGGTTCCGGGTCCGGGTCCGGGTCCGGGTCCGGGTCCGGGTCCGGGTCCGGGTCCAGGTCCGGGTCCGGGTCCATGTCCGGGTCCGGGTCCGGGTCCGGGTCCAGGTAAGGGTCCAGGTCCGGGTCCGGGTCCGGGTCCGGGTCCGGGTCCGGTTCGGGGTCCGGGTCCGGGTCCGGGTCCGGGTAAGGGTCCGGGTCCGGGTCCGGGTAAGGGTCCGGGTCTGGGTCCGGGTCTGGGTCCGGGTCCGGGTAAGGGTCCGGGTCCGGGTCCGGGTCCGGGTCCGGGTAAGGGTCCGGGTCCGGGTCCGGGTAAGGGTCCGGGTCTGGGTCCGGGTCCGGGTAAGGGTCCGGGTCCGGGTCCGGGTCCGGGTCTTGTTCCGTGTCCGGTTCCGGGTCCGGGTCCGGGTAAGGGTCTGGGTCCGGGTCCGGGTCCGGGTCCGGGTCCGGGTCCGGGTCCGGGTCCTGGTCCGGGTAAGGGTCCGTGTCCGGGTCCGGGTCCGGGTAAGGTTCCGGGTCCGGGTCCGGGTCCGGGTCCGGGTCCGGGTCCGGGTCCGGGTCCAGGTCCGGGTCCGGGTCCATGTCCGGGTCCGGGTCCGGGTCCGGGTAAGGGTCCGGGTCCGGGTCTGGGTCCGGGTCCGGGTCCTGGTAAGGGTCAGGGTAAGGGTCCGGGTCCGGGTCCGGGTAAGGGTCCGGGTCCAGGTCCGGGTCCGGGTCCGGGTCCGGGTCCGGGTCCGGGTCCGGGTCCGGGTCCGGGTCCGGGTCCGGGTCCGGGTCCGGGTCCGGGTCCGGGTCAGGGTCCGGGTCCAGGTCAGGGTCCGGGTCCAGGTCCGGTTCCGGTTCCGGTTCCGGTTCCGGTTCCGGTTCCGGTTCCGGTTCCGGGTAAGGGTCCGGTTCCGGTTCCGGTTCCGGGTAAGGGTCCGGGTCCGGGTCCGGGTCTGGGTCCGGGTCCGGGTCCGGGTCCGGGTCCGGGTAAGGGTCCGGGTCCGGGTCCGGGTCCGGGTCCGGGTCCGGGTCCGGGTCCAGGTAAGGGTCCAGGTCCGGGTCCGTTTCCGGGTCCGGGTCCGGGTCCTGGTCCGGGTAAGGGTCCGTGTCCGGGTCCGGGTCCGGGTAAGGTTCCGGGTCCGGGTCCGGGTCCGGGTCCGGGTCCGGGTCCGGGTCCGGGTCCGGGTCCGGGTCCATGTCCGGGTCCGGGTCCGGGTCCGGGTCCGGGTAAGGGTCCGGGTCCGGGTCTGGGTCCGGGTCCGGGTCCTGGTAAGGGTCAGGGTAAGGGTCCGGGTCCGGGTCCGGGTAAGGGTCCGGGTCCGGGTCCGGGTCCGGGTCCGGGTAAAGGTCCGGGTCCAGGTCCGGGTCCGGGTCCGGGTAAAGGTCCGGGTCCAGGTCCGGGTCCGGGTCCGGGTCCGGGTCCGGGTCAGGGTCAGGGTCCGGGTCCAGGTCAGGGTCCGGGTAAGGGTCCGGGTCCGGGTCCGGGTCCGGGTCCGGGTCCGGGTCCGGGTCCGGGTCCGGGTCCGGTTCGGGGTCCGGGTCCGGGTCCGGGTCCGGGTAAGGGTCCGGGTCCGGGTCCGGGTAAGGGTCCGGGTCTGGGTCCGGGTCCGGGTAAGGGTCCGGGTCCGGGTCCGAGTCCGGGTCTTGTTCCGTGTCCGGTTCCGGGTCCGGGTCCGGGTAAGGGTCCGGGTCCGGGTCCGGGTCCGGGTCCGGGTCCGGGTCCGGGTCCGGGTCCGGGTCCTGGTCCGGGTAAGGGTCCGTGTCCGGGTCCGGGTCCGGGTAAGGTTCCGGGTCCGGGTCCGGGTCCATGTCCGGGTCCGGGTCCGGGTCCGGGTAAGGGTCCGGGTCCGGGTCTGGGTCCGGGTCCGGGTCCTGGTAAGGGTCAGGGTAAGGGTCCGGGTCCGGGTCCGGGTAAGGGTCCGGGTCCGGGTCCGGGTCCGGGTCCCGGTAAAGGTCCGGGTCCAGGTCCGGGTCCGGGTCCGGGTCCGGGTCCGGGTCCGGGTCCGGGTCCGGGTCCGGGTCCGGGTCCGGGTCCGGGTCCGGGTCAGGGTCCGGGTCCAGGTCAGGGTCCGGGTCCAGGTCCGGTTCCGGTTCCGGTTCCGGTTCCGGTTCCGGTTCCGGTTCCGGGTAAGGGTCCGGTTCCGGGTCCGGGTAAGGGTCCGGACCCGGGTCCGGGTCCGGGTCCGGGTCCGGGTCCGGGTCCGGGTAAGGGTCCGGGTCCGGGTCCGGGTCCGGGTCCGGGTCCGGGTCCGGGTCCAGGTAAGGGTCCAGGTCCGGGTCCGGGTCCGGGTCCGGGTCCGGTTCCGGGTCCGGGTCCGGGTAAGGGTCCAGGTCCGGGTCCGGGTAAGGGTCCGGGTCCGGGTCCGGGTCCGGGTCCGGGTCCGGGTCCGGGTCCGGGTCCGGGTCCGGTTCGGGGTCCGGGTCCGGGTCCGGGTCAGGGTAAGGGTCCGGGTCCGGGTCCGGGTAAGGGTCCGGGTCCGGGTCCGGGTCCGGGTAAGGGTCCGGGTCCGGGTCCGGGTCCGGGTCTTGTTCCGTGTCCGGTTCCGGGTCCGGGTCCGGGTAAGGGTCCGGGTCCGGGTCCGGGTCCGGGTCCGGGTCCGGGTCCGGGTCCGGGTCCTGGTCCGGGTAAGGGTCCGTGTCCGGGTCCGGGTCCGGGTAAAGGTCCGGGTCCAGGTCCGGGTCCGGGTCCGGGTCCGGGTCCGGGTCCGGGTCCGGGTCCGGGTCCGGGTCCGGGTCCGGGTGCGGGTCCGGGTCAGGGTCCGGGTCCGGGTCCGGGTCCGGGTCCGGGTCCGGGTCCGGGTAAGGTTCCGGTTCCGAGTCCGGGTCCGGGTCCGGGTCCGGGTCCGGGTCCGGGTCGGGGTCCGGGTCCGGGTCCGGGTCTGGGTCCGGGTCAGGGTCCGGGTCCGGGTCCGGGTCCGGGTCCGGGTAAGGGTCCGGGTCCGGGTCCGGGTCCGGGTCCGGGTCCGGGTCCGGGTCCGGGTCCGGTTCCGGGTCCGGGTAAAGGTCCGGGTCCGGGTCCGGGTCCGGGTCCGGGTCCGGGTCCGGGTAAGGTTCCGGTTCCGAGTCCGGGTCCGGGTCCGGGTCCGGGTCCGGGTCCGGGTCGGGGTCCGGGTCCGGGTCCGGGTCTGGGTCCGGGTCAGGGTCCGGGTCTGGGTCCGGGTCCGGGTCCGGGTAAGGGTCCGGGTCCGTGTCCGGGTCCGTGTCCAGGTCCGGGTAAGGGTCCGGGTCGGGGTCAGGGTCCGGGTCCGTGTCCAGGTCCGGTTCCGGTTCCGGTTCCGGTCCCGGTTCCGGGTAAGGGTCCGGGTCCGGGTCCGGGTCCGGGTCCAGGTAAGGGTCCGGGTCCGGGTCCGGGTCCGGTTCGGGGTCCGGGTCCGGGTCCGGGTCCGGGTAAGGGTCCGGGTCCGGGTCCGGGTAAGGGTCCGGGTCCGGGTCCGGGTCCGGGTAAGGGTCCGGGTCCGGGTCCGGGTCCGGGTCTTGTTCCGTGTCCGGTTCCGGGTCCGGGTCCGGGTAAAGGTCCGGGTCCGGGTCCGGGTCCGGGTCCCGGTCCGGGTAATGGTCCGGGTCCGGGTCCGGGTTCGGGTAAGTGTCCGGGTCCGTGTCCGGGTCCGGTTCCGGTTCCGGGTCCGGGTAATGGTCCGGGTCCGGGTCCGGTTCCGGGTCCGGGTAAGGGTCCGGGTCCGGGTCCGGGTAAGGGTCCGGGTCCGGGTCCGGGTCCGGGTAAGGGTCCGGGTCCGGGTCCGGGTCCGGGTCTTGTTCCGTGTCCGGTTCCGGGTCCAGGTCCGGGTCCGGGTCCGGGTCCGGGTCCGGGTCCCGGTCCGGGTAATGGTCCGGGTCCGGGTCCGGGTCCGGGTAAGTGTCCGGGTCCGGGTCCGGGTCCGGTTCCGGTTCCGGGTCCGGGTAATGGTCCGGGTCCGGGTCCGGGTCCGGGTAAGGTTCCGGGTCCGGGTCCGGGTAATGGTCCGGGTCCGGGTCCGGGTCCGGGTCCGGGTCCGGGTCCGGGTCCGGGTCTGGGTCCGGGTCAGGGTCCGGGTCTGGGTCCGGGTCCGGGTCCGGGTCCGGGTCCGGGTAAGGGTCCAGGTCCGGGTCCGGGTCCGGGTCCGCGTCCGGGTCCGGGTCCGGGTCCAGGTCCGGGTAAGGGTCCGGGTCCGGGTCCGGGTCAGGGTCCGGGTCCAGGTCCGGTTCCGGTTCCAGTTCCGGTTCCGGGTAAGGGTCCGGGTCCAGGTCCGGGTCCGGGTCCGGGTAAGGGTCTGGGTCCGGGTCCGGGTCCGGGTCCGGGTCCGGTTCCGGTTCCGGGTAAGGGTCCAGGTCCGGGTCCGGGTCCGGGTCCGGGTCCGGGTCCGGGTCCGGGTCCGGGTCCGGGTCCGGGTCCGGGTAAGGGTCTGGGTCCGGGTCCGGGTAAGGGTCCGGGTCCGGGTCCGGGTCCGGGTCCAGTTCCGGTTCGGGGTCCGTGTCCGGGTCCGGGTCCGGGTAAGGGTCCGGGTCTGGGTCCGCGTCCGGGTCCGGGTAAGGGTCCGGGTCCGTGTCAGGTTCCGGGTCCAGGTCCGGTTCCGGTTCCGGTTCCGGTTCCGGGTAAGGGTCCGGGTCCGGGTCCGGGTCCGGGTCCGGGTCCGGATCCGGGTAAGGTTCCGGGTCCGGGTCCGGGTAAGGGTCCGGGTCCGGGTCCGGGTCCAGGTAAGGGTCCAGGTCCGGGTCCGGGTCCGGGTCCGGTTCCGGTTCCGGTTCCGGGTAAGGATCCGGGTCCGGGTCCTGGTCCGGGTCCGGGTCCGGGTCCGGGTCGGGGTCCGGGTAAGGGTCCGGGTCCGGGTCCGGGTAAGGGTCCGGGTCCGGGTCCGTGTCCGGGTCTGGGTCCGGGTCCGGTTCTGGGTCCGGGTCCGGGTCCGGGTCCGGGTAAGGGTCCGGGTCTGGGTCCGGGTCCGGGTCCGGGTCCGGGTCCGGGTAAGGGTCCGGGTAAGGGTCCGGGTCCGGGTCCGGGTCCGGGTCCGGGTCCGGGTCTGGGTCCGGGTCCTGGTAAGGGTCCGGGTAAGGGTCCGGGTCCGAGTCCGGGTCCGGGTCCGGGTCCGGGTCCGGGTCCGGGTCCGGGTCTGGGTCCGGGTCCGGGTAAGGGTCCGGGTCCGGGTCCGGATAAAGGTCCGGCTCCGGCTCCGGCTCCGGGTCCGGGTCTGGGTCCGGGTAAGGGTCCGGGTCTGGGTCAGGGTCCGGGTCCGGGTCCGGGTCCGGGTCCGGGTCTGGTTCCGGTTCTGGGTCTGGGTAAAGGTCCGGGTCCGGGTCCGGGTCCGGGTCAGGGTCCGGGTCCGGTTCTGGATCCGGGTCCGGGTAAGGGTCCGGGTCCGGGTCCGGGTCCGGGTCTGGTTCCGGTTCCGGGTCTGGGTAAAGGTCCGGGTCCGGGTCCGGGTCCGGGTCAGGGTCCGGGTCCGGGTCTGGATCCGGGTCCGGGTAAGGGTCCGGGTCCGGGTCCGGGTCCGGGTCCGGGTCCGGGTCCGGTTCCGGGTCCGGGGAAAGGTCCGGTTCCGGGTCCGGGTCCGGGTCCGGGTCCGGGTCCGGGTCCGGATAAGGTTCCGGGTCCGGGTCCGGGTCCGGGTCCGGGTCCGGGTCCGGGTCCAGGTCCGGGTCCGGGTCCGGGTCCGGGTCTGGGTCCGGGTCAGGGTCCGGGTCTGGGTCCGGGTCCGGGTCCGGTTCCGGTTCCGGTTCCGGGTAAGGATCCGGGTCCGGGTCCTGGTCCGGGTTCGGGTCCGGGTTCCGGGTCGGGGTCCGGGTAAGGGTCCGGGTCCGGGTAAGGGTCCGGGTCCGGGTCCGGGTCTGGGTCCGGGTCCGGGTCCGGGTCCGGGTCCGGGTAAGGGTCCGGGTCCGGGTCCGGGTCCGGGTCCGGGTCCGGGTCCGGGTCCAGGTAAGGGTCCAGGTCCGGGTCCGTTTCCGGGTCCGGGTCCGGGTCCTGGTCCGGGTAAGGGTCCGTGTCCGGGTCCGGGTCCGGGTAAGGTTCCGGGTCCGGGTCCGGGTCCGGGTCCGGGTCCGGGTCCGGGTCCGGGTCCGGGTCCGGGTCCATGTCCGGGTCCGGGTCCGGGTCCGGGTCCGGGTAAGGGTCCGGGTCCGGGTCTGGGTCCGGGTCCGGGTCCTGGTAAGGGTCAGGGTAAGGGTCCGGGTCCGGGTCCGGGTAAGGGTCCGGGTCCGGGTCCGGGTCCGGGTCCGGGTAAAGGTCCGGGTCCAGGTCCGGGTCCGGGTCCGGGTAAAGGTCCGGGTCCAGGTCCGGGTCCGGGTCCGGGTCCGGGTCCGGGTCAGGGTCAGGGTCCGGGTCCAGGTCAGGGTCCGGGTAAGGGTCCGGGTCCGGGTCCGGGTCCGGGTCCGGGTCCGGGTCCGGGTCCGGGTCCGGGTCCGGTTCGGGGTCCGGGTCCGGGTCCGGGTCCGGGTAAGGGTCCGGGTCCGGGTCCGGGTAAGGGTCCGGGTCTGGGTCCGGGTCCGGGTAAGGGTCCGGGTCCGGGTCCGAGTCCGGGTCTTGTTCCGTGTCCGGTTCCGGGTCCGGGTCCGGGTAAGGGTCCGGGTCCGGGTCCGGGTCCGGGTCCGGGTCCGGGTCCGGGTCCGGGTCCGGGTCCTGGTCCGGGTAAGGGTCCGTGTCCGGGTCCGGGTCCGGGTAAGGTTCCGGGTCCGGGTCCGGGTCCGGGTCCATGTCCGGGTCCGGGTCCGGGTCCGGGTAAGGGTCCGGGTCCGGGTCTGGGTCCGGGTCCGGGTCCTGGTAAGGGTCAGGGTAAGGGTCCGGGTCCGGGTCCGGGTAAGGGTCCGGGTCCGGGTCCGGGTCCGGGTCCCGGTAAAGGTCCGGGTCCAGGTCCGGGTCCGGGTCCGGGTCCGGGTCCGGGTCCGGGTCCGGGTCCGGGTCCGGGTCCGGGTCCGGGTCCGGGTCAGGGTCCGGGTCCAGGTCAGGGTCCGGGTCCAGGTCCGGTTCCGGTTCCGGTTCCGGTTCCGGTTCCGGTTCCGGTTCCGGGTAAGGGTCCGGTTCCGGGTCCGGGTAAGGGTCCGGACCCGGGTCCGGGTCCGGGTCCGGGTCCGGGTCCGGGTCCGGGTAAGGGTCCGGGTCCGGGTCCGGGTCCGGGTCCGGGTCCGGGTCCGGGTCCAGGTAAGGGTCCAGGTCCGGGTCCGGGTCCGGGTCCGGGTCCGGTTCCGGGTCCGGGTCCGGGTAAGGGTCCAGGTCCGGGTCCGGGTAAGGGTCCGGGTCCGGGTCCGGGTCCGGGTCCGGGTCCGGGTCCGGGTCCGGGTCCGGTTCGGGGTCCGGGTCCGGGTCCGGGTCAGGGTAAGGGTCCGGGTCCGGGTCCGGGTAAGGGTCCGGGTCCGGGTCCGGGTCCGGGTAAGGGTCCGGGTCCGGGTCCGGGTCCGGGTCTTGTTCCGTGTCCGGTTCCGGGTCCGGGTCCGGGTAAGGGTCCGGGTCCGGGTCCGGGTCCGGGTCCGGGTCCGGGTCCGGGTCCTGGTCCGGGTAAGGGTCCGTGTCCGGGTCCGGGTCCGGGTAAAGGTCCGGGTCCAGGTCCGGGTCCGGGTCCGGGTCCGGGTCCGGGTCCGGGTCCGGGTCCGGGTCCGGGTCCGGGTCCGGGTGCGGGTCCGGGTCAGGGTCCGGGTCCGGGTCCGGGTCCGGGTCCGGGTCCGGGTCCGGGTAAGGTTCCGGTTCCGAGTCCGGGTCCGGGTCCGGGTCCGGGTCCGGGTCCGGGTCGGGGTCCGGGTCCGGGTCCGGGTCTGGGTCCGGGTCAGGGTCCGGGTCCGGGTCCGGGTCCGGGTCCGGGTAAGGGTCCGGGTCCGGGTCCGGGTCCGGGTCCGGGTCCGGGTCCGGGTCCGGGTCCGGGTCCGGTTCCGGGTCCGGGTAAAGGTCCGGGTCCGGGTCCGGGTCCGGGTCCGGGTCCGGGTCCGGGTAAGGTTCCGGTTCCGAGTCCGGGTCCGGGTCCGGGTCCGGGTCCGGGTCCGGGTCGGGGTCCGGGTCCGGGTCCGGGTCTGGGTCCGGGTCAGGGTCCGGGTCTGGGTCCGGGTCCGGGTCCGGGTAAGGGTCCGGGTCCGTGTCCGGGTCCGTGTCCAGGTCCGGGTAAGGGTCCGGGTCGGGGTCAGGGTCCGGGTCCGTGTCCAGGTCCGGTTCCGGTTCCGGTTCCGGTCCCGGTTCCGGGTAAGGGTCCGGGTCCGGGTCCGGGTCCGGGTCCAGGTAAGGGTCCGGGTCCGGGTCCGGGTCCGGGTCCGGGTCCAGGTAAGGGTCCAGGTCCGGGTCCGGGTCCGTGTCCGGGTCCGGTTCCGGGTCCGGGTCCGGGTAAGGGTCCAGGTCCGGGTCTGGGTAAGGGTCCGGGTCCGGGTCCGGGTCCGGGTCCGGGTCCGGGTCCGGGTCCGGGTCCGGGTCCGGGTCCGGGTCCGGGTCCGGGTCCGGGTCCGGTTCGGGGTCCGGGTCCGGGTCCGGGTCCGGGTAAGGGTCCGGGTCCGGGTCCGGGTAACGGTCCGGGTCCGGGTCCGGGTCCGGGTAAGGGTCCGGGTCCGGGTCCGGGTAAAGGTCCGGGTCCGGGTCCGGGTCCGGGTAAGTGTCCGGGTCCGTGTCCGGGTCCGGTTCCGGTTCCGGGTCCGGGTAATGGTCCGGGTCCGGGTCCGGTTCCGGGTCCGGGTAAGGGTCCGGGTCCGGGTCCGGGTAAGGGTCCGGGTCCGGGTCCGGGTCCGGGTAAGGGTCCGGGTCCGGGTCCGGGTCCGGGTCTTGTTCCGTGTCCGGTTCCGGGTCCGGGTCCGGGTCCGGGTCCGGGTCCGGGTCCGGGTCCGGGTCCCGGTCCGGGTAATGGTCCGGGTCCGGGTCCGGGTCCGGGTAAGTGTCCGGGTCCGGGTCCGGGTCCGGTTCCGGTTCCGGGTCCGGGTAATGGTCCGGGTCCGGGTCCGGGTCCGGGTAAGGTTCCGGGTCCGGGTCCGGGTAATGGTCCGGGTCCGGGTCCGGGTCCGGGTCCGGGTCCGGGTCCGGGTCCGGGTCTGGGTCCGGGTCAGGGTCCGGGTCTGGGTCCGGGTCCGGGTCCGGGTCCGGGTCCGGGTAAGGGTCCAGGTCCGGGTCCGGGTCCGGGTCCGCGTCCGGGTCCGGGTCCGGGTCCAGGTCCGGGTAAGGGTCCGGGTCCGGGTCCGGGTCAGGGTCCGGGTCCAGGTCCGGTTCCGGTTCCAGTTCCGGTTCCGGGTAAGGGTCCGGGTCCAGGTCCGGGTCCGGGTCCGGGTAAGGGTCTGGGTCCGGGTCCGGGTCCGGGTCCGGGTCCGGTTCCGGTTCCGGGTAAGGGTCCAGGTCCGGGTCCGGGTCCGGGTCCGGGTCCGGGTCCGGGTCCGGGTCCGGGTCCGGGTCCGGGTCCGGGTAAGGGTCTGGGTCCGGGTCCGGGTAAGGGTCCGGGTCCGGGTCCGGGTCCGGGTCCAGTTCCGGTTCGGGGTCCGTGTCCGGGTCCGGGTCCGGGTAAGGGTCCGGGTCTGGGTCCGCGTCCGGGTCCGGGTAAGGGTCCGGGTCCGTGTCAGGTTCCGGGTCCAGGTCCGGTTCCGGTTCCGGTTCCGGTTCCGGGTAAGGGTCCGGGTCCGGGTCCGGGTCCGGGTCCGGGTCCGGATCCGGGTAAGGTTCCGGGTCCGGGTCCGGGTAAGGGTCCGGGTCCGGGTCCGGGTCCAGGTAAGGGTCCAGGTCCGGGTCCGGGTCCGGGTCCGGTTCCGGTTCCGGTTCCGGGTAAGGATCCGGGTCCGGGTCCTGGTCCGGGTCCGGGTCCGGGTCCGGGTCGGGGTCCGGGTAAGGGTCCGGGTCCGGGTCCGGGTAAGGGTCCGGGTCCGGGTCCGTGTCCGGGTCTGGGTCCGGGTCCGGTTCTGGGTCCGGGTCCGGGTCCGGGTCCGGGTAAGGGTCCGGGTCTGGGTCCGGGTCCGGGTCCGGGTCCGGGTCCGGGTAAGGGTCCGGGTAAGGGTCCGGGTCCGGGTCCGGGTCCGGGTCCGGGTCCGGGTCTGGGTCCGGGTCCTGGTAAGGGTCCGGGTAAGGGTCCGGGTCCGAGTCCGGGTCCGGGTCCGGGTCCGGGTCCGGGTCCGGGTCCGGGTCTGGGTCCGGGTCCGGGTAAGGGTCCGGGTCCGGGTCCGGATAAAGGTCCGGCTCCGGCTCCGGCTCCGGGTCCGGGTCTGGGTCCGGGTAAGGGTCCGGGTCTGGGTCAGGGTCCGGGTCCGGGTCCGGGTCCGGGTCCGGGTCTGGTTCCGGTTCTGGGTCTGGGTAAAGGTCCGGGTCCGGGTCCGGGTCCGGGTCAGGGTCCGGGTCCGGTTCTGGATCCGGGTCCGGGTAAGGGTCCGGGTCCGGGTCCGGGTCCGGGTCTGGTTCCGGTTCCGGGTCTGGGTAAAGGTCCGGGTCCGGGTCCGGGTCCGGGTCAGGGTCCGGGTCCGGGTCTGGATCCGGGTCCGGGTAAGGGTCCGGGTCCGGGTCCGGGTCCGGGTCCGGGTCCGGGTCCGGTTCCGGGTCCGGGGAAAGGTCCGGGTCCGGGTCCGGGTCCGGGTCCGGGTCCGGGTCCGGGTCCGGATAAGGTTCCGGGTCCGGGTCCGCGTCCGGGTCCGGGTCCGGGTCCGGGTCCAGGTCCGGGTCCGGGTCCGGGTCCGGGTCTGGGTCCGGGTCAGGGTCCGGGTCTGGGTCCGGGTCCGGGTCCGGTTCCGGTTCCGGTTCCGGGTAAGGATCCGGGTCCGGGTCCTGGTCCGGGTTCGGGTCCGGGTTCCGGGTCGGGGTCCGGGTAAGGGTCCGGGTCCGGGTAAGGGTCCGGGTCCGGGTCCGGGTCCGGGTCCGGGTCCGGGTCCGGGTCCGGGTCCGGGTCCGTGTCCGTGTCCGGGTCCGGGTCCGGGTCCGGGTCCGGGTCCGGGTCGGGGTCCGGGTCCGGGTCTGGGTCCGGGTCAGGGTCCGGGTCTGGGTCCGGGTCCGGGTCCGGGTAAGGGTCCGGGTCCGTGTCCGGGTCCGTGTCCAGGTCCGGGTAAGGGTCCGGGTCGGGGTCAGGGTCCGGGTCCGTGTCCAGGTCCGGTTCCGGTTCCGGTTCCGGTTCCGGGTAAGGGTCCGGGTCCGGGTCCGGGTCCGGGTCCAGGTAAGGGTCCGGGTCCGGGTCCGGGTCCTGGTCCGGGTCCAGGTAAGGGTCCAGGTCCGGGTCCGGGTCCGTGTCCGGGTCCGGTTCCGGGTCCGGGTCCGGGTAAGGGTCCAGGTCCGGGTCCGGGTAAGGGTCCGGGTCCGTGTCCGGGTCCGTGTCCAGGTCCGGGTAAGGGTCCGGGTCGGGGTCAGGGTCCGGGTCCGTGTCCAGGTCCGGTTCCGGTTCCGGTTCCGGTCCCGGTTCCGGGTAAGGGTCCGGGTCCGGGTCCGGGTCCGGGTCCAGGTAAGGGTCCGGGTCCGGGTCCGGGTCCGGGTCCGGGTCCAGGTAAGGGTCCAGGTCCGGGTCCGGGTCCGTGTCCGGGTCCGGGTCCGGTTCCGGATCCGGGTCCGGGTAAGGGTCCGGGTCCGGGTCCGGGTCCGGGTCTGGTTCCGGTTCCGGGTCTGGGTAAAGGTCCGGGTCCGGGTCCGGGTCCGGGTAAGGGTCCGGGTCCGGGTCCGGGTAAGGGTCCGGGTCCGGGTCCGGGTCCGGGTAAGGGTCCGGGTCCGGGTCCGGGTCCGGGTCTTGTTCCGTGTCCGGTTCCGGGTCCGGGTCCGGGTCCGGGTCCGGGTCCGGGTCCGGGTCCGGGTCCCGGTCCGGGTAATGGTCCGGGTCCGGGTCCGGGTCCGGGTAAGTGTCCGGGTCCGGGTCCGGGTCCGGTTCCGGTTCCGGGTCCGGGTAATGGTCCGGGTCCGGGTCCGGGTCCGGGTAAGGTTCCGGGTCCGGGTCCGGGTAATGGTCCGGGTCCGGGTCCGGGTCCGGGTCCGGGTCCGGGTCCGGGTCCGGGTCTGGGTCCGGGTCAGGGTCCGGGTCTGGGTCCGGGTCCGGGTCCGGGTCCGGGTAAGGGTCCAGGTCCGGGTCCGGGTCCGGGTCCGCGTCCGGGTCCGGGTCCGGGTCCAGGTCCGGGTAAGGGTCCGGGTCCGGGTCAGGGTCCGGGTCCAGGTCCGGTTCCGGTTCCAGTTCCGGTTCCGGGTAAGGGTCCGGGTCCAGGTCCGGGTCCGGGTCCGGGTAAGGGTCTGGGTCCGGGTCCGGGTCCGGGTCCGGGTCCGGTTCCGGTTCCGGGTAAGGGTCCAGGTCCGGGTCCGGGTCCGGGTCCGGGTCCGGGTCCGGGTCCGGGTCCGGGTCCGGGTCCGGGTCCGGGTCCGGGTAAGGGTCTGGGTCCGGGTCCGGGTAAGGGTCCGGGTCCGGGTCCGGGTCCGGGTCCAGTTCCGGTTCGGGGTCCGTGTCCGGGTCCGGGTCCGGGTAAGGGTCCGGGTCTGGGTCCGCGTCCGGGTCCGGGTAAGGGTCCGGGTCCGTGTCAGGTTCCGGGTCCAGGTCCGGTTCCGGTTCCGGTTCCGGTTCCGGGTAAGGGTCCGGGTCCGGGTCCGGGTCCGGGTCCGGGTCCGGGTCCGGATCCGGGTAAGGTTCCGGGTCCGGGTCCGGGTAAGGGTCCGGGTCCGGGTCCGGGTCCAGGTAAGGGTCCAGGTCCGGGTCCGGGTCCGGGTCCGGTTCCGGTTCCGGTTCCGGGTAAGGATCCGGGTCCGGGTCCTGGTCCGGGTCCGGGTCCGGGTCCGGGTCGGGGTCCGGGTAAGGGTCCGGGTCCGGGTCCGGGTAAGGGTCCGGGTCCGGGTCCGTGTCCGGGTCTGGGTCCGGGTCCGGTTCTGGGTCCGGGTCCGGGTCCGGGTCTGGGTAAGGGTCCGGGTCTGGGTCCGGGTCCGGGTCCGGGTCCGGGTCCGGGTAAGGGTCCGGGTAAGGGTCCGGGTCCGGGTCCGGGTCCGGGTCCGGGTCCGGGTCTGGGTCCGGGTCCTGGTAAGGGTCCGGGTAAGGGTCCGGGTCCGAGTCCGGGTCCGGGTCCGGGTCCGGGTCCGGGTCCGGGTCCGGGTCCGGGTCTGGGTCCGGGTCCGGGTAAGGGTCCGGGTCCGGGTCCGGATAAAGGTCCGGCTCCGGCTCCGGCTCCGGGTCCGGGTCTGGGTCCGGGTAAGGGTCCGGGTCTGGGTCAGGGTCCGGGTCCGGGTCCGGGTCCGGGTCCGGGTCTGGTTCCGGTTCTGGTTCTGGGTCTGGGTAAAGGTCCGGGTCCGGGTCCGGGTCCGGGTCAGGGTCCGGGTCCGGTTCTGGATCCGGGTCCGGGTAAGGGTCCGGGTCCGGGTCCGGGTCCGGGTCTGGTTCCGGTTCCGGGTCTGGGTAAAGGTCCGGGTCCGGGTCCGGGTCCGGGTCAGGGTCCGGGTCCGGGTCTGGATCCGGGTCCGGGTAAGGGTCCGGGTCCGGGTCCGGGTCCGGGTCCGGGTCCGGGTCCGGTTCCGGGTCCGGGGAAAGGTCCGGGTCCGGGTCCGGGTCCGGGTCCGGGTCCGGGTCCGGGTCCGGGTAAGGTTCCGGGTCCGGGTCCGCGTCCGGGTCCGGGTCCGGGTCCGGGTCCAGGTCCGGGTCCGGGTCCGGGTCCGGGTCTGGGTCCGGGTCAGGGTCCGGGTCTGGGTCCGGGTCCGGGTCCGGTTCCGGTTCCGGTTCCGGGTAAGGATCCGGGTCCGGGTCCTGGTCCGGGTTCGGGTCCGGGTTCCGGGTCGGGGTCCGGGTAAGGGTCCGGGTCCGGGTCGGGGTCCGGGTCCGGGTCTGGGTCCGGGTCAGGGTCCGGGTCTGGGTCCGGGTCCGGGTCCGGGTAAGGGTCCGGGTCCGTGTCCGGGTCCGTGTCCAGGTCCGGGTAAGGGTCCGGGTCGGGGTCAGGGTCCGGGTCCGTGTCCAGGTCCGGTTCCGGTTCCGGTTCCGGTTCCGGTTCCGGGTAAGGGTCCGGGTCCGGGTCCGGGTCTGGGTCCGGGTCCGGGTCGGGGTCAGGGTCCGGGTCCGTGTCCAGGTCCGGTTCCGGTTCCGGTTCCGGTTCCGGTTCCGGGTAAGGGTCCGGGTCCGGGTCCGGGTCCGGGTCCAGGTAAGGGTCCGGGTCCGGGTCCGGGTCCTGGTCCGGGTCCAGGTAAGGGTCCAGGTCCGGGTCCGGGTCCGTGTCCGGGTCCGGTTCCGGGTCCGGGTCCGGGTAAGGGTCCAGGTCCGGGTCCGGGTAAGGGTCCGGGTCCGGGTCCGGGTCCGGGTCCGGGTCCGGGTCCGGGTCCGGGTCCGGGTCCGGGTCCGGTTCGGGGTCCGGGTCCGGGTCCGGGTCCGGGTAAGGGTCCGGGTCCGGGTCCGGGTAAGGGTCCGGGTCCGGGTCCGGGTCCGGGTAAGGGTCCGGGTCCGGGTCCGGGTCCGGGTCTTGTTCCGTGTCCGGTTCCGGGTCCGGGTCCGGGTAAAGGTCCGGGTCCGGGTCCGGGTCCGGGTCCCGGTCCGGGTAATGGTCCGGGTCCGGGTCCGGGTCCGGGTAAGTGTCCGGGTCCGGGTCCGGGTCCGGTTCCGGTTCCGGTTCCGGGTCCGGGTAATGGTCCGGGTCCGGGTCCGGGTCCGGGTCCGGGTCCGGGTAAGGGTCCGGGTCCGGGTCCGGGTAAGGGTCCGGGTCCGGGTCCGGGTCCGGGTAAGGGTCCGGGTCCGGGTCCGGGTCCGGGTCTTGTTCCGTGTCCGGTTCCGGTTCCGGGTCCGGGTCCGGGTCCAGGTCCGGGTCCGGGTCCGGGTCCGGGTCTGGGTAAGGGTCCGGGTCTGGGTCCGGGTCCGGGTCCGGGTCCGGGTCCGGGTAAGGGTCCGGGTAAGGGTCCGGGTCCGGGTCCGGGTCCGGGTCCGGGTCCGGGTCTGGGTCCGGGTCCTGGTAAGGGTCCGGGTAAGGGTCCGGGTCCGAGTCCGGGTCCGGGTCCGGGTCCGGGTCCGGGTCCGGGTCCGGGTCTGGGTCCGGGTCCGGGTAAGGGTCCGGGTCCGGGTCCGGATAAAGGTCCGGCTCCGGCTCCGGCTCCGGGTCCGGGTCTGGGTCCGGGTAAGGGTCCGGGTCTGGGTCAGGGTCCGGGTCCGGGTCCGGGTCCGGGTCCGGGTCTGGTTCCGGTTCTGGGTCTGGGTAAAGGTCCGGGTCCGGGTCCGGGTCCGGGTCAGGGTCCGGGTCCGGTTCTGGATCCGGGTCCGGGTAAGGGTCCGGGTCCGGGTCCGGGTCCGGGTCTGGTTCCGGTTCCGGGTCTGGGTAAAGGTCCGGGTCCGGGTCCGGGTCCGGGTCAGGGTCCGGGTCCGGGTCTGGATCCGGGTCCGGGTAAGGGTCCGGGTCCGGGTCCGGGTCCGGGTCCGGGTCCGGGTCCGGTTCCGGGTCCGGGGAAAGGTCCGGGTCCGGGTCCGGGTCCGGGTCCGGGTCCGGGTCCGGGTCCGGGTAAGGTTCCGGGTCCGGGTCCGCGTCCGGGTCCGGGTCCGGGTCCGGGTCCAGGTCCGGGTCCGGGTCCGGGTCCGGGTCTGGGTCCGGGTCAGGGTCCGGGTCTGGGTCCGGGTCCGGGTCCGGTTCCGGTTCCGGTTCCGGGTAAGGATCCGGGTCCGGGTCCTGGTCCGGGTTCGGGTCCGGGTTCCGGGTCGGGGTCCGGGTAAGGGTCCGGGTCCGGGTCGGGGTCCGGGTCCGGGTCTGGGTCCGGGTCAGGGTCCGGGTCTGGGTCCGGGTCCGGGTCCGGGTAAGGGTCCGGGTCCGTGTCCGGGTCCGTGTCCAGGTCCGGGTAAGGGTCCGGGTCGGGGTCAGGGTCCGGGTCCGTGTCCAGGTCCGGTTCCGGTTCCGGTTCCGGTTCCGGTTCCGGGTAAGGGTCCGGGTCCGGGTCCGGGTCTGGGTCCGGGTCCGGGTCGGGGTCAGGGTCCGGGTCCGGGTCCGGGTCCGGGTCCGGGTCCGGGTAAGTGTCCGGGTCCGGGTCCGGGTCCGGTTCCGGTTCCGGGTCCGGGTAATGGTCCGGGTCCGGGTCCGGGTCCGGGTAAGGTTCCGGGTCCGGGTCCGGGTAATGGTCCGGGTCCGGGTCCGGGTCCGGGTCCGGGTCCGGGTCCGGGTCCGGGTCCGGGTCCGGGTCTGGGTCCGGGTCAGGGTCCGGGTCTGGGTCCGGGTCCGGGTCCGGGTCCGGGTAAGGGTCCAGGTCCGGGTCCGGGTCCGGGTCCGCGTCCGGGTCCGGGTCCGGGTCCGGGTCCAGGTCCGGGTAAGGGTCCGGGTCCGGGTCAGGGTCCGGGTCCAGGTCCGGTTCCGGTTCCAGTTCCGGTTCCGGGTAAGGGTCCGGGTCCAGGTCCGGGTCCGGGTCCGGGTAAGGGTCTGGGTCCGGGTCCGGGTCCGGGTCCGGGTCCGGTTCCGGTTCCGGGTAAGGGTCCAGGTCCGGGTCCGGGTCCGGGTCCGGGTCCGGGTCCGGGTCCGGGTCCGGGTCCGGGTCCGGGTCCGGGTCCGGGTCCGGGTCCGGGTCTGGGTCCGGGTCAGGGTCCGGGTCTGGGTCCGGGTCCGGGTCCGGGTAAGGGTCTGGGTCCGGGTCCGGGTCCGGGTCCGGGTCCGGTTCCGGTTCCGGGTAAGGGTCCAGGTCCGGGTCCGGGTCCGGGTCCGGGTCCGGGTCCGGGTCCGGGTCCGGGTCCGGGTCCGAGTCCGGGTAAGGGTCTGGGTCCGGGTCCGGGTAAGGGTCCGGGTCCGGGTCCGGGTCCGGGTCCAGTTCCGGTTCGGGGTCCGTGTCCGGGTCCGGGTCCGGGTAAGGGTCCGGGTCTGGGTCCGCGTCCGGGTCCGGGTAAGGGTCCGGGTCCGTGTCAGGTTCCGGGTCCAGGTCCGGTTCCGGTTCCGGTTCCGGTTCCGGGTAAGGGTCCGGGTCCGGGTCCGGGTCCGGGTCCGGGTCCGGATCCGGGTAAGGTTCCGGGTCCGGGTCCGGGTAAGGGTCCGGGTCCGGGTCCGGGTCCAGGTAAGGGTCCCGGTCCGGGTCCGGGTCCGGGTCCGGTTCCGGTTCCGGTTCCGGGTAAGGATCCGGGTCCGGGTCCTGGTCCGGGTCCGGGTCCGGGTCCGGGTCGGGGTCCGGGTAAGGTTCCGGGTCCGGGTCCGGGTAAGGGTCCGGGTCCGGGTCCGTGTCCGGGTCCGGGTCCGGGTCCGGGTCCGGTTCTGGGTCCGGGTCCGGGTCCGGGTCCGGGTAAGGGTCCGGGTCTGGGTCCGGGTCCGGGTCCGGGTCCGGGTCCGGGTCCGGGTAAGGGTCCGGGTAAGGGTCCGGGTCCGGGTCCGGGTCCGGGTCCGGGTCTGGGTCCGGGTCCTGGTAAGGGTCCGGGTAAGGGTCCGGGTCCGAGTCCGGGTCCGGGTCCGGGTCCGGGTCCGGGTCCGGGTCCGGGTCCGGGTCCGGGTCCGGGTCCGGGTAAGGCTCCGGGTCCGGGTCCGGATAAAGGTCCGGCTCCGGCTCCGGCTCCGGGTCCGGGTCTGGGTCCGGGTAAGGGTCCGGGTCTGGGTCAGGGTCCGGGTCCGGGTCCGGGTCCGGGTCCGGGTCTGGTTCCGGTTCTGGGTCTGGGTAAAGGTCCGGGTCCGGGTCCGGGTCCGGGTCAGGGTCCGGGTCCGGTTCTGGATCCGGGTCCGGGTAAGGGTCCGGGTCCGGGTCCGGGTCCGGGTCTGGTTCCGGTTCCGGGTCTGGGTAAAGGTCCGGGTCCGGGTCCGGGTCCAGGTCCGGGTCCGGGTCCGGGTCTGGGTCCGGGTCAGGGTCCGGGTCTGGGTCCGGGTCCGGGTCCGGGTCCGGTTCCGATTCCGGTTCCGGGTAAGGATCCGGGTCCGGGTCCTGGTCCGGGTTCGGGTCCGGGTTCCGGGTCGGGGTCCGGGTAAGGGTCCGGGTCCGGGTAAGGGTCCGGGTCCGGGTCCGGGTCCGGGTCCGGGTCCGGGTCCGGGTCCAGGTCCGGGTCCGGGTCCGGGTCCGGTTCTGGGTCCGGGTCCGGGTCCGGGTCCGGGTAAGGGTCCGGGTCTCGGTCCGGGTCCGGGTCCGTGTCCGGGTCCGGGTAAGGGTCCGGGTAAGGGTCCGGGTCCGGGTCCGGGTCCGGGTCTGGGTCCGGGTCCTGGTAAGGGTCCGGGTAAGGGTCCGGGTCCGAGTCCGGGTCCGGGTCCGGGTCCGGGTCCGGGTCCGGGTCCGGGTCCGGGTCCGGGTCCGGGTCCGGGTCCGGGTCTGGGTCAGGGTCCTGGTCCGGGTCCGGGTCCGGATCCGGAGCCAGGTCCGGGTCTGGTTCCGGTTCCGGGTCTGGGTAAAGGTCCGGGTCCGGGTCCGGGTCCGGGTCAGGGTCCGGGTCCGGGTCTGGATCCGGGTCCGGGTAAGGGTCCGGGTCCGGGTCCGGGTCCGGGTCCGGGTCTGGTTCCGGTTCCGGGTCTGGGTAAAGGTCCGGGTCCGGGTCCGGGTCCGGGTCAGGGTCCGGGTCCGGGTCTGGATCCGGGTCCGGGTAAGGGTCCGGGTCCGGGTCCGGGTCCGGGTCCGGGTCCGGTTCCGGGTCCGGGTAAAGGTCCGGGTCCGGGTCCGGGTCCGGGTCCGGGTCCGGGTAAGGTTCCGGGTCCGGGTCCGCGTCCGGGTCCGGGTCCGGGTCCGGGTCCGGGTCTGGGTCCGGGTCAGGGTCCGGGTCTGGGTCCGGTTGCGGGTCCGGGTCCGGGTCCCCGTCCGGGTCGGGGTCCAGGTCCGGGTAAGGGTCCGGGTCCGGGTCTGTGTCCGGGTCCAGGTCTGGTTCCGGTTCCGGTTCCGGTTCCGGATAAGGGTCCGGGTCCGGGTCCGGGTCCGGGTCCGGGTCCGGGTCCGGGTACGGGTCCGGGTCCGGGTAAGGGTCCGGGTCCGGGTCCGGGTCTGGGTCCGGGTCCTGGTAAGGGTCCGGGTAAGGGTCCGGGTCCGAGTCCTGGTCCGGGTCCGGGTCCGGGTCCGGGTCCGGGTAAGGGTCCGGGTCCGGGTCCGGATAAAGGTCCGGCTCCGGCTCCGGCTCCGGGTCCGGGTCTGGGTCCGGGTAAGGGTCCGGGTCTGGGTCAGGGTCCGGGTCCGGGTCCGGGTCCGGGTCCGGGTCCGGTTCTGGTTCCGGTTCCGGGTCTGGGTAAAGGTCCGGGTCCGGGTCCGGGTCCGGGTCAGGGTCCGGGTCCGGGTCTGGATCCGGGTCCGGGTAAGGGTCCGGGTCCGGGTCCGGGTCCGGGTCCGGGTCTGGTTCCGGTTCCGGGTCTGGGTAAAGGTCCGGGTCCGGGTCCGGGTCCGGGTCCGGGTCCGGGTCCGGGTCCGGGTCCGGGTAAAGTTCCGGGTCCGGGTCCGGGTCCGGGTCCGGGTCCGGGTCCGGGTCCGGGTCCGGGTCCGGGTCCGGGTCCGGGTCCGGGTCCGGTTCTGGGTCCGGGTAAGTGTCCGGGTAAGGGTCCGGGTCCGGGTCCGGGTCCGGGTCCGGGTCCTGGTAAGGGTCAGGGTAAGGGTCCGGGTCCGGGTCCGGGTAAGGGTCCGGGTCCGGGTCCGGGTCCGGGTCCGGGTCCGGGTCCGGGTCCGCGTCCGGGTCCGGGTCCGGGTCCGGGTCCGGGTCCATGTCCGGGTCCGGGTCCGGGTCCGGGTAAGGGTCCGGGTCCGGGTCTGGGTCCGGGTCCGGTTCCGGGTCCGGGTAAAGGTCCGGGTCCAGGTCCGGGTCCGGGTCCGGGTAAGGGTCCGGGTCCGGGTCCGGGTCCGGGTCCGGGTCCGGGTCCGGGTCCGCTTCCGGGTCCGGGTAAAGGTCCGGGTCCGGGTCCGGGTCCGGGTCCGGGTCCGGGTAAGGTTCCGGGTCCGGGTCCGGGTCCGGGTCCGGGTCCGGGTCCGGGTCCGGGTCCGGGTCCGGGTCAGGTTCCGGGTCCGGGTCCGGGTCCGGGTCCGGGTCCGGGTAAGGGTCCGGGTCCGGGTCCGGGTCCGGGTCCGGGTCCGGGTCCAGGTCCGGGTAAGGGTCCGGGTCCATGTCCAGGTCCGGGTCCGGGTCCGGGTCAGGGTCCGAATCCAGGTCCGGTTCCGGTTCCGGTTCCGGTTCCGGTTCCGGTTCCGGTTCCGGGTAAGGGTCCGGTTCCAGGTCCGGGTCCGGGTCCGGGTCCGAGTAAGGGTCCGGGTCCGGGTCCGCGTAAGGGTCCGGGTTCCGGGTCGGGGTCCGGGTAAGGGTCCGGGTCCGGGTCCGGGTCCGGGTCCGGGTCCGGGTCCGGGTCCGGGTCCGGGTCCGGGTCCGGGTCCGGGTCCGGTTCTGGGTCCGGGTCCGGGTCCGGGTCCGGGTAAGGGTCCGGGTCTGGGTCCGGGTCCGGGTCCGTGTCCGGGTCCGGGTAAGGGTCCGGGTAAGGGTCCGGGTCCGGGTCCGGGTCCGGGTCTGGGTCCGGGTCCTGGTAAGGGTCCGGGTAAGGGTCCGGGTCCGAGTCCGGGTCCGGGTCCGGGTCCGGGTCCGGGTCCGGGTCCGGGTCCGGGTCCGGGTCCGGGTCCGGGTAAGGGTCCGGGTCCGGGTCCGGATAAAGGTCCGGCTCCGGCTCCGGCTCCGGGTCCGGGTCTGGGTCCAGGTAAGGGTCCGGGTCTGGGTCAGGGTCCTGGTCCGGGTCCGGGTCCGGATCCGGAGCCGGGTCCGGGTCTGGTTCCGGTTCCGGGTCTGGGTAAAGGTCCGGGTCCGGGTGCGGGTCCGGGTCAGGGTCCGGGTCCGGGTCTGGATCCGGGTCCGGGTAAGGGTCCGGGTCCGGGTCCGGGTCCGGGTCCGGGTCTGGTTCCGGTTCCGGGTCTGGGTAAAGGTCCGGGTCCGGGTCCGGGTCCGGGTCAGGGTCCGGGTCCGGGTCTGGATCCGGGTCCGGGTAAGGGTCCGGGTCCGGGTCTGTGTCCGGGTCCAGGTCTGGTTCCGGGTCCGGTTCCGGTTCCGGGTAAGGGTCCGGTTCCGGGTCCGGGTCCGGGTCCGGGTCCGGGTCCGGGTCCGGGTCCGGATCCGGGTCCGGGTAAGGGTCCGGGTCCGGGTCCGGGTCTGGGTCCGGGTCCTGGTAAGGGTCCGGGTAAGGGTCCGGGTCCGAGTCCTGGTCCGGGTCCGGGTCCGGGTCCGGGTCCGGGTAAGGGTCCGGGTCCGGGTCCGGATAAAGGTCCGGCTCCGGCTCCGGCTCCGGGTCCGGGTCTGGGTCCGGGTAAGGGTCCGGGTCTGGGTCAGGGTCCGGGTCCGGGTCCGGGTCCGGGTCCGGGTCCGGTTCTGGTTCCGGTTCCGGGTCTGGGTAAAGGTCCGGGTCCGGGTCAGGGTCCGGGTCAGGGTCCGGGTCCGGGTCTGGATCCGGGTCCGGGTAAGGGTCCGGGTCCGGGTCCGGGTCCGGGTCCGGGTCTGGTTCCGGTTCCGGGTCTGGGTAAAGGTCCGGGTCCGGGTCCGGGTCCGGGTCCGGGTCCGGGTCCGGGTCCGGGTCCGGGTAAAGTTCCGGGTCCGGGTCCGGGTCTGGGTCCGGGTCCGGGTCCGGGTCCGGGTCAGGGTCCGGGTCAGGGTCCGGGTCCAGGTCAGGGTCCGGGTCCAGGTCCGGTTCCGGTTCCGGTTCCGGTTCCGGTTCCGGTTCCGGGTCCGGGTAAGGGTCCGGTTCCGGGTCCGGGTCCGGGTAAGGGTCCGGGTCCGGGTCCGGGTAAGGGTCCGGGTCCGGGTCCGGGTCCAGGTAAGGGTCCGGGTCAGGGTCCGGGTCCGGGTCTGGGTCCGGGTCCGGTTCCGGTTCCGGTTCCGGTTCCGGTTCTGGTTCCGGGTAAGGATCCAGGTCCGGGTCCTGGTCCGGGTCCGGGTCCGGGTCCGGGTCCGGGTCCGGGTCCGGTTCTGGGTCCGGGTAAGGGTCCGGGTAAGGGTCCGGGTCCGGGTCCGGGTCCGGGTCCGGGTCCTGGTAAGGGTCAGGGTAAGGGTCCGGGTCCGGGTCCGGGTAAGGGTCCGGGTCCGGGTCCGGGTCCGGGTCCGGGTCCGGGTCCGGGTCCGCGTCCGGGTCCGGGTCCGGGTCCGGGTCCGGGTCCATGTCCGGGTCCGGGTCCGGGTCCGGGTAAGGGTCCGGGTCCGGGTCTGGGTCCGGGTCCGGTTCCGGGTCCGGGTAAAGGTCCGGGTCCAGGTCCGGGTCCGGGTCCGGGTAAGGGTCCGGGTCCGGGTCCGGGTCCGGGTCCGGGTCCGGGTCCGGGTCCGGGTCCGGGTCCGGGTCCGCTTCCGGGTCCGGGTAAAGGTCCGGGTCCGGGTCCGGGTCCGGGTCCGGGTCCGGGTAAGGTTCCGGGTCCGGGTCCGGGTCCGGGTCCGGGTCCGGGTCCGGGTCCGGGTCAGGTTCCGGGTCCGGGTCCGGGTCCGGGTCCGGGTCCGGGTAAGGGTCCGGGTCCGGGTCCGGGTCCGGGTCCGGGTCCGGGTCCGGGTTCCGGGTCCATGTCCAGGTCCGGGTCCGGGTCCGGGTCAGGGTCCGAATCCAGGTCCGGTTCCGGTTCCGGTTCCGGTTCCGGTTCTGGTTCCGGTTCCGGTTCCGGGTAAGGGTCCGGTTCCAGGTCCGGGTCCGGGTCCGGGTCCGAGTAAGGGTCCGGGTCCGGGTCCGCGTAAGGGTCCGGGTCCGGGTCCGGGTCCGGGTCCAGGTAAGGGTCCGGGTCCGGGTCCGGGTCCGGGTCCGGGTCCGGGTCCGGGTCCGGTTCCGGTTCCGGGTAAGGATCCGGGTCCGGGTCCAGGTCCGGGTCCGGGTCCGTGTCCGGGTCCGGTTCCGGGTCCGGGTCCGGGTAAGGGTCCAGGTCCGGGTCCGGGTAAGGGTCCGGGTCCGGGTCCGGGTAAGGGTCCGTGTCCGGGTCCGGGTCCGGGTCCGGGTCCGGGTCCGGGTCCGGGTCCGGGTCCGGGTCCGGGTCCGGGTCCGGGTCAGGTTCTGGGTCCGGGTCCGGGTCCGGGTCCGGGTCCGGGTAAGGGTCCGGGTCCGGGTCCGGGTCCGGGTCCGGGTCCGGGTCCGGGTAAGGGTCCGGGTCCATGTCCAGGTCCGGGTCCGGGTCCGGGTCAGGGTCCGGGTCCAGGTCCGGTTCCGGTTCCGGTTCCGGTTCCGGTTCCGGGTAAGGGTCTGGTTCCAGGTCCGGGTCCTGGTCCGGGTCCGAGTAAGTGTCCGGGTCCGGGTCCGCGTAAGGGTCCGGGTCCGGGTCCGGGTCCAGGTCCAGGTAAGGGTCCATGTCCGGGTCCGGGTCCGGGTCCGGGTCCGGGTCCGGGTCCGGGTCCGGGTCCGGGTCCGGGTCCGGGTCCAGGTAAGGGTCCAGGTCCGGGTCCGGGTCCGTGTCCGGGTCCGGTTCCGGGTCCGGGTCCGGGTAAGGGTCCAGGTCCGGGTCCGGGTAAGGGTCCGGGTCCGGGTCCGGGTCCGGGTCCGGGTCCGGGTCCGGGTCCGGGTCCGGGTCCGGTTCGGGGTCCGGGTCCGGGTCCGGGTCCGGGTAAGGGTCCGGGTCCGGGTCCGGGTAAGGGTCCGGGTCCGGGTCCGGGTCCGGGTCCGGGTAAGGGTCCGGGTCCGGGTCCGGGTCCGGGTCTTGTTCCGTGTCCGGTTCCGGTTCCGGATCCGGGTAAGGGTCCGGGTCCGGGTCCGGGTCCGGGTCCGGGTCCGGGTCCGGGTCCGGGTCCGGGTCCTGGTCCGGGTAAGGGTCCGTGTCCGGGTCCGGGTCCGGGTAAGGTTCCGGGTCCGGGTCCGGGTCCGGGTCCGGGTCCGGGTCCGGGTCCGGGTCCGGGTCCGGGTCCGGGTCCGGGTCAGGTTCCGGGTCCTGGTCCGGGTCCGGGTCCGGGTCCGGGTAAGGGTCCGGGTCCGGGTCCGGGTCCGGGTCCGGGTCCGGGTCCGGGTCCGGGTAAGGGTCCGGGTCCATGTCCAGGTCCGGGTCCGGGTCCGGGTCAGGGTCCGGGTCCAGGTCCGTTTCCGGTTCCGGTTCCGGGTCCGGTTCCGGGTAAGGGTCCGGGTCCGGGTCCGGGTCCGGGTCCGGGTCCGGGTAAGGGTCCGGGTCCATGTCCAGGTCCGGGTCCGGGTCCGGGTCAGGGTCCGGGTCCAGGTCCGTTTCCGGTTCCGGTTCCGGTTCCGGTTCCGGGTAAGGGTCCGGTTCCAGGTCCGGGTCCGGGTCCGGGTCCGAGTAAGTGTCCGGGTCCGGGTCCGCGTAAGGGTCCGGGTCCGGGTCCGGGTCCGGGTCCAGGTAAGGGTCCAGGTCCGGGTCCGGGTCCGGGTCCGGGTCCGGGTCCGGATCAGGGTCCGGGTCCGGGTCCGGGTCCGGGTCCGGGTCCGGGTCCGGGTCCGGGTCCGGGTAAGGGTCCGGGTCCGGGTCCGGGTCCTGGTCCGGGTCCGGGTCCGGGTCCGGGTAAGGGTCTGTGTCCGGGTCCGGGTAAGGGTCCGGGTCCATGTCCGGGTCCGGGTCCGGGTCCGGGTCCGGGTAAGGGTCCGGGTCCGGGTCCGGGTCTGGGTAAGGGTCCGGGTCCGGGTCCGGGTCCGGGTCCGGGTCCGGGTCCGGGTCCGGGTCGGGGTCCGGGTCCGGGTCCGGGTCTGGGTCCGGGTCAGGGTCCGGGTCTGGGTCCGGGTCCGGGTCCGGGTAAGGGTCCGGGTCCGTGTCCGGGTCCGTGTCCAGGTCCGGGTAAGGGTCCGGGTCGGGGTCAGGGTCCGGGTCCGGGTCCAGGTCCCGTTCCGGTTCCGGTTCCGGTTCCGGTTCCGGGTAAGGGTCCGGGTCCGTGTCCGGGTCCGTGTCCGGGTCCAGGTAAGGGTCCGGGTCCGGGTCCGGGTCCGGGTCCGGGTCCAGGTAAGGGTCCAGGTCCGGGTCCGGGTCCGTGTCCGTGTCCGGTTCCGGATCCGGGTCCGGGTAAGGGTCCAGGTCCGGGTCCGGGTAAGGGTCCGGGTCCGGGTCCGGGTCCGGGTCCGGGTCCGGGTCCGGGTCCGGGTCCGGGTCCGGTTCGGGGTCAGGGTCCGGGTCCGGGTCCGGGTAAGGGTCCGGGTCCGGGTCCGGGTAAGGGTCCGGGTCCGGGTCCGGGTCCGGGTAAGGGTCCGGGTCCGGGTCCGGGTCCGGGTCTTGTTCCGTGTCCGGTTCCGGGTCCGGGTCCGGGTAAAGGTCCGGGTCCGGGTCCGGGTCCGGGTCCCGGTCCGGGTAATGGTCCGGGTCCGGGTCCGGGTAAGTGTCCGGGTCCGGGTCCGGGTCCGTGTCCGTGTCCGGTTCCGGATCCGGGTCCGGGTAAGGGTCCAGGTCCGGGTCCGGGTAAGGGTCCGGGTCCGGGTCCGGGTCCGGGTCCCGGTCCGGGTAATGGTCCGGGTCCGGGTCCGGGTAAGTGTCCGGGTCCGGGTCCGGGTCCGGTTCCGGTTCCGGGTCCGGGTAATGGTCCGGGTCCGGGTCCGGGTCCGGGTAAGGTTCCGGGTCCGGGTCCGGGTAATGGTCCGGGTCCGGGTCCGGGTCCGGGTCCGGGTCCGGGTCCGGGTCCGGGTCCGGGTCTGGGTCCGGGTCTGCGTCCGGGTCAGGGTCCGGGTCTGGGTCCGGGTCCGGGTCCGGGTCCGGGTAAGGGTCCAGGTCCGGGTCCGGGTCCGGGTCCGCGTCCGGGTCCGGGTCCGGGTCCAGGTCCGGGTAAGGGTCCGGGTCCGGGTCAGGGTCCGGGTCCAGGTCCGGTTCCGGTTCCAGTTCCGGTTCCGGGTAAGGGTCCGGGTCCGGGTCTGGGTCCGGGTCCGGGTAAGGGTCTGGGTCCGGGTCCGGGTCCGGGTCCGGGTCCGGGTCCGGTTCCGGTTCCGGGTAAGGGTCTGGGTCCGGGTCCGGGTCCGGGTCCGGGTCCGGGTCCGGGTCCGAGTCCGGGTCCGGGTCCGGGTCCGGGTCCGGGTCCGGGTCCGGGTCCGGGTCCGGGTCCGGGTAAGGGTCCGGGTCCGGGTCCGGATAAAGGTCCGGCTCCGGCTCCAGCTCCGGGTCCGGGTCTGGGTCCGGGTAAGGGTCCGGGTCTGGGTCAGGGTCCGGGTCCGGGTCCGGGTCCGGGTCCGGGTCTGGTTCCGGTTCTGGGTCTGGGTAAAGGTCCGGGTCCGGGTCCGGGTCCGGGTCTGGGTCCGGGTCCTGGTAAGGGTCCGGGTAAGGGTCCGGGTCCGAGTCCGGGTCCGGGTCCGGGTCCGGGTCCGGGTCCGGGTCCGGGTCCGGGTAAGGGTCCGGGTCCGGGTCCGGATAAAGGTCCGGCTCCGGCTCCGGCTCCGGGTCCGGGTCTGGGTCCGGGTAAGGGTCCGGGTCTGGGTCAGGGTCCGGGTCCGGGTCCGGGTCCGGGTCCGGGTCTGGTTCCGGTTCTGGGTCTGGGTAAAGGTCCGGGTCCGGGTCCGGGTCCGGGTCTGGTTCCGGTTCTGGGTCTGGGTAAAGGTCCGGGTCCGTGTCCAGGTCCGGGTAAGGGTCCGGTTCTGGATCCGGGTCCGGGTAAGGGTCCGGGTCCGGGTCCGGGTCCGGGTCTGGTTCCGGTTCCGGGTCCGGGTCCGGGTCCGGGTAAGGGTCCAGGTCCGGGTCCGGGTCCGGGTCCGCGTCCGGGTCCGGGTCCGGGTCCAGGTCCGGGTAAGGGTCCGGGTCCGGGTCAGGGTCCGGGTCCAGGTCCGGTTCCGGTTCCAGTTCCGGTTCCGGGTAAGGGTCCGGGTCCGGGTCTGGGTCCGGGTCCGGGTAAGGGTCTGGGTCCGGGTCCGGGTCCGGGTCCGGGTCCGGTTCCGGTTCCGGGTAAGGGTCTGGGTCCGGGTCCGGGTCCGGGTCCGGGTCCGGGTCCGGGTCCGGGTCCGGGTCCGGGTCCTGGTCCGGGTAAGGGTCTGGGTCCGGGTCCGGGTAAGGGTCCGGGTCCGGGTCCGGGTCCGGGTCCAGTTCCGGTTCGGGGTCCGTGTCCGGGTCCGGGTCCGGGTAAGGGTCCGGGTCTCGGTCCGCGTCCGGGTCCGGGTAAGGGTCCGGGTCCGTGTCAGGTTCCGGGTCCAGGTCCGGTTCCGGTTCCGGTTCCGGTTCCGGGTAAGGGTCCGGGTCCGGGTCCGGGTCCGGGTCCGGGTCCGGATCCGGGTAAGGTTCCGGGTCCGGGTCCGGGTAAGGGTCCGGGTCCGGGTCCGGGTCCGGGTCCAGGTAAGGGTCCAGGTCCGGGTCCGGGTCCGGGTCCGGTTCCGGTTCCGGTTCCGGGTAAGGATCCGGGTCCGGGTCCTGGTCCGGGTCCGGGTCCGGGTCCGGGTCGGGGTCCGGGTAAGGGTCCGGGTCCGGGTCCGGGTCCGGGTCCGGGTCCGGGTCCGGGTCCGGGTAAGGGTCCGGGTCCGGGTCCGGATAAAGGTCCGGCTCCGGCTCCGGCTCCGGGTCCGGGTCTGGGTCCGGGTAAGGGTCCGGGTCTGGGTCAGGGTCCGGGTCCGGGTCCGGGTCCGGGTCCGGGTCTGGTTCCGGTTCTGGGTCTGGGTAAAGGTCCGGGTCCGGGTCCGGGTCCGGGTCTGGTTCCGGTTCTGGGTCTGGGTAAAGGTCCGGGTCCGTGTCCAGGTCCGGGTAAGGGTCCGGTTCTGGATCCGGGTCCGGGTAAGGGTCCGGGTCCGGGTCCGGGTCCGGGTCTGGTTCCGGTTCCGGGTCCGGGTCCGGGTCCGGGTAAGGGTCCAGGTCCGGGTCCGGGTCCGGGTCCGCGTCCGGGTCCGGGTCCGGGTCCAGGTCCGGGTAAGGGTCCGGGTCCGGGTCAGGGTCCGGGTCCAGGTCCGGTTCCGGTTCCAGTTCCGGTTCCGGGTAAGGGTCCGGGTCCGGGTCTGGGTCCGGGTCCGGGTAAGGGTCTGGGTCCGGGTCCGGGTCCGGGTCCGGGTCCGGTTCCGGTTCCGGGTAAGGGTCTGGGTCCGGGTCCGGGTCCGGGTCCGGGTCCGGGTCCGGGTCCGGGTCCGGGTCCGGGTCCTGGTCCGGGTAAGGGTCTGGGTCCGGGTCCGGGTAAGGGTCCGGGTCCGGGTCCGGGTCCGGGTCCAGTTCCGGTTCGGGGTCCGTGTCCGGGTCCGGGTCCGGGTAAGGGTCCGGGTCTCGGTCCGCGTCCGGGTCCGGGTAAGGGTCCGGGTCCGTGTCAGGTTCCGGGTCCAGGTCCGGTTCCGGTTCCGGTTCCGGTTCCGGGTAAGGGTCCGGGTCCGGGTCCGGGTCCGGGTCCGGGTCCGGATCCGGGTAAGGTTCCGGGTCCGGGTCCGGGTAAGGGTCCGGGTCCGGGTCCGGGTCCGGGTCCAGGTAAGGGTCCAGGTCCGGGTCCGGGTCCGGGTCCGGTTCCGGTTCCGGTTCCGGGTAAGGATCCGGGTCCGGGTCCTGGTCCGGGTCCGGGTCCGGGTCCGGGTCGGGGTCCGGGTAAGGGTCCGGGTCCGGGTCCAGGTAAGGGTCCGGGTCCGGGTCCGGGTCCGGGTCCGGGTCCAGGTAAGGGTCCAGGTCCGGGTCCGGGTCCGTGTCCGGGTCCGGTTCCGGGTCCGGGTCCGGGTAAGGGTCCAGGTCCGGGTCCGGGTAAGGGTCCGGGTCCGGGTCCGGGTCCGGGTCCGGGTCCGGGTCCGGGTCCGGGTCCGGGTCCGGGTCCGGTTCGGGGTCAGGGTCCGGGTCCGGGTCCGGGTAAGGGTCCGGGTCCGGGTCCGGGTAAGGGTCCGGGTCCGGGTCCGGGTCCGGGTAAGGGTCCGGGTCCGGGTCCGGGTCCGGGTCTTGTTCCGTGTCCGGTTCCGGTTCCGGGTCCGGGTAATGGTCCGGGTCCGGGTCCGGGTCCGGGTAAGGTTCCGGGTCCGGGTCCGGGTAATGGTCCGGGTCCGGGTCCGGGTCCGGGTCCGGGTCCGGGTCCGGGTCCGGGTCCGGGTCCGGGTCCGGGTCCGGGTCCGGGTCTGCGTCCGGGTCAGGGTCCGGGTCTGGGTCCGGGTCCGGGTCCGGGTCCGGGTAAGGGTCCAGGTCCGGGTCCGGGTCCGGGTCGGCGTCCGGGTCCGGGTCCGGGTCCAGGTCCGGGTAAGGGTCCGGGTCCGGGTCAGGGTCCGGGTCCAGGTCCGGTTCCGGTTCCAGTTCCGGTTCCGGGTAAGGGTCCGGGTCCGGGTCTGGGTCCGGGTCCGGGTAAGGGTCTGGGTCCGGGTCCGGGTCCGGGTCCGGGTCCGGTTCCGGTTCCGGGTAAGGGTCCGGGTCCGGGTCCGGGTCCGGGTCCGGGTCCGGGTCCGGGTCCGGGTCCGGGTCCGGGTCCGGGTAAGGGTCTGGGTCCGGGTCCGGGTAAGGGTCCGGGTCCGGGTCCGGGTCCGGGTCCGGTTCCGGTTCGGGGTCCGTGTCCGGGTCCGGGTCCGGGTAAGGGTCCAGGTCCGGGTCCGGGTCCGTGTCCGGGTCCGGTTCCGGGTCCGGGTCCGGGTAAGGGTCCAGGTCCGGGTCCGGGTAAGGGTCCGGGTCCGGGTCCGGGTCCGGGTCCGGGTCCGGGTCCGGGTCCGGGTCCGGGTCCGGGTCCGGTTCGGGGTCAGGGTCCGGGTCCGGGTCCGGGTAAGGGTCCGGGTCCGGGTCCGGGTAAGGGTCCGGGTCCGGGTCCGGGTCCGGGTAAGGGTCCGGGTCCGGGTCCGGGTCCGGGTCTTGTTCCGTGTCCGGTTCCGGTTCCGGGTCCGGGTAATGGTCCGGGTCCGGGTCCGGGTCCGGGTAAGGTTCCGGGTCCGGGTCCGGGTAATGGTCCGGGTCCGGGTCCGGGTCCGGGTCCGGGTCCGGGTCCGGGTCCGGGTCCGGGTCCGGGTCCGGGTCCGGGTCCGGGTCTGCGTCCGGGTCAGGGTCCGGGTCTGGGTCCGGGTCCGGGTCCGGGTCCGGGTAAGGGTCCAGGTCCGGGTCCGGGTCCGGGTCGGCGTCCGGGTCCGGGTCCGGGTCCAGGTCCGGGTAAGGGTCCGGGTCCGGGTCAGGGTCCGGGTCCAGGTCCGGTTCCGGTTCCAGTTCCGGTTCCGGGTAAGGGTCCGGGTCCGGGTCTGGGTCCGGGTCCGGGTAAGGGTCTGGGTCCGGGTCCGGGTCCGGGTCCGGGTCCGGTTCCGGTTCCGGGTAAGGGTCCGGGTCCGGGTCCGGGTCCGGGTCCGGGTCCGGGTCCGGGTCCGGGTCCGGGTCCGGGTCCGGGTAAGGGTCTGGGTCCGGGTCCGGGTAAGGGTCCGGGTCCGGGTCCGGGTCCGGGTCCGGTTCCGGTTCGGGGTCCGTGTCCGGGTCCGGGTCCGGGTAAGGGTCCGGGTCTGGGTCCGCGTCCGGGTCCGGGTAAGGGTCCGGGTCCGTGTCAGGTTCCGGGTCCAGGTCCGGTTCCGGTTCCGGTTCCGGTTCCGGGTAAGGGTCCGGGTCCGGGTCCGGGTCCGGGTCCGGGTCCGGTTCCGGGTAAGGTTCCGGGTCCGGGTCCGGGTAAGGGTCCGGGTCCGGGTCCGGGTCCGAGTCCAGGTAAGGGTCCAGGTCCGGGTCCGGGTCCGGGTCCGGTTCCGGTTCCGGTTCCGGGTAAGGATCCGGGTCCGGGTCCTGGTCCGGGTCCGGGTCCGGGTCCGGGTCGGGGTCCGGGTAAGGGTCCGGGTCCGGGTCCGGGTAAGGGTCCGGGTCCGGGTCCGTGTCCGGGTCCGGGTCCGGGTCCGGTTCTGGGTCCGGGTCCGGGTCCGGGTCCGGGTAAGGGTCCGGGTCTGGGTCCGGGTCCGGGTCCGTGTCCGGGTCCGGGTAAGGGTCCGGGTAAGGGTCCGGGTCCGGGTCCGGGTCCGGGTCCGGGTCTGGGTCCGGGTCCTGGTAAGGGTCCGGGTAAGGGTCCGGGTCCGAGTCCGGGTCCGGGTCCGGGTCCGGGTCCGGGTCCGGGTCCGGGTCCGGGTCCGGGTAAGGGTCCGGGTCCGGGTCCGGATAAAGGTCCGGCTCCGGCTCCGGCTCCGGGTCCGGGTCTGGGTCCGGGTAAGGGTCCGGGTCTGGGTCAGGGTCCGGGTCCGGGTCCGGGTCCGGGTCCGGGTCTGGTTCCGGTTCTGGGTCTGGGTAAAGGTCCGGGTCCGGGTCCGGGTCCGGGTCAGGGTCCGGGTCCGGTTCTGGATCCGGGTCCGGGTAAGGGTCCGGGTCCGGGTCCGGGTCCGGGTCTGGTTCCGGTTCCGGGTCCGGGTCCGGGTCCGGGTAAGGGTCCAGGTCCGGGTCCGGGTCCGGGTCCGGGTCCGCGTCCGGGTCCGGGTCCGGGTCCGGGTCCAGGTCCGGGTAAGGGTCCGGGTCCGGGTCAGGGTCCGGGTCCAGGTCCGGTTCCGGTTCCAGTTCCGGTTCCGGGTAAGGGTCCGGGTCCGGGTAAGGGTCCGGGTCCGAGTCCGGGTCCGGGTCCGGGTCCGGGTCCGGGTCCGGGTCCGGGTCCGGGTCCGGGTCCGGGTAAGGGTCCGGGTCCGGGTCCGGATAAAGGTCCGGCTCCGGCTCCGGCTCCGGGTCCGGGTCTGGGTCCGGGTAAGGGTCCGGGTCTGGGTCAGGGTCCGGGTCCGGGTCCGGGTCCGGGTCCGGGTCTGGTTCCGGTTCTGGGTCTGGGTAAAGGTCCGGGTCCGGGTCCGGGTCAGGGTCCGGGTCCGGTTCTGGATCCGGGTCCGGGTAAGGGTCCGGGTCCGGGTCCGGGTCCGGGTCTGGTTCCGGTTCCGGGTCCGGGTCCGGGTCCGGGTCCGGGTAAGGGTCCAGGTCCGGGTCCGGGTCCGGGTCCGCGTCCGGGTCCGGGTCCGGGTCCGGGTCCGGGTCCGGGTCCGGGTCCGGGTAAGGGTCCGGGTCCGGGTCCGGATAAAGGTCCGGCTCCGGCTCCGGCTCCGGGTCCGGGTCTGGGTCCGGGTAAGGGTCCGGGTCTGGGTCAGGGTCCGGGTCCGGGTCCGGGTCCGGGTCCGGGTCTGGTTCCGGTTCTGGGTCTGGGTAAAGGTCCGGGTCCGGGTCCGGGTCCGGGTCAGGGTCCGGGTCCGGTTCTGGATCCGGGTCCGGGTAAGGGTCCGGGTCCGGGTCCGGGTCCGGGTCTGGTTCCGGTTCCGGGTCTGGGTAAAGGTCCGGGTCCGGGTCCGGGTCCGGGTCAGGGTCCGGGTCCGGGTCTGGATCCGGGTCCGGGTAAGGGTCCGGGTCCGGGTCCGGGTCCGGGTCCGGGTCCGGGTCCGGGTCCGGTTCCGGGTCCGGGGAAAGGTCCGGGTCCGGGTCCGGGTCCGGGTCCGGGTCCGGGTCCGGGTAAGGTTCCGGGTCCGGGTCCGCGTCCGGGTCCGGGTCCGGGTCCGGGTCCGGGTCCGGGTCCGGGTCCGGGTCTGGGTCCGGGTCAGGGTCCGGGTCTGGGTCCGGGTCCGGGTCCGGTTCCGGTTCCGGTTCCGGGTAAGGTTCCGGGTCCGGGTCCTGGTCCGGGTTCGGGTCCGGGTTCCGGGTCGGGGTCCGGGTAAGGGTCCGGGTCCGGGTAAGGGTCCGGGTCCGGGTCCGGGTCCGGGTCCGGGTCCGGGTCCGGGTCCGGGTCCGGTTCTGGGTCCGGGTCCGGGTCCGGGTCCGGGTCCGGGTAAGGGTCCGGGTCTGGGTCCGGGTCCGGGTCCGTGTCCGGGTCCGGGTAAGGGTCCGGGTAAGGGTCCGGGTCCGGGTCCGGGTCCGGGTCTGGGTCCGGGTCCTGGTAAGGGTCCGGGTAAGGGTCCGGGTCCGAGTCCGGGTCCGGGTCCGGGTCCGGGTCCGGGTCCGGGTCCGGGTCCGGGTAAGGGTCCGGGTCTGGGTCGGGGTCCGGGTCCGGGTCCGGGTAAGGGTCCGGGTCCGGGTCCGGGTCCGGGTCAGGGTCCGGGTCCGGGTAAGGGTCCGGGTCCATGTCCGGGTCCGGGTCCGGGTCCGGGTCCGGGTAAGGGTCCGGGTCCGGGTCCGGGTCCGGGTAAGGGTCCGGGTCCGGGTCCGGGTCCGGGTCCGGGTCCGGGTCCGGGTCCGGGTCGGGGTCCGGGTCCGGGTCCGGGTCTGGGTCCGGGTCAGGGTCCGGGTCTGGGTCCGGGTCCGGGTCCGGGTAAGGGTCCGGGTCCGTGTCCGGGTCCGTGTCCAGGTCCGGGTAAGGGTCCGGGTCGGGGTCAGGGTCCGGGTCCGGGTCCAGGTCCCGTTCCGGTTCCGGTTCCGGTTCCGGTTCCGGGTAAGGGTCCGGGTCCGGGTCCGGGTCCGGGTCCAGGTAAGGGTCCGGGTCCGGGTCCGGGTCCGGGTCCGGGTCCAGGTAAGGGTCCAGGTCCGGGTCCGGGTCCGTGTCCGGGTCCGGTTCCGGGTCCGGGTCCGGGTAAGGGTCCAGGTCCGGGTCCGGGTAAGGGTCCGGGTCCGGGTCCGGGTCCGGGTCCGGGTCCGGGTCCGGGTCCGGGTCCGGGTCCGGTTCGGGGTCAGGGTCCGGGTCCGGGTCCGGGTCCGGGTCCGGGTCCGGGTCCGGGTCCGGGTAAGGGTCTGGGTCCGGGTCCGGGTAAGGGTCCGGGTCCGGGTCCGGGTCCGGGTCCAGTTCCGGTTCGGGGTCCGTGTCCGGGTCCGGGTCCGGGTAAGGGTCCGGGTCTGGGTCCGCGTCCGGGTCCGGGTAAGGGTCCGGGTCCGTGTCAGGTTCCGGGTCCAGGTCCGGGTCCGGTTCCGGTTCCGGTTCCGGGTAAGGATCCGGGTCCGGGTCCTGGTCCGGGTCCGGGTCCGGGTCCGGGTCGGGGTCCGGGTAAGGGTCCGGGTCCGGGTCCGGGTAAGGGTCCGGGTCCGGGTCCGTGTCCGGGTCCGGGTAAGGGTCCGGGTAAGGGTCCGGGTCCGGGTCCGGGTCCGGGTCCGGGTCTGGGTCCGGGTCCTGGTAAGGGTCCGGGTAAGGGTCCGGGTCCGAGTCCGGGTCCGGGTCCGGGTCCGGGTCCGGGTCCGGGTCCGGGTCCGGGTCCGGGTCCGGGTAAGGGTCCGGGTCCGGGTCCGGATAAAGGTCCGGCTCCGGCTCCGGCTCCGGGTCCGGGTCTGGGTCCGGGTAAGGGTCCGGGTCTGGGTCAGGGTCCGGGTCCGGGTCCGGGTCCGGGTCCGGGTCTGGTTCCGGTTCTGGGTCTGGGTAAAGGTCCGGGTCCGGGTCCGGGTCCGGGTCAGGGTCCGGGTCCGGTTCTGGATCCGGGTCCGGGTAAGGGTCCGGGTCCGGGTCCGGGTCCGGGTCCGGGTCTGGTTCCGGTTCCGGGTCCGGGTCCGGGTCCGGGTAAGGGTCCAGGTCCGGGTCCGGGTCCGGGTCCGCGTCCGGGTCCGGGTCCGGGTCCAGGTCCGGGTAAGGGTCCGGGTCCGGGTCAGGGTCCGGGTCCAGGTCCGGTTCCGGTTCCAGTTCCGGTTCCGGGTAAGGGTCCGGGTCCGGGTCTGGGTCCGGGTCCGGGTAAGGGTCTGGGTCCGGGTCCGGGTCCGGGTCCGGGTCCGGTTCCGGTTCCGGGTAAGGGTCTGGGTCCGGGTCCGGGTCCGGGTCCGGGTCCGGGAACGGGTCCGGGTCCGGGTCCGGGTAAGGGTCTTGGTCCGGGTCCGGGTAAGGGTCCGGGTCCGGGTCCGGGTCCGGGTCCAGTTCCGGTTCGGGGTCCGTGTCCGGGTCCGGGTCCGGGTAAGGGTCCGGGTCTGGGTCCGCGTCCGGGTCCGGGTAAGGGTCCGGGTCCGTGTCAGGTTCCGGGTCCAGGTCCGGTTCCGGTTCCGGTTCCGGTTCCGGGTAAGGGTCCGGGTCCGGGTCCGGGTCCGGGTCCGGGTCCGGATCCGGGTAAGGTTCCGGGTCCGTGTCCGGGTCCGGGTCCGGGTCCGGTTCTGGGTCCGGGTCCGGGTCCGGGTCCGGGTAAGGGTCCGGGTCTGGGTCCGGGTCCGGGTCCGTGTCCGGGTCCGGGTAAGGGTCCGGGTAAGGGTCCGGGTCCGGGTCCGGGTCCGGGTCCGGGTCTGGGTCCGGGTCCTGGTAAGGGTCCGGGTAAGGGTCCGGGTCCGAGTCCGGGTCCGGGTCCGGGTCCGGGTCCGGGTCCGGGTCCGGGTCCGGGTCCGGGTCCGGGTAAGGGTCCGGGTCCGGGTCCGGATAAAGGTCCGGCTCCGGCTCCGGCTCTGGGTCCGGGTCTGGGTCCGGGTAAGGGTCCGGGTCTGGGTCAGGGTCCGGGTCCGGGTCCGGGTCCGGGTCCGGGTCTGGTTCCGGTTCTGGGTCTGGGTAAAGGTCCGGGTCCGGGTCCGGGTCCGGGTCAGGGTCCGGGTCCGGTTCTGGATCCGGGTCCGGGTAAGGGTCCGGGTCCGGGTCCGGGTCCGGGTCTGGTTCCGGTTCCGGGTCTGGGTAAAGGTCCGGGTCCGGGTCCGGGTCCGGGTCAGGGTCCGGGTCCGGGTCTGGATCCGGGTCCGGGTAAGGGTCCGGGTCCGGGTCCGGGTCCGGGTCCGGGTCCGGGTCCGGTTCCGTGTCCGGGGAAAGGTCCGGGTCCGGGTCCGGGTCCGGGTCCGGGTCCGGGTCCGGGTAAGGTTCCGGGTCCGGGTCCGGGTCCGGGTCCGGGTCCGGGTCCGGGTCCGGGTCCGGGTCCGGGTCCGGGTCTGGGTCCGGTTCAGGGTCTGGGTAAAGGTCCGGGTCCGGGTCCGGGTCCGGGTCAGGGTCCGGGTCCGGTTCTGGATCCGGGTCCGGGTAAGGGTCCGGGTCCGGGTCCGGGTCCGGGTCTGGTTCCGGTTCCGGGTCCGGGTCCGGGTCCGGGTCCGGGTAAGGGTCCAGGTCCGGGTCCGGGTCCGGGTCCGCGTCCGGGTCCGGGTCCGGGTCCAGGTCCGGGTAAGGGTCCGGGTCCGGGTCAGGGTCCGGGTCCAGGTCCGGTTCCGGTTCCAGTTCCGGTTCCGGGTAAGGGTCCGGGTCCGGGTCTGGGTCCGGGTCCGGGTAAGGGTCTGGGTCCGGATCCGGGTCCGGGTCCGGGTCCGGTTCCGGTTCCGGGTAAGGGTCTGGGTCCGGGTCCGGGTCCGGGTCCGGGTCCGGGTCCGGGTCCGGGTCCGGGTCCGGGTAAGGGTCTTGGTCCGGGTCCGGGTAAGGGTCCGGGTCCGGGTCCGGGTCCGGGTCTGGATCCGGGTCCGGGTAAGGGTCCTGGTCCGGGTCCGGGTCCGGGTCTGGTTCCGGTTCCGGGTCTGGGTAAAGGTCCGGGTCCGGGTCCGGGTCCGGGTCAGGGTCCGGGTCCGGGTCTGGATCCGGGTCCGGGTAAGGGTCCGGGTCCGGGTCCGGGTCCGGGTCCGGGTCCGGGTCCGGTTCCGGGTCCGGGGAAAGGTCCGGGTCCGGGTCCGGGTCCGGGTCCGGGTCCGGGTCCGGGTAAGGTTCCGGGTCCGGGTCCGGGTCCGGGTCCGGGTCCGGGTCCGGGTCCGGGTCCGGGTCCGGGTCCGGGTCTGGGTCCGGTTCAGGGTCTGGGTAAAGGTCCGGGTCCCGGTCCGGGTCCGGGTCAGGGTCCGGGTCCGGTTCTGGATCCGGGTCCGGGTAAGGGTCCGGGTCCGGGTCCGGGTCCGGGTCTGGTTCCGGTTCCGGGTCCGGGTCCGGGTCCGGGTAAGGGTCCAGGTCCGGGTCCGGGTCCGGGTCCGCGTCCGGGTCCGGGTCCGGGTCCAGGTCCGGGTAAGGGTCCGGGTCCGGGTCAGGGTCCGGGTCCAGGTCCGGTTCCGGTTCCAGTTCCGGTTCCGGGTAAGGGTCCGGGTCCGGGTCTGGGTCCGGGTCCGGGTAAGGGTCTGGGTCCGGGTCCGGGTCCGGGTCCGGGTCCGGTTCCGGTTCCGGGTAAGGGTCTGGGTCCGGGTCCGGGTCCGGGTCCGGGTCCGGGTCGGGGTCCGGGTCCGGGTCCGGGTAAGGGTCTTGGTCCGGGTCCGGGTAAGGGTCCGGGTCCGGGTCCGGGTCCGGGTCCAGTTCCGGTTCGGGGTCCGTGTCCGGGTCCGGGTCCGGGTAAGGGTCCGGGTCTGGGTCCGCGTCCGGGTCCGGGTAAGGGTCCGGGTCCGTGTCAGGTTCCGGGTCCAGGTCCGGTTCCGGTTCCGGTTCCGGTTCCGGGTAAGGGTCCGGGTCCGGGTCCGGGTCCGGGTCCGGGTCCGGATCCGGGTAAGGTTCCGGGTCCGGGTCCGGGTAAGGGTCCGGGTCCGGGTCCGGGTCCGGGTCCAGGTAAGGGTCCAGGTCCGGGTCCGGGTCCGGGTCCGGTTCCGGTTCCGGTTCCGGGTAAGGATCCGGGTCCGGGTCCTGGTCCGGGTCCGGGTCCGGGTCCGGGTCGGGGTCCGGGTAAGGGTCCGGGTCCGGGTCCGGGTAAGGGTCCGGGTCCGGGTCCGTGTCCGGGTCCGGGTCCGGGTCCGGTTCTGGGTCCGGGTCCGGGTCCGGGTCCGGGTAAGGGTCCGGGTCTGGGTCCGGGTCCGGGTCCGTGTCCGGGTCCGGGTAAGGGTCCGGGTAAGGGTCCGGGTCCGGGTCCGGGTCCGGGTCCGGGTCTGGGTCCGGGTCCTGGTAAGGGTCCGGGTAAGGGTCCGGGTCCGAGTCCGGGTCCGGGTCCGGGTCCGGGTCCGGGTCCGGGTCCGGGTCCGGGTCCGGGTCCGGGTCCGGGTCCGGGTAAGGGTCCGGGTCCGGGTCCGGATAAAGGTCCGGCTCCGGCTCCGGCTCTGGGTCCGGGTCTGGGTCCGGGTAAGGGTCCGGGTCTGGGTCAGGGTCCGGGTCCGGGTCCGGGTCCGGGTCCGGGTCTGGTTCCGGTTCTGGGTCTGGGTAAAGGTCCGGGTCCGGGTCCGGGTCCGGGTCAGGGTCCGGGTCCGGTTCTGGATCCGGGTCCGGGTAAGGGTCCGGGTCCGGGTCCGGGTCCGGGTCTGGTTCCGGTTCCGGGTCTGGGTAAAGGTCCGGGTCCGGGTCCGGGTCCGGGTCAGGGTCCGGGTCCGGGTCTGGATCCGGGTCCGGGTAAGGGTCCGGGTCCGGGTCCGGGTCCGGGTCCGGGTCCGGGTCCGGTTCCGGGTCCGGGGAAAGGTCCGGGTCCGGGTCCGGGTCCGGGTCCGGGTCCGGGTCCGGGTAAGGTTCCGGGTCCGGGTCCGGGTCCGGGTCCGGGTCCGGGTCCGGGTCCGGGTCCGGGTCCGGGTCCGGGTCTGGGTCCGGTTCAGGGTCCGGGTCTGGGTCCGGGTCCGGGTCCGGTTCCGGTTCCGGTTCCGGGTAAGGTTCCGGTTCCGGGTCCTGGTCCGGGTCCGGGTCCGGGTAAGGGTCCGGGTCTGGGTCCGGGTCCGGGTCCGTGTCCGGGTCCGGGTAAGGGTCCGGGTAAGGGTCCGGGTCCGGGTCCGGGTCCGGGTCCGGGTCTGGGTCCGGGTCCTGGTAAGGGTCCGGGTAAGGGTCCGGGTCCGAGTCCGGGTCCGGGTCCGGGTCCGGGTCCGGGTCCGGGTCCGGGTCCGGGTCCGGGTCCGGGTCCGGGTCCGGGTAAGGGTCCGGGTCCGGGTCCGGATAAAGGTCCGGCTCCGGCTCCGGCTCTGGGTCCGGGTCTGGGTCCGGGTAAGGGTCCGGGTCTGGGTCAGGGTCCGGGTCCGGGTCCGGGTCCGGGTCCGGGTCTGGTTCCGGTTCTGGGTCTGGGTAAAGGTCCGGGTCCGGGTCCGGGTCCGGGTCCGGGTCAGGGTCCGGGTCCGGTTCTGGATCCGGGTCCGGGTAAGGGTCCGGGTCCGGGTCCGGGTCCGGGTCTGGTTCCGGTTCCGGGTCTGGGTAAAGGTCCGGGTCCGGGTCCGGGTCCGGGTCAGGGTCCGGGTCCGGGTCTGGATCCGGGTCCGGGTAAGGGTCCGGGTCCGGGTCCGGGTCCGGGTCCGGGTCCGGGTCCGGTTCCGGGTCCGGGGAAAGGTCCGGGTCCGGGTCCGGGTCCGGGTCCGGGTCCGGGTCCGGGTAAGGTTCCGGGTCCGGGTCCGGGTCCGGGTCCGGGTCCGGGTCCGGGTCCGGGTCCGGGTCCGGGTCCGGGTCTGGGTCCGGTTCAGGGTCCGGGTCTGGGTCCGGGTCCGGGTCCGGTTCCGGTTCCGGTTCCGGGTAAGGTTCCGGGTCCGGGTCCTGGTCCGGGTTCGGGTCCGGGTTCCGGGTCGGGGTCCGGGTAAGGGTCCGGGTCCGGGTAAGGGTCCGGGTCCGGGTCCGGGTCCGGGTCCGGGTCCGGGTCTGGGTCCGGGTCCGGGTCCGGGTCCGGGTCCGGGTCCGGGTCCGGGTAAGGGTCCGGGTCCGGGTCCAGATAAAGGTCCGGCTCCGGCTCCGGCTCCGGGTCCGGGTCTGGGTCCAGGTAAGGGTCCGGGTCTGGGTCAGGGTCCTGGTCCGGGTCCGGGTCCGGGTCCGGGTCCGGGTCCGGGTCCGGGTAAGGGTCCGGGTCTGGGTCCGGTTGCGGGTCCGGGTCCGGGTCCCCGTCCGGGTCGGGGTCCAGGTCCGGGTAAGGGTCCGGGTCCGGGTCTGTTTCCGGGTCCAGGTCTGGTTCCGGTTCCGGTTCCGGTTCCGGGTAAGGGTCCGGTTCCGGGTCCGGGTCCGGGTCCGGGTCCGGGTCCGGGTCCGGGTCCGGGTCCGGGTCCGGGTCCGGGTAAGGGTCCGGGTCCGGGTCCGGGTCTGGGTCCGGGTCCTGGTAAGGGTCCGGGTAAGGGTCCGGGTCCGAGTCCGGGTCCGGGTCCGGGTCCGGGTCCGGGTCCGGGTAAGGGTCCGGGTCCGGGTCCGGATAAAGGTCCGGCTCCGGCTCCGGCTCCGGCTCCGGGTCTGGGTCCGGGTAAGGGTCCGGGTCTGGGTCAGGGTCCGGGTCCGGGTCCGGGTCCGGGTCCGGGTCCGGGTCTGGTTCCGGTTCCGGGTCTGGGTAAAGTTCCGGGTCCGGGTCCGGGTCCGGGTCAGGGTCCGGGTCCGGGTCTGTATCCGGGTCCGGGTAAGGGTCCGGGTCCGGGTCCGGGTCCGGGTCCGGGTCTGGTTCCGGTTCCGGGTCTGGGTAAAGGTCCGGGTCCGGGTCCGGGTCCGGGTCAGGGTCCGGGTCCGGGTCTGGATCCGGGTCCGGGTAAGGGTCCGGGTCCGGGTCCGGGTCCGGGTCCGGGTCCGGTTCCGGGTCCGGGTAAAGGTCCGGGTCCGGGTCCGGGTCCGGGTCCGGGTCCGGGTCCGGGTCCGGGTCCGGGTAAGGTTCCGGGTCCGGGTCCGGGTCCGGGTCCGGGTCCGGGTCCGGGTCCGGGTCCGGGTCCGGGTCCGGGTCCGGGTCCGGGTCTGGGTCCGGGTCAGGGTCCGGGTCTGGGTCCGGTTGCGGGTCCGGGTCCGGGTCCGCGTCCGGGTCGGGGTCCAGGTCCGGGTAAGGGTCCGGGTCCGGGTCAGTGTCCGGGTCCAGGTCCGGGTCCGGGTCCGGGTAAGGGTCCGGGTCCGGGTCCGGGTAAGGGTCCGGGTCCGGGTCCGGGTCCGGGTCTGGGTCCGGGTCTGGGTCCAGGTAAGGGTCCGGGTCTGGGTCAGGGTCCGGGTCCGGGTCCGGGTCCGGATCCGGGTCCGGGTCCGGGTCTGTTTCCGGGTCCAGGTCTGGTTCCGGTTCCGGTTCCGGTTCCGGGTAAGGGTCCGGTTCCGGTTCCGGGTCCGGGTCCGGGTCCGGGTCCGGGTCCGGGTCCGGGTCCGGGTCCGGGTAAGGGTCCGGGTCCGGGTCCGGGTCCGGGTAAGGGTCCGGGTCCGGGTCCGGGTCTGGGTCCGGGTCCTGGTAAGGGTCCGGGTAAGTGTCCGGGTCCGAGTCCGGGTCCGGGTCCGGGTCCGGGTCCGGGTAAGGGTCCGGGTCCGGGTCCGGGTAAGGGTCCGGGTCCGGGTCCGGGTCCGGGTCCGGGTCCGGGTCTGGGTCCAGGTAAGGGTCCTGGTCTGGGTCAGGGTCCGGGTCCGGGTCCGGGTCCGGATCCGGGTCCGGGTCTGGTTCCGGTTCCGGGTCTGGGTAAAGGTCCGGGTCCGGGTCCGGGTCCGGGTCAGGGTCCGGGTCCGGGTCTGGATCCGGGTCCGGGTAAGGGTCCGGGTCCGGGTCCGGGTCCGGGTCCGGGTCAGGTTCCGGTTCCGGGTCTGGGTAAAGGTCCGGGTCCGGGTCCGGGTCCGGGTCCGTGTCAGGGTCCGGGTCCGGGTCTGGATCCGGGTCCGGGTAAGGGTCCGGGTCCGGGTCCGGGTCCGGGTCCGGGTCCGGTTCCGGGTCCGGGTAAAGGTCCGGGTCCGGGTCCGGGTCCGGGTCCGGGTCCGGGTAAGGTTCCGGGTCCGGGTCCGCGTCCGGGTCCGGGTCCGTGTCCGGGTCCGGGTCTGGGTCCGGGTCAGGGTCCGGGTCTGGGTCCGGTTGCGGGTCCGGGTCCGGGTCCCCGTCCGGGTCGGGGTCCAGGTCCGGGTAAGGGTCCGGGTCCGGGTCTGTGTCCGGGTCCAGGTCTGGTTCCGGTTCCGGTTCCGGTTCCGGGTAAGGGTCCGGTTCCGGGTCCGGTTCCGGGTCCGGTTCCGGGTCCGGGTCCGGGTCCGGGTCCGGGTCCGGGTCCGGGTAAGGGTCCGGGTCCGGGTCCGGGTCTGGGTCCGGGTCCTGGTAAGGGTCCGGGTAAGGGTCCGGGTCGGAGTCCGGGTCCGGGTCCGGGTCCGGGTCCGGGTAAGGGTCCGGGTCCGGGTCCGAATAAAGGTCCGGCTCCGGCTCCGGCTCCGGGTCCGGGTCTGGGTAAAGGTCCGGGTCCGGGTCCGGGTCCGGGTCAGGGTCCGGGTCCGGGTCTGGATCCGGGTCCGGGTAAGGGTCCGGGTCCGGGTCCGGGTCCGGGTCCGGGTCCGGGTCCGGTTCCGGGTCCGGGTAAAGGTCCGGGTCCGGGTCCGGGTCCGGGTCCGGGTCCGGGTAAGGTTCCGGGTCCGGGTCCGCGTCCGGGTCCGGGTCCGTGTCCGGGTCCGGGTCTGGGTCCGGGTCAGGGTCCAGGTCTGGGTCCGGTTGCGGGTCCGGGTCCGGGTCCCCGTCCGGGTCGGGGTCCAGGTCCGGGTAAGGGTCCGGGTCCGGGTCTGTTTCCGGGTCCAGGTCTGGTTCCGGTTCCGGTTCCGGTTCCGGGTAAGGGTCCGGTTCCGGTTCCGGGTCCGGGTCCGGGTCCGGGTCCGGGTCCGGGTCCGGGTCCGGGTCCGGGTCCGGGTCCGGGTAAGGGTCCGGGTCCGGGTCCGGGTCTGGGTCCGGGTCCTGGTAAGGGTCCGGGTAAGGGTCCGGGTCCGAGTCCGGGTCCGGGTCCGGGTCCGGGTCCGGGTCCGGGTAAGGGTCCGGGTCCGGGTCCGGATAAAGGTCCGGCTCCGGCTCCGGCTCCGGGTCCGGGTCTGGGTCCGGGTAAGGGTCCGGGTCTGGGTCAGGGTCCGGGTCCGGGTCCGGGTCCGGGTCCGGGTCCGGGTCTGGTTCCGGTTCCGGGTCTGGGTAAAGGTCCGGGTCCGGGTCCGGGTCCGGGTCAGGGTCCGGGTCCGGGTCCGGGTCTGTATCCGGGTCCGGGTAAGGGTCCGGGTCCGGGTCCGGGTCCGGGTCCGGGTCTGGTTCCGGTTCCGGGTCTGGGTAAAGGTCCGGGTCCGGGTCTGGGTCCGGGTCAGGGTCCGGGTCCGGGTCTGGATCCGGGTCCGGGTAAGGGTCCGGGTCCGGGTCCGGGTCCGGGTCCGGGTCCGGTTCCGGGTCCGGGTAAAGGTCCGGGTCCGGGTCCGGGTCCGGGTCCGGGTCCGGGTCCGGGTCCGGGTCCGGGTAAGGTTCCGGGTCCGGGTCCGGGTCCGGGTCCGGGTCCGGGTCCGGATAAAGGTCCGGCTCCGGCTCCGGCTCCGGGTCTGGGTCTGGGTAAAGTTCCGGGTCCGGGTCCGGGTCCGGGTCAGGGTCCGGGTCCGGGTCTGGATCCAGGTAAGGGTCCGGGTCCGGGTCCGGGTCCGGGTCCGGGTCCGTGTCCGGTTCCGGGTCCGGGTAAACGTCCGGGTCCGGGTCCGGGTCCGGGTCCGGGTCCGGGTAAGGTTCCGGGTCCGGGTCCGCGTCCGGGTCCGGGTCCGTGTCCGGGTCCGGGTCTGGGTCCGGGTCAGGGTCCGGGTCTGGGTCCGGTTGCGGGTCCGGGTCCGGGTCCCCGTCCGGGTCGGGGTCCAGGTCCGGGTAAGGGTCCGGGTCCGGGTCTGTTTCCGGGTCCAGGTCTGGTTCCGGTTCCGGTTCCGGTTCCGGGTAAGGGTCCGGTTCCGGGTCCGGGTCCGGGTCCGGGTCCGGGTCCGGGTCCGGGTCCGGGTCCGGGTAAGGGTCCGGGTCCGGGTCCGGGTCTGGGTCCGGGTCCTGGTAAGGGTCCGGGTAAGGGTCCGGGTCCGAGTCCGGGTCCGGGTCCGGGTCCGGGTCCGGGTCCGGGTAAGGGTCCGGGTCCGGGTCCGGATAAAGGTCCGGCTCCGGCTCCGGCTCCGGGTCCGGGTCTCGGTCCGGGTAAGGGTCCGGGTCTGGGTCAGGGTCCGGGTCCGGGTCCGGGTCCGGGTCCGGGTCCGGGTCTGGTTCCGGTTCCGGGTCTGGGTAAAGGTCCGGGTCCTGGTCCGGGTCCGGGTCAGGGTCCGGGTCCGGGTCTGTATCCGGGTCCGGGTAAGGGTCCGGGTCCGGGTCCGGGTCCGGGTCCGGGTCTGGTTCCGGTTCCGGGTCTGGGTAAAGGTCCGGGTCCGGGTCCGGGTCCGGGTCAGGGTCCAGGTCCGGGTCTGGATCCGGGTCCGGGTAAGGGTCCGGGTCCGGGTCCGGGTCCGGGTCCGGTTCCGGGTCCGGGTAAAGGTCTGGGTCCGGGTCCGGGTCCGGGTCCGGGTCCGGGTCCGGGTCCGGGTAAGGTTCCGGGTCCGGGTCCGGGTCCGGGTCCGGGTCCGGGTCCGGGTCCGGGTCCGGGTCCGGGTCCGGGTCCGGGTCCGGGTCCGGGTCCGGGTCTGGGTCCAGGTAAGGGTCCGGGTCTGGGTCAGGGTCCGGGTCCGGGTCCGGGTCCGGATCCGGGTCCGGGTCTGGTTCCGGTTCCGGGTCTGGGTAAAGGTCCGGGTCCGGGTCCGGGTCCGGGTCAGGGTCCGGGTCCGGGTCCGGGTCCGGGTAAGGGTCCGGGTCCGGGTCCGGATAAAGGTCCGGCTCCGGCTCCGGCTCCGGGTCCGGGTCTGGGTCCGGGTAAGGGTCCGGGTCTGGGTCAGGGTCCGGGTCCGGGTCCGGGTCCGGGTCCGGGTCCGGGTCTGGTTCCGGTTCCGGGTCTGGGTAAAGGTCCGGGTCCGGGTCCGGGTCCGGGTCAGGGTCCGGGTCCGGGTCTGTATCCGGGTCCGGGTAAGGGTCCGGGTCCGGGTCCGGGTCCGGGTCCGGGTCTGGTTCCGGTTCCGGGTCTGGGTAAAGGTCCGGGTCCGGGTCCGGGTCCGGGTCAGGGTCCGGGTCCGGGTCTGGATCCGGGTCCGGGTAAGGGTCCGGGTCCGGGTCCGGGTCCGGGTCCGGGTCCGGGTCCGGTTCCGGGTCCGGGTAAAGGTCCGGGTCCGGGTCCGGGTCCGGGTCCGGGTCCGGGTCCGGGTCCGGGTAAGGTTCCGGGTCCGGGTCCGGGTCCGGGTCCGGGTCCGGATAAAGGTCCGGCTCCGGCTCCGGCTCCGGGTCTGGGTCTGGGTAAAGTTCCGGGTCCGGGTCCGGGTCCGGGTCCGGGTCTGGGTCCGGGTCCTGGTAAGGGTCCGGGTAAGGGTCCGGGTCGGAGTCCGGGTCCGGGTCCGGGTCCGGGTCCGGGTAAGGGTCCGGGTCCGGGTCCGGATAAAGGTCCGGCTCCGGCTCCGGCTCCGGGTCCGGGTCTGGGTAAAGGTCCGGGTCCGGGTCCGGGTCCGGGTCAGGGTCCGGGTCCGGGTCTGGATCCGGGTCCGGGTAAGGGTCCGGGTCCGGGTCCGGGTCCGGGTCCGGGTCCGGTTCCGGGTCCGGGTAAAGGTCCGGGTCCGGGTCCGGGTCCGGGTCCGTGTCCGGGTCCGGGTCTGGGTCCGGGTCAGGGTCCAGGTCTGGGTCCGGTTGTGGGTCCGGGTCCGGGTCCCCGTCCGGGTCGGGGTCCAGGTCCGGGTAAGGGTCCGGGTCCGGGTCTGTTTCCGGGTCCAGGTCTGGTTCCGGTTCCGGTTCCGGTTCCGGGTAAGGGTCCGGTTCCGGTTCCGGTTCCGGGTCCGGGTCCGGGTCCGGGTCCGGGTCCGGGTCCGGGTAAGGGTCCGGGTCCGGGTCCGGGTCTGGGTCCGGGTCCTGGTAAGGGTCCGGGTAAGGGTCCGGGTCCGAGTCCGGGTCCGGGTCCGGGTCCGGGTCCGGGTCCGGGTAAGGGTCCGGGTCCGGGTCCGGATAAAGGTCCGGCTCCGGCTCCGGCTCCGGGTCCGGGTCTGGGTCCGGGTAAGGGTCCGGGTCTGGGTCAGGGTCCGGGTCCGGGTCCGGGTCCGGGTCCGGGTCCGGGTCTGGTTCCGGTTCCGGGTCTGGGTAAAGGTCCGGGTCCGGGTCCGGGTCCGGGTCAGGGTCCGGGTCCGGGTCTGTATCCGGGTCCGGGTAAGGGTCCGGGTCCGGGTCCGGGTCCGGGTCCGGGTCTGGTTCCGGTTCCGGGTCTGGGTAAAGGTCCGGGTCCGGGTCTGGGTCCGGGTCAGGGTCCGGGTCCGGGTCTGGATCCGGGTCCGGGTAAGGGTCCGGGTCCGGGTCCGGGTCCGGGTCCGGGTCCGGTTCCGGGTCCGGGTAAAGGTCCGGGTCCGGGTCCGGGTCCGGGTCCGGGTCCGGGTCCGGGTCCGGGTAAGGTTCCGGGTCCGGGTCCGGGTCCGGGTCCGGGTCCGGATAAAGGTCCGGCTCCGGCTCCGGCTCCGGGTCTGGGTCTGGGTAAAGTTCCGGGTCCGGGTCCGGGTCCGGGTCAGGGTCCGGGTCCGGGTCTGGATCCGGGTAAGGGTCCGGGTCCGGGTCCGGGTCCGGGTCCGGGTCCGTGTCCGGTTCCGGGTCCGGGTAAACGTCCGGGTCCGGGTCCGGGTCCGGGTCCGGGTCCGGGTAAGGTTCCGGGTCCGGGTCCGCGTCCGGGTCCGGGTCCGTGTCCGGGTCCGGGTCTGGGTCCGGGTCAGGGTCCGGGTCTGGGTCCGGTTGCGGGTCCGGGTCCGGGTCCCCGTCCGGGTCGGGGTCCAGGTCCGGGTAAGGGTCCGGGTCCGGGTCTGTTTCCGGGTCCAGGTCTGGTTCCGGTTCCGGTTCCGGGTAAGGGTCCGGTTCCGGGTCCGGGTCCGGGTCCGGGTCCGGGTCCGGGTCCGGGTCCGGGTCCGGGTAAGGGTCCGGGTCCGGGTCCGGGTCTGGGTCCGGGTCCTGGTAAGGGTCCGGGTAAGGGTCCGGGTCCGAGTCCGGGTCCGGGTCCGGGTCCGGGTCCGGGTCCGGGTAAGGGTCCGGGTCCGGGTCCGGATAAAGGTCCGGCTCCGGCTCCGGCTCCGGGTCCGGGTCTGGGTCCGGGTAAGGGTCCGGGTCTGGGTCAGGGTCCGGGTCCGGGTCCGGGTCCGGGTCCGGGTCCGGGTCTGGTTCCGGTTCCGGGTCTGGGTAAAGGTCCGGGTCCTGGTCCGGGTCCGGGTCAGGGTCCGGGTCCGGGTCTGTATCCGGGTCCGGGTAAGGGTCCGGGTCCGGGTCCGGGTCCGGGTCCGGGTCTGGTTCCGGTTCCGGGTCTGGGTAAAGGTCCGGGTCCGGGTCCGGGTCCGGGTCAGGGTCCAGGTCCGGGTCTGGATCCGGGTCCGGGTAAGGGTCCGGGTCCGGGTCCGGGTCCGGGTCCGGTTCCAGGTCCGGGTAAAGGTCCGGGTCCGGGTCCGGGTCCGGGTCCGGGTCCGGGTCCGGGTCCGGGTAAGGTTCCGGGTCCGGGTCCGGGTCCGGGTCCGGGTCCGGGTCCGGGTCCGGGTCCGGGTCCGGGTCCGGGTCCGGGTCCGGGTCCGGGTCCGGGTCCGGGTCCGGGTCTGGGTCCAGGTAAGGGTCCGGGTCTGGGTCAGGGTCCGGGTCCGGGTCCGGGTCCGGATCCGGGTCCGGGTCTGGTTCCGGTTCCGGGTCTGGGTAAAGGTCCGGGTCCGGGTCCGGGTCCGGGTCAGGGTCCGGGTCCGGGTCCGGGTCCGGGTAAGGGTCCGGGTCCGGGTCCGGATAAAGGTCCGGCTCCGGCTCCGGCTCCGGGTCCGGGTCTGGGTCCGGGTAAGGGTCCGGGTCTGGGTCAGGGTCCGGGTCCGGGTCCGGGTCCGGGTCCGGGTCCGGGTCTGGTTCCGGTTCCGGGTCTGGGTAAAGGTCCGGGTCCGGGTCCGGGTCCGGGTCAGGGTCCGGGTCCGGGTCTGTATCCGGGTCCGGGTAAGGGTCCGGGTCCGGGTCCGGGTCCGGGTCCGGGTCTGGTTCCGGTTCCGGGTCTGGGTAAAGGTCCGGGTCCGGGTCCGGGTCCGGGTCAGGGTCCGGGTCCGGGTCTGGATCCGGGTCCGGGTAAGGGTCCGGGTCCGGGTCCGGGTCCGGGTCCGGGTCCGGTTCCGGGTCCGGGTAAAGGTCCGGGTCCGGGTCCGGGTCCGGGTCCGGGTCCGGGTCCGGGTCCGGGTAAGGTTCCGGGTCCGGGTCCGGGTCCGGGTCCGGGTCCGGATAAAGGTCCGGCTCCGGCTCCGGCTCCGGGTCTGGGTCTGGGTAAAGTTCCGGGTCCGGGTCCGGGTCCGGGTCAGGGTCCGGGTCCTGGTCTGGATCCGGGTCCGGGTAAGGGTCCGGGTCCGGGTCCGGGTCCGGGTCCGTGTCCGGTTCCGTGTCCGGGTAAAGGTCCGGGTCCGGGTCCGGGTCCGGGTCCGGGTCCGGGTAAGGTTCCGGGTCCGGGTCCGCGTCCGGGTCCGGGTCCGTGTCCGGGTCCGGGTCTGGGTCCGGGTCAGGGTCCGGGTCTGGGTCCGGTTGCGGGTCCGGGTCCGGGTCCCCGTCCGGGTCGGGGTCCAGGTCCGGGTAAGGGTCCGGGTCCGGGTCTGTTTCCGGGTCCAGGTCTGGTTCCGGTTCCGGTTCCGGTTCCGGGTAAGGGTCCGGTTCCGGGTCCGGGTCCGTGTCCGGGTCCGGGTCCGGGTCCGGGTCCGGGTCCGGGTCCGGGTAAGGGTCCGGGTCCGGGTCCGGGTCTGGGTCCGGGTCCTGGTAAGGGTCCGGGTAAGGGTCGGGGTCCGAGTCCGGGTCCGGGTCCGGGTCCGGGTCCGGGTCCGGGTAAGGGTCCGGGTCCGGGTCCGGATAAAGGTCCGGCTCCGGCTCCGGCTCCGGGTCCGGGTCTGGGTCCGGGTAAGGGTCCGGGTCTGGGTCAGGGTCCGGGTCCGGGTCCGGGTCCGGGTCCGGGTCCGGGTCTGGTTCCGGTTCCGGGTCTGGGTAAAGGTCCGGGTCCTGGTCCGGGTCCGGGTCCGGGTCAGGGTCCGGGTCCGGGTCTGTATCCGGGTCCGGGTAAGGGTCCGGGTCCGGGTCCGGGTCCGGGTCCGGGTCTGGTTCCGGTTCCGGGTCTGGGTAAAGGTCCGGGTCCGGGTCCGGGTCCGGGTCAGGGTCCAGGTCCGGGTCTGGATCCGGGTCCGGGTAAGGGTCCGGGTCCGGGTCCGGTTCCGGGTCCGGGTAAAGGTCCGGGTCCGGGTCCGGGTCCGGGTCCGGGTCCGGGTCCGGGTCCGGGTAAGGTTCCGGGTCCGGGTCCGGGTCCGGGTCCGGGTCCGGGTCCGGGTCCGGGTCCGGGTCCGGGTCCGGGTCCGGGTCTGGGTCCGGGTCAGGGTCCGGGTCTGGGTCCGGTTGCGGGTCCGGGTCCGGGTCCGCGTCTGGGTCGGGGTCCAGGTCCGGGTAAGGGTCCGGGTCCGGGTCAGTGTCCGGGTCCAGGTCCGGGTCCGGGTCCGGGTAAGGGTCCGGGTCCGGGTCCGGGTAAGGGTCCGGGTCCGGGTCCGGGTCCGGGTCCGGGTCTGGGTCCAGGTAAGGGTCCGGGTCTGGGTCAGGGTCCGGGTCCGGGTCCGGGTCCGGATCCGGGTCCGGGTCTGGTTCCGGTTCCGGGTCTGGGTAAAGGTCCGGGTCCGGGTCCGGGTCCGGGTCAGGGTCCGGGTCCGGGTCTGGATCCGGGTCCGGGTAAGGGTCCGGGTCCGGGTCCGGGTCCGGGTCCGGGTCTGGTTCCGGTTCCGGGTCTGGGTAAAGGTCCGGGTCCGGGTCCGGGTCCGGGTCAGTGTCCGGGTCCGGGTCTGGATCCGGGTCCGGGTAAGGGTCCGGGTCCGGGTCCGGGTCCGGGTCCGGGTCCGGTTCCGGTTCCGGGTCCGGGTAAAGGTCCGGGTCCGGGTCCGGGTCCGTGTCCGGGTCCGGGTCTGGGTCCGGGTCAGGGTCCGGGTCTGGGTCCGGTTGCGGGTCCGGGTCCGGGTCCCCGTCCGGGTCGGGGTCCAGGTCCGGGTAAGGGTCCGGGTCCGGGTCTGTGTCCGGGTCCAGGTCTGGTTCCGGTTCCGGTTCCGGTTCCGGGTAAGGGTCCGGTTCCGGGTCCGGGTCCGGGTCCGGGTCCGGGTCCGGGTCCGGGTCCGGGTCCGGGTCCGGGTCCGGGTAAGGGTCCGGGTCCGGGTCCGGGTCTGGGTCCGGGTCCTGGTAAGGGTCCGGGTAAGGGTCCGGGTCCGAGTCCGGGTCCGGGTCCGGGTCCGGGTCCGGGTCCGGGTCCGGGTCCGGGTAAGGGTCCGGGTCCGGGTCCGGATAAAGGTCCGGCTCCGGCTCCGGCTCCGGGTCCGGGTCTGGGTAAAGGTCCGGGTCCGGGTCCGGGTCCGGGTCAGGGTCCGGGTCCGGGTCTGGATCCGGGTCCGGGTAAGGGTCCGGGTCCGGGTCCGGGTCCGGGTCCGGGTCCGGTTCCGGGTCCGGGTCCGCGTCCGGGTCCGGGTCCGTGTCCGGGTCCGGGTCCGGGTCTGGGTCCGGGTCAGGGTCCGGGTCTGGGTCCGGTTGCGTGTCCGGGTCCGGGTCCCCGTCCGGGTCGGGGTACAGGTCCGGGTAAGGGTCCGGGTCCGGGTCTGTTTCCGGGTCCAGGTCCGGTTCCGGTTCCGGTTCCGGTTCCGGGTAAGGGTCCGGTTCCGGGTCCGGGTCCGGGTCCGGGTCCGGGTCCGGGTCTGGTTCCGGTTCCGGGTCTGGGTAAAGGTCCGGGTCCGGGTCCGGGTCCGGGTCACGGTCCGGGTCCGGGTCTGTATCCGGGTCCGGGTAAGGGTCCGGGTCCGGGTCCGGGTCCGGTTCCGGGTCTGGTTCCGGTTCCGGGTCTGGGTAAAGGTCCGGGTCCGGGTCCGGGTCCGGGTCAGGGTCCGGGTCCGGGTCTGGATCCGGGTCCGGGTAAGGGTCCGGGTCCGGGTCCGGGTCCGGGTCCGGGTCCGGTTCCGGGTCCGGGTAAAGGTCCGGGTCCGGGTCCGGGTCCGGTTCCGGGTCCGGGTCCGGGTCCGGGTAAGGTTCCGGGTCCGGGTCCGGGTCCGGGTCCGGGTCCGGGTCCGGGTCCGGGTCCGGGTCCGGGTCCGGGTCCGGGTCCGGGTCCGGGTCCGGGTAAGGGTCCGGGTCCGGGTCCGGGTCCGGGTCCGGGTCCGGGTCCGGGTCCGCGTCCGGGTCCGGGTCCGGGTCCGGGTCCGGGTCCATGTCCGGGTCCGGGTCCGGGTCCGGGTAAGGGTCCGGGTCCGGGTCTGGGTCCGGGTCCGGGTCCGGGTAAAGGTCCGGGTCCAGGTCCGGGTCCGGGTCCGGGTAAGGGTCCGGGTCCGGGTCCGGGTCCGGGTCCGGGTCCGGGTCCGGGTCCGCTTCCGGGTCCGGGTAAAGGTCCGGGTCCGGGTCCGGGTCCGGGTCCGGGTCCGGGTAAGGGTCCGGGTAAGGGTCCGGGTCCGAGTCCGGGTCCGGGTCCGGGTCCGGGTCCGGGTCCGGGTAAGGGTCCGGGTCCGGGTCCGGATAAAGGTCCGGCTCCGGCTCCGGCTCCGGGTCCGGGTCTGGGTCCGGGTAAGGGTCCGGGTCTGGGTCAGGGTCCGGGTCCGGGTCCGGGTCCGGGTCCGGGTCCGGGTCTGGTTCCGGTTCCGGGTCTGGGTAAAGGTCCGGGTCCGGGTCCGGGTCCGGGTCACGGTCCGGGTCCGGGTCTGTATCCGGGTCCGGGTAAGGGTCCGGGTCCGGGTCCGGGTCCGGTTCCGGGTCTGGTTCCGGTTCCGGGTCTGGGTAAAGGTCCGGGTCCGGGTCCGGGTCCGGGTCAGGGTCCGGGTCCGGGTCTGGATCCGGGTCCGGGTAAGGGTCCGGGTCCGGGTCCGGGTCCGGGTCCGGGTCCGGTTCCGGGTCCGGGTAAAGGTCCGGGTCCGGGTCCGGGTCCGGTTCCGGGTCCGGGTCCGGGTCCGGGTAAGGTTCCGGGTCCGGGTCCGGGTCCGGGTCCGGGTCCGGGTCCGGGTCCGGGTCCGGGTCCGGGTCCGGGTCCGGGTCCGGGTCCGGGTCCGGGTAAGGGTCCGGGTCCGGGTCCGGGTCCGGGTCCGGGTCCGGGTCCGGGTCCGGGTCCGGGTCCGGGTCCGGGTCCATGTCCGGGTCCGGGTCCGGGTCCGGGTAAGGGTCCGGGTCCGGGTCTGGGTCCGGGTCCGGGTCCGGGTAAAGGTCCGGGTCCAGGTCCGGGTCCGGGTCCGGGTAAGGGTCCGGGTCCGGGTCCGGGTCCGGGTCCGGGTCCGGGTCCGGGTCCGCTTCCGGGTCCGGGTAAAGGTCCGGGTCCGGGTCCGGGTCCGGGTCCGGGTCCGGGTAAGGTTCCGGGTCCGGGTCCGGGTCCGGGTCCGGGTCCGGGTCCGGGTCCGGGTCCGGGTCCGGGTCCGGGTCCGGGTCCGGGTCCGGGTCAGGTTCCGGGTCCGGGTCCGGGTCCGGGTCCGGGTCCGGGTAAGGGTCCGGGTCCGGGTCCGGGTCCGGGTCCGGGTCCGGGTCCAGGTCCGGGTAAGGGTCCGGGTCCATGTCCAGGTCCGGGTCCGGGTCCGGGTCAGGGTCCGAATCCAGGTCCGGTTCCGGTTCCGGTTCCGGTTCCGGTTCCGGTTCCGGTTCCGGGTAAGGGTCCGGTTCCAGGTCCGGGTCCGGGTCCGGGTCCGAGTAAGGGTCCGGGTCCGGGTCCGCGTAAGGGTCCGGGTTCCGGGTCGGGGTCCGGGTAAGGGTCCGGGTCCGGGTCCGGGTCCGGGTCCGGGTCCGGGTCCGGGTCCGGGTCCGGGTCCGGGTCCGGGTCCGGGTCCGGGTCCGGTTCTGGGTCCGGGTCCGGGTCCGGGTCCGGGTAAGGGTCCGGGTCTGGGTCCGGGTCCGGGTCCGTGTCCGGGTCCGGGTAAGGGTCCGGGTAAGGGTCCGGGTCCGGGTCCGGGTCCGGGTCTGGGTCCGGGTCCTGGTAAGGGTCCGGGTAAGGGTCCGGGTCCGAGTCCGGGTCCGGGTCCGGGTCCGGGTCCGGGTCCGGGTCCGGGTCCGGGTCCGGGTCCGGGTCCGGGTAAGGGTCCGGGTCCGGGTCCGGATAAAGGTCCGGCTCCGGCTCCGGCTCCGGGTCCGGGTCTGGGTCCAGGTAAGGGTCCGGGTCTGGGTCAGGGTCCTGGTCCGGGTCCGGGTCCGGATCCGGAGCCGGGTCCGGGTCTGGTTCCGGTTCCGGGTCTGGGTAAAGGTCCGGGTCCGGGTCCGGGTCCGGGTCAGGGTCCGGGTCCGGGTCTGGATCCGGGTCCGGGTAAGGGTCCGGGTCCGGGTCCGGGTCTGGGTCCGGGTCCTGGTAAGGGTCCGGGTAAGGGTCCGGGTCCGAGTCCTGGTCCGGGTCCGGGTCCGGGTCCGGGTAAGGGTCCGGGTCCGGGTCCGGATAAAGGTCCGGCTCCGGCTCCGGCTCCGGGTCCGGGTCTGGGTCCGGGTAAGGGTCCGGGTCTGGGTCAGGGTCCGGGTCCGGGTCCGGGTCCGGGTCCGGGTCCGGTTCTGGTTCCGGTTCCGGGTCTGGGTAAAGGTCCGGGTCCGGGTCAGGGTCCGGGTCAGGGTCCGGGTCCGGGTCTGGATCCGGGTCCGGGTAAGGGTCCGGGTCCGGGTCCGGGTCCGGGTCCGGGTCCGGGTCCGGGTCCGGGTCCGGGTAAAGTTCCGGGTCCGGGTCCGGGTCTGGGTCCGGGTCCGGGTCCGGGTCCGGGTCAGGGTCCGGGTCAGGGTCCGGGTCCAGGTCAGGGTCCGGGTCCAGGTCCGGTTCCGGTTCCGGTTCCGGTTCCGGTTCCGGTTCCGGTTCCGGGTAAGGGTCCGGTTCCGGGTCCGGGTCCGGGTAAGGGTCCGGGTCCGGGTCCGGGTAAGGGTCCGGGTCCGGGTCCGGGTCCAGGTAAGGGTCCGGGTCAGGGTCCGGGTCCGGGTCTGGGTCCGGGTCCGGTTCCGGTTCCGGTTCCGGTTCCGGTTCTGGTTCCGGGTAAGGATCCAGGTCCGGGTCCTGGTCCGGGTCCGGGTCCGGGTCCGGGTCCGGGTCCGGGTCCGGGTCCGGTTCTGGGTCCGGGTAAGGGTCCGGGTAAGGGTCCGGGTCCGGGTCCGGGTCCGGGTCCGGGTCCTGGTAAGGGTCAGGGTAAGGGTCCGGGTCCGGGTCCGAGTAAGTGTCCGGGTCCGGGTCCGCGTAAGGGTCCGGGTCCGGGTCCGGGTCCAGGTCCAGGTAAGGGTCCAGGTCTGGGTCCGGGTCCGGGTCCGGGTCCGGGTCAGGGTCCGGGTCCTGGTCTGGATCCGGGTCCGGGTAAGGGTCCGGGTCCGGGTCCGGGTCCGGGTCCGTGTCCGGTTCCGTGTCCGGGTAAAGGTCCGGGTCCGGGTCCGGGTCCGGGTCCGGGTCCGGGTAAGGTTCCGGGTCCGGGTCCGCGTCCGGGTCCGGGTCCGTGTCCGGGTCCGGGTCTGGGTCCGGGTCAGGGTCCGGGTCTGGGTCCGGTTGCGGGTCCGGGTCCGGGTCCCCGTCCGGGTCGGGGTCCAGGTCCGGGTAAGGGTCCGGGTCCGGGTCTGTTTCCGGGTCCAGGTCTGGTTCCGGTTCCGGTTCCGGTTCCGGGTAAGGGTCCGGTTCCGGGTCCGGGTCCGGGTCCGGGTCCGGGTCCGGGTCCGGGTCCGGGTCCGGGTAAGGGTCCGGGTCCGGGTCCGGGTCTGGGTCCGGGTCCTGGTAAGGGTCCGGGTAAGGGTCGGGGTCCGAGTCCGGGTCCGGGTCCGGGTCCGGGTCCGGGTCCGGGTAAGGGTCCGGGTCCGGGTCCGGATAAAGGTCCGGCTCCGGCTCCGGCTCCGGGTCCGGGTCTGGGTCCGGGTAAGGGTCCGGTTCCGGTTCCGGGTCCAGGTCCGGGTCCGGGTCCGGGTCCGGGTCCGGGTCCGGGTCCGGGTAAGGGTCCGGGTCCGGGTCCGGGTCTGGGTCCGGGTCCTGGTAAGGGTCCGGGTAAGGGTCCGGGTCCGAGTCCGGGTCCGGGTCCGGGTCCGGGTCCGGGTCCGGGTAAGGGTCCGGGTCCGGGTCCGGATAAAGGTCCGGCTCCGGCTCCGGCTCCGGGTCCGGGTCTGGGTCCGGGTAAGGGTCCGGGTCTGGGTCAGGGTCCGGGTCCGGGTCCGGGTCCGGGTCCGGGTCCGGGTCTGGTTCCGGTTCCGGGTCTGGGTAAAGGTCCGGGTCCTGGTCCGGGTCCGGGTCAGGGTCCGGGTCCGGGTCTGTATCCGGGTCCGGGTAAGGGTCCGGGTCCGGGTCCGGGTCCGGGTCCGGGTCTGGTTCCGGTTCCGGGTCTGGGTAAAGGTCCGGGTCCGGGTCCGGGTCCGGGTCAGGGTCCAGGTCCGGGTCTGGATCCGGGTCCGGGTAAGGGTCCGGGTCCGGGTCCGGGTCCGGGTCCGGTTCCAGGTCCGGGTAAAGGTCCGGGTCCGGGTCCGGGTCCGGGTCCGGGTCCGGGTCCGGGTCCGGGTCCGGGTAAGGTTCCGGGTCCGGGTCCGGGTCCGGGTCCGGGTCCGGGTCCGGGTCCGGGTCCGGGTCCGGGTCCGGGTCCGGGTCCGGGTCCGGGTCCGGGTCCGGGTCTGGGTCCAGGTAAGGGTCCGGGTCTGGGTCAGGGTCCGGGTCCGGGTCCGGGTCCGGATCCGGGTCCGGGTCTGGTTCCGGTTCCGGGTCTGGGTAAAGGTCCGGGTCCGGGTCCGGGTCCGGGTCCGGGTCAGGGTCCGGGTCCGGGTCCGGGTCCGGGTAAGGGTCCGGGTCCGGGTCCGGATAAAGGTCCGGCTCCGGCTCCGGCTCCGGGTCCGGGTCTGGGTCCGGGTAAGGGTCCGGGTCTGGGTCAGGGTCCGGGTCCGGGTCCGGGTCCGGGTCCGGGTCCGGGTCTGGTTCCGGTTCCGGGTCTGGGTAAAGGTCCGGGTCCGGGTCCGGGTCCGGGTCAGGGTCCGGGTCCGGGTCTGTATCCGGGTCCGGGTAAGGGTCCGGGTCCGGGTCCGGGTCCGGGTCCGGGTCTGGTTCCGGTTCCGGGTCTGGGTAAAGGTCCGGGTCCGGGTCCGGGTCCGGGTCAGGGTCCGGGTCCGGGTCTGGATCCGGGTCCGGGTAAGGGTCCGGGTCCGGGTCCGGGTCCGGGTCCGGGTCCGGTTCCGGGTCCGGGTAAAGGTCCGGGTCCGGGTCCGGGTCCGGGTCCGGGTCCGGGTCCGGGTCCGGGTAAGGGTCCGGTTCCGGGTCCGGGTCCGGGTCCGGGTCCGGGTCCGGGTAAGGGTCCGGGTCCGGGTCCGGGTCCAGGTAAGGGTCCGGGTCAGGGTCAAGTTCCGGGTCCGGGTCCGGGTCCGGGTCAGGGTCCGGGTCCTGGTCTGGATCCGGGTCCGGGTAAGGGTCCGGGTCCGGGTCCGGGTCCGGGTCCGTGTCCGGTTCCGTGTCCGGGTAAAGGTCCGGGTCCGGGTCCGGGTCCGGGTCCGGGTCCGGGTAAGGTTCCGGGTCCGGGTCCGCGTCCGGGTCCGGGTCCGTGTCCGGGTCCGGGTCTGGGTCCGGGTCAGGGTCCGGGTCTGGGTCCGGTTGCGGGTCCGGGTCCGGGTCCCCGTCCGGGTCGGGGTCCAGGTCCGGGTAAGGGTCCGGGTCCGGGTCTGTTTCCGGGTCCAGGTCTGGTTCCGGTTCCGGTTCCGGTTCCGGGTAAGGGTCCGGTTCCGGGTCCGGGTCCGTGTCCGGGTCCGGGTCCGGGTCCGGGTCCGGGTCCGGGTCCGGGTAAGGGTCCGGGTCCGGGTCCGGGTCTGGGTCCGGGTCCTGGTAAGGGTCCGGGTAAGGGTCGGGGTCCGAGTCCGGGTCCGGGTCCGGGTCCGGGTCCGGGTCCGGGTAAGGGTCCGGGTCCGGGTCCGGATAAAGGTCCGGCTCCGGCTCCGGCTCCGGGTCCGGGTCTGGGTCCGGGTAAGGGTCCGGGTCTGGGTCAGGGTCCGGGTCCGGGTCCGGGTCCGGGTCCGGGTCCGGGTCTGGTTCCGGTTCCGGGTCTGGGTAAAGGTCCGGGTCCTGGTCCGGGTCCGGGTCCGGGTCAGGGTCCGGGTCCGGGTCTGTATCCGGGTCCGGGTAAGGGTCCGGGTCCGGGTCCGGGTCCGGGTCCGGGTCTGGTTCCGGTTCCGGGTCTGGGTAAAGGTCCGGGTCCGGGTCCGGGTCCGGGTCAGGGTCCAGGTCCGGGTCTGGATCCGGGTCCGGGTAAGGGTCCGGGTCCGGGTCCGGTTCCGGGTCCGGGTAAAGGTCCGGGTCCGGGTCCGGGTCCGGGTCCGGGTCCGGGTCCGGGTCCGGGTAAGGTTCCGGGTCCGGGTCCGGGTCCGGGTCCGGGTCCGGGTCCGGGTCCGGGTCCGGGTCCGGGTCCGGGTCCGGGTCTGGGTCCGGGTCAGGGTCCGGGTCTGGGTCCGGTTGCGGGTCCGGGTCCGGGTCCGCGTCTGGGTCGGGGTCCAGGTCCGGGTAAGGGTCCGGGTCCGGGTCAGTGTCCGGGTCCAGGTCCGGGTCCGGGTCCGGGTAAGGGTCCGGGTCCGGGTCCGGGTAAGGGTCCGGGTCCGGGTCCGGGTCCGGGTCCGGGTCTGGGTCCAGGTAAGGGTCCGGGTCTGGGTCAGGGTCCGGGTCCGGGTCCGGGTCCGGATCCGGGTCCGGGTCTGGTTCCGGTTCCGGGTCTGGGTAAAGGTCCGGGTCCGGGTCCGGGTCCGGGTCAGGGTCCGGGTCCGGGTCTGGATCCGGGTCCGGGTAAGGGTCCGGGTCCGGGTCCGGGTCCGGGTCCGGGTCTGGTTCCGGTTCCGGGTCTGGGTAAAGGTCCGGGTCCGGGTCCGGGTCCGGGTCAGTGTCCGGGTCCGGGTCTGGATCCGGGTCCGGGTAAGGGTCCGGGTCCGGGTCCGGGTCCGGGTCCGGGTCCGGTTCCGGTTCCGGGTCCGGGTAAAGGTCCGGGTCCGGGTCCGGGTCCGTGTCCGGGTCCGGGTCTGGGTCCGGGTCAGGGTCCGGGTCTGGGTCCGGTTGCGGGTCCGGGTCCGGGTCCCCGTCCGGGTCGGGGTCCAGGTCCGGGTAAGGGTCCGGGTCCGGGTCTGTGTCCGGGTCCAGGTCTGGTTCCGGTTCCGGTTCCGGTTCCGGGTAAGGGTCCGGTTCCGGGTCCGGGTCCGGGTCCGGGTCCGGGTCCGGGTCCGGGTCCGGGTCCGGGTCGGGGTCCGGGTCCGGGTCCGGGTCTGGGTCCGGGTCAGGGTCCGGGTCTGGGTCCGGGTCCGGGTCCGGGTAAGGGTCCGGGTCCGTGTCCGGGTCCGTGTCCAGGTCCGGGTAAGGGTCCGGGTCGGGGTCAGGGTCCGGGTCCGGGTCCAGGTCCCGTTCCGGTTCCGGTTCCGGTTCCGGTTCTGGGTAAGGGTCCGGGTCCGGGTCCGGGTCCGGGTCCAGGTAAGGGTCCGGGTCCGGGTCCGGGTCCGGGTCCGGGTCCAGGTAAGGGTCCAGGTCCGGGTCCGGGTCCGTGTCCGGGTCCGGTTCCGGGTCCGGGTCCGGGTAAGGGTCCAGGTCCGGGTCCGGGTAAGGGTCCGGGTCCGGGTCCGGGTCCGGGTCCGGGTCCGGGTCCGGGTCCGGGTCCGGGTCCGGGTCCGGTTCGGGGTCAGGGTCCGGGTCCGGGTCCGGGTAAGGGTCCGGGTCCGGGTCCGGGTAAGGGTCCGGGTCCGGGTCCGGGTCCGGGTAAGGGTCCGGGTCCGGGTCCGGGTCCGGGTCTTGTTCCGTGTCCGGTTCCGGGTCCGGGTCTGGGTAAAGGTCCGGGTCCGGGTCCGGGTCCGGGTCCCGGTCCGGGTAATGGTCCGGGTCCGGGTCCGGGTAAGTGTCCGGGTCCGGGTCCGGGTCCGGTTCCGGTTCCGGGTCCGGGTAATGGTCCGGGTCCGGGTCCGGGTCCGGGTAAGGTTCCGGGTCCGGGTCCGGGTAATGGTCCGGGTCCGGGTCCGGGTCCGGGTCCGGGTCCGGGTCCGGGTCCGGGTCCGGGTCCGGGTCCGGGTCTGCGTCCGGGTCAGGGTCCGGGTCTGGGTCCGGGTCCGGGTCCGGGTCCGGGTAAGGGTCCAGGTCCGGGTCCGGGTCCGGGTCGGCGTCCGGGTCCGGGTCCGGGTCCAGGTCCGGGTAAGGGTCCGGGTCCGGGTCAGGGTCCGGGTCCAGGTCCGGTTCCGGTTCCAGTTCCGGTTCCGGGTAAGGGTCCGGGTCCGTGTCTGGGTCCGGGTCCGGGTAAGGGTCCGGGTCCGGGTCCGGGTCCGTGTCCAGTTCCGGTTCGGGGTCCGTGTCCGGGTCCGGGTCCGGGTAAGGGTCCGGGTCTGGGTCCGCGTCCGGGTCCGGGTAAGGGTCCGGGTCCGTGTCAGGTTCCGGGTCCAGGTCCGGTTCCGGTTCCGGTTCCGGTTCCGGGTAAGGGTCCGGGTCCGGGTCCGGGTCCGGGTCCGGGTCCGGGTCCGGGTAAGGTTCCGGGTCCGGGTCCGGGTAAGGGTCCGGGTCCGGGTCCGGGTCCGGGTCCAGGTAAGGGTCCAGGTCCGGGTCCGGGTCCGGGTCCGGTTCCGGTTCCGGTTCCGGGTAAGGATCCGGGTCCGGGTCCTGGTCCGGGTCCGGGTCCGGGTCCGGGTCGGGGTCCGGGTAAGGGTCCGGGTCCGGGTCCGGGTCCGGGTCCGGGTCCGGGTAAGGGTCCGGGTCCGGGTCCGGATAAAGGTCCGGCTCCGGCTCCGGCTCCGGGTCCGGGTCTGGGTCCGGGTAAGGGTCCGGGTCTGGGTCAGGGTCCGGGTCCGGGTCCGGGTCCGGGTCCGGGTCCGGGTCTGGTTCCGGTTCCGGGTCTGGGTAAAGGTCCGGGTCCGGGTCCGGGTCCGGGTCACGGTCCGGGTCCGGGTCTGTATCCGGGTCCGGGTAAGGGTCCGGGTCCGGGTCCGGGTCCGGTTCCGGGTCTGGTTCCGGTTCCGGGTCTGGGTAAAGGTCCGGGTCCGGGTCCGGGTCCGGGTCAGGGTCCGGGTCCGGGTCTGGATCCGGGTCCGGGTAAGGGTCCGGGTCCGGGTCCGGGTCCGGGTCCGGGTCCGGTTCCGGGTCCGGGTAAAGGTCCGGGTCCGGGTCCGGGTCCGGTTCCGGGTCCGGGTCCGGGTCCGGGTAAGGTTCCGGGTCCGGGTCCGGGTCCGGGTCCGGGTCCGGGTCCGGGTCCGGGTCCGGGTCCGGGTCCGGGTCCGGGTCCGGGTCCGGGTCCGGGTAAGGGTCCGGGTCCGGGTCCGGGTCCGGGTCCGGGTCCGGGTCCGGGTCCGCGTCCGGGTCCGGGTCCGGGTCCGGGTCCGGGTCCATGTCCGGGTCCGGGTCCGGGTCCGGGTAAGGGTCCGGGTCCGGGTCTGGGTCCGGGTCCGGGTCCGGGTAAAGGTCCGGGTCCAGGTCCGGGTCCGGGTCCGGGTAAGGGTCCGGGTCCGGGTCCGGGTCCGGGTCCGGGTCCGGGTCCGGGTCCGCTTCCGGGTCCGGGTAAAGGTCCGGGTCCGGGTCCGGGTCCGGGTCCGGGTCCGGGTAAGGTTCCGGGTCCGGGTCCGGGTCCGGGTCCGGGTCCGGGTCCGGGTCCGGGTCCGGGTCCGGGTCCGGGTCCGGGTCCGGGTCCGGGTCAGGTTCCGGGTCCGGGTCCGGGTCCGGGTCCGGGTCCGGGTAAGGGTCCGGGTCCGGGTCCGGGTCCGGGTCCGGGTCCGGGTCCAGGTCCGGGTAAGGGTCCGGGTCCATGTCCAGGTCCGGGTCCGGGTCCGGGTCAGGGTCCGAATCCAGGTCCGGTTCCGGTTCCGGTTCCGGTTCCGGTTCCGGTTCCGGTTCCGGGTAAGGGTCCGGTTCCAGGTCCGGGTCCGGGTCCGGGTCCGAGTAAGGGTCCGGGTCCGGGTCCGCGTAAGGGTCCGGGTTCCGGGTCGGGGTCCGGGTAAGGGTCCGGGTCCGGGTCCGGGTCCGGGTCCGGGTCCGGGTCCGGGTCCGGGTCCGGGTCCGGGTCCGGGTCCGGGTCCGGTTCTGGGTCCGGGTCCGGGTCCGGGTCCGGGTAAGGGTCCGGGTCTGGGTCCGGGTCCGGGTCCGTGTCCGGGTCCGGGTAAGGGTCCGGGTAAGGGTCCGGGTCCGGGTCCGGGTCCGGGTCTGGGTCCGGGTCCTGGTAAGGGTCCGGGTAAGGGTCCGGGTCCGAGTCCGGGTCCGGGTCCGGGTCCGGGTCCGGGTCCGGGTCCGGGTCCGGGTCCGGGTCCGGGTCCGGGTAAGGGTCCGGGTCCGGGTCCGGATAAAGGTCCGGCTCCGGCTCCGGCTCCGGGTCCGGGTCTGGGTCCAGGTAAGGGTCCGGGTCTGGGTCAGGGTCCTGGTCCGGGTCCGGGTCCGGATCCGGAGCCGGGTCCGGGTCTGGTTCCGGTTCCGGGTCTGGGTAAAGGTCCGGGTCCGGGTCCGGGTCCGGGTCAGGGTCCGGGTCCGGGTCTGGATCCGGGTCCGGGTAAGGGTCCGGGTCCGGGTCCGGGTCTGGGTCCGGGTCCTGGTAAGGGTCCGGGTAAGGGTCCGGGTCCGAGTCCTGGTCCGGGTCCGGGTCCGGGTCCGGGTAAGGGTCCGGGTCCGGGTCCGGATAAAGGTCCGGCTCCGGCTCCGGCTCCGGGTCCGGGTCTGGGTCCGGGTAAGGGTCCGGGTCTGGGTCAGGGTCCGGGTCCGGGTCCGGGTCCGGGTCCGGGTCCGGTTCTGGTTCCGGTTCCGGGTCTGGGTAAAGGTCCGGGTCCGGGTCAGGGTCCGGGTCAGGGTCCGGGTCCGGGTCTGGATCCGGGTCCGGGTAAGGGTCCGGGTCCGGGTCCGGGTCCGGGTCCGGGTCTGGTTCCGGTTCCGGGTCTGGGTAAAGGTCCGGGTCCGGGTCCGGGTCCGGGTCCGGGTCCGGGTCCGGGTCCGGGTCCGGGTAAAGTTCCGGGTCCGGGTCCGGGTCTGGGTCCGGGTCCGGGTCCGGGTCCGGGTCAGGGTCCGGGTCAGGGTCCGGGTCCAGGTCAGGGTCCGGGTCCAGGTCCGGTTCCGGTTCCGGTTCCGGTTCCGGTTCCGGTTCCGGTTCCGGGTAAGGGTCCGGTTCCGGGTCCGGGTCCGGGTCCGGGTCCGGGTCCGGGTCCGCGTCCGGGTCCGGGTCCGGGTCCGGGTCCGGGTCCATGTCCGGGTCCGGGTCCGGGTCCGGGTAAGGGTCCGGGTCCGGGTCTGGGTCCGGGTCCGGGTCCGGGTAAAGGTCCGGGTCCAGGTCCGGGTCCGGGTCCGGGTAAGGGTCCGGGTCCGGGTCCGGGTCCGGGTCCGGGTCCGGGTCCGGGTCCGCTTCCGGGTCCGGGTAAAGGTCCGGGTCCGGGTCCGGGTCCGGGTCCGGGTCCGGGTAAGGTTCCGGGTCCGGGTCCGGGTCCGGGTCCGGGTCCGGGTCCGGGTCCGGGTCCGGGTCCGGGTCCGGGTCCGGGTCCGGGTCCGGGTCAGGTTCCGGGTCCGGGTCCGGGTCCGGGTCCGGGTCCGGGTAAGGGTCCGGGTCCGGGTCCGGGTCCGGGTCCGGGTCCGGGTCCAGGTCCGGGTAAGGGTCCGGGTCCATGTCCAGGTCCGGGTCCGGGTCCGGGTCAGGGTCCGAATCCAGGTCCGGTTCCGGTTCCGGTTCCGGTTCCGGTTCCGGTTCCGGTTCCGGGTAAGGGTCCGGTTCCAGGTCCGGGTCCGGGTCCGGGTCCGAGTAAGGGTCCGGGTCCGGGTCCGCGTAAGGGTCCGGGTTCCGGGTCGGGGTCCGGGTAAGGGTCCGGGTCCGGGTCCGGGTCCGGGTCCGGGTCCGGGTCCGGGTCCGGGTCCGGGTCCGGGTCCGGGTCCGGGTCCGGTTCTGGGTCCGGGTCCGGGTCCGGGTCCGGGTAAGGGTCCGGGTCTGGGTCCGGGTCCGGGTCCGTGTCCGGGTCCGGGTAAGGGTCCGGGTAAGGGTCCGGGTCCGGGTCCGGGTCCGGGTCTGGGTCCGGGTCCTGGTAAGGGTCCGGGTAAGGGTCCGGGTCCGAGTCCGGGTCCGGGTCCGGGTCCGGGTCCGGGTCCGGGTCCGGGTCCGGGTCCGGGTCCGGGTCCGGGTAAGGGTCCGGGTCCGGGTCCGGATAAAGGTCCGGCTCCGGCTCCGGCTCCGGGTCCGGGTCTGGGTCCAGGTAAGGGTCCGGGTCTGGGTCAGGGTCCTGGTCCGGGTCCGGGTCCGGATCCGGAGCCGGGTCCGGGTCTGGTTCCGGTTCCGGGTCTGGGTAAAGGTCCGGGTCCGGGTCCGGGTCCGGGTCAGGGTCCGGGTCCGGGTCTGGATCCGGGTCCGGGTAAGGGTCCGGGTCCGGGTCCGGGTCTGGGTCCGGGTCCTGGTAAGGGTCCGGGTAAGGGTCCGGGTCCGAGTCCTGGTCCGGGTCCGGGTCCGGGTCCGGGTAAGGGTCCGGGTCCGGGTCCGGATAAAGGTCCGGCTCCGGCTCCGGCTCCGGGTCCGGGTCTGGGTCCGGGTAAGGGTCCGGGTCTGGGTCAGGGTCCGGGTCCGGGTCCGGGTCCGGGTCCGGGTCCGGTTCTGGTTCCGGTTCCGGGTCTGGGTAAAGGTCCGGGTCCGGGTCAGGGTCCGGGTCAGGGTCCGGGTCCGGGTCTGGATCCGGGTCCGGGTAAGGGTCCGGGTCCGGGTCCGGGTCCGGGTCCGGGTCTGGTTCCGGTTCCGGGTCTGGGTAAAGGTCCGGGTCCGGGTCCGGGTCCGGGTCCGGGTCCGGGTCCGGGTCCGGGTCCGGGTAAAGTTCCGGGTCCGGGTCCGGGTCTGGGTCCGGGTCCGGGTCCGGGTCCGGGTCAGGGTCCGGGTCAGGGTCCGGGTCCAGGTCAGGGTCCGGGTCCAGGTCCGGTTCCGGTTCCGGTTCCGGTTCCGGTTCCGGTTCCGGTTCCGGGTAAGGGTCCGGTTCCGGGTCCGGGTCCGGGTAAGGGTCCGGGTCCGGGTCCGGGTAAGGGTCCGGGTCCGGGTCCGGGTCCAGGTAAGGGTCCGGGTCAGGGTCCGGGTCCGGGTCTGGGTCCGGGTCCGGTTCCGGTTCCGGTTCCGGTTCCGGTTCTGGTTCCGGGTAAGGATCCAGGTCCGGGTCCTGGTCCGGGTCCGGGTCCGGGTCCGGGTCCGGGTCCGGGTCCGGGTCCGGTTCTGGGTCCGGGTAAGGGTCCGGGTAAGGGTCCGGGTCCGGGTCCGGGTCCGGGTCCGGGTCCTGGTAAGGGTCAGGGTAAGGGTCCGGGTCCGGGTCCGAGTAAGTGTCCGGGTCCGGGTCCGCGTAAGGGTCCGGGTCCGGGTCCGGGTCCAGGTCCAGGTAAGGGTCCAGGTCTGGGTCCGGGTCCGGGTCCGGGTCCGGGTCAGGGTCCGGGTCCTGGTCTGGATCCGGGTCCGGGTAAGGGTCCGGGTCCGGGTCCGGGTCCGGGTCCGTGTCCGGTTCCGTGTCCGGGTAAAGGTCCGGGTCCGGGTCCGGGTCCGGGTCCGGGTCCGGGTAAGGTTCCGGGTCCGGGTCCGCGTCCGGGTCCGGGTCCGTGTCCGGGTCCGGGTCTGGGTCCGGGTCAGGGTCCGGGTCTGGGTCCGGTTGCGGGTCCGGGTCCGGGTCCCCGTCCGGGTCGGGGTCCAGGTCCGGGTAAGGGTCCGGGTCCGGGTCTGTTTCCGGGTCCAGGTCTGGTTCCGGTTCCGGTTCCGGTTCCGGGTAAGGGTCCGGTTCCGGGTCCGGGTCCGGGTCCGGGTCCGGGTCCGGGTCCGGGTCCGGGTCCGGGTAAGGGTCCGGGTCCGGGTCCGGGTCTGGGTCCGGGTCCTGGTAAGGGTCCGGGTAAGGGTCGGGGTCCGAGTCCGGGTCCGGGTCCGGGTCCGGGTCCGGGTCCGGGTAAGGGTCCGGGTCCGGGTCCGGATAAAGGTCCGGCTCCGGCTCCGGCTCCGGGTCCGGGTCTGGGTCCGGGTAAGGGTCCGGGTCTGGGTCAGGGTCCGGGTCCGGGTCCGGGTCCGGGTCCGGGTCCGGGTCTGGTTCCGGTTCCGGGTCTGGGTAAAGGTCCGGGTCCTGGTCCGGGTCCGGGTCCGGGTCAGGGTCCGGGTCCGGGTCTGTATCCGGGTCCGGGTAAGGGTCCGGGTCCGGGTCCGGGTCCGGGTCCGGGTCCGGGTCTGGTTCCGGTTCCGGGTCTGGGTAAAGGTCCGGGTCCGGGTCCGGGTCCGGGTCAGGGTCCAGGTCCGGGTCTGGATCCGGGTCCGGGTAAGGGTCCGGGTCCAGGTCCGGTTCCGGGTCCGGGTAAAGGTCCGGGTCCGGGTCCGGGTCCGGGTCCGGGTCCGGGTCCGGGTCCGGGTAAGGTTCCGGGTCCGGGTCCGGGTCCGGGTCCGGGTCCGGGTCCGGGTCCGGGTCCGGGTCCGGGTCCGGGTCTGGGTCCGGGTCAGGGTCCGGGTCTGGGTCCGGTTGCGGGTCCGGGTCCGGGTCCGCGTCTGGGTCGGGGTCCAGGTCCGGGTAAGGGTCCGGGTCCGGGTCAGTGTCCGGGTCCAGGTCCGGGTCCGGGTCCGGGTAAGGGTCCGGGTCCGGGTCCGGGTAAGGGTCCGGGTCCGGGTCCGGGTCCGGGTCCGGGTCTGGGTCCAGGTAAGGGTCCGGGTCTGGGTCAGGGTCCGGGTCCGGGTCCGGGTCCGGATCCGGGTCCGGGTCTGGTTCCGGTTCCGGGTCTGGGTAAAGGTCCGGGTCCGGGTCCGGGTCCGGGTCAGGGTCCGGGTCCGGGTCTGGATCCGGGTCCGGGTAAGGGTCCGGGTCCGGGTCCGGGTCCGGGTCCGGGTCTGGTTCCGGTTCCGGGTCTGGGTAAAGGTCCGGGTCCGGGTCCGGGTCCGGGTCAGTGTCCGGGTCCGGGTCTGGATCCGGGTCCGGGTAAGGGTCCGGGTCCGGGTCCGGGTCCGGGTCCGGGTCCGGTTCCGGTTCCGGGTCCGGGTAAAGGTCCGGGTCCGGGTCCGGGTCCGTGTCCGGGTCCGGGTCTGGGTCCGGGTCAGGGTCCGGGTCTGGGTCCGGTTGCGGGTCCGGGTCCGGGTCCCCGTCCGGGTCGGGGTCCAGGTCCGGGTAAGGGTCCGGGTCCGGGTCTGTGTCCGGGTCCAGGTCTGGTTCCGGTTCCGGTTCCGGTTCCGGGTAAGGGTCCGGTTCCGGGTCCGGGTCAGGGTCCGGGTCCGGGTCCGGGTCCGGGTCCGGGTCCGGGTCCGGGTCCGGGTAAGGGTCCGGGTCCGGGTCCGGGTCTGGGTCCGGGTCCTGGTAAGGGTCCGGGTAAGGGTCCGGGTCCGAGTCCGGGTCCGGGTCCGGGTCCGGGTCCGGGTCCGGGTCCGGGTCCGGGTAAGGGTCCGGGTCCGGGTCCGGATAAAGGTCCGGCTCCGGCTCCGGCTCCGGGTCCGGGTCTGGGTAAAGGTCCGGGTCCGGGTCCGGGTCCGGGTCAGGGTCCGGGTCCGGGTCTGGATCCGGGTCCGGGTAAGGGTCCGGGTCCGGGTCCGGGTCCGGGTCCGGGTCCGGTTCCGGGTCCGGGTCCGCGTCCGGGTCCGGGTCCGTGTCCGGGTCCGGGTCCGGGTCTGGGTCCGGGTCAGGGTCCGGGTCTGGGTCCGGTTGCGTGTCCGGGTCCGGGTCCCCGTCCGGGTCGGGGTACAGGTCCGGGTAAGGGTCCGGGTCCGGGTCTGTTTCCGGGTCCAGGTCCGGTTCCGGTTCCGGTTCCGGTTCCGGGTAAGGGTCCGGTTCCGGTTCCGGGTCCAGGTCCGGGTCCGGGTCCGGGTCCGGGTCCGGGTCCGGGTCCGGATAAAGGTCCGGCTCCGGCTCCGGCTCCGGGTCCGGGTCCGGGTCCGGGTCCGGGTCCGGGTCCGGGTCTGGTTCCGGTTCCGGGTCTGGGTAAAGGTCCGGGTCCGGGTCCGGGTCCGGGTCACGGTCCGGGTCCGGGTCTGTATCCGGGTCCGGGTAAGGGTCCGGGTCCGGGTCCGGGTCCGGTTCCGGGTCTGGTTCCGGTTCCGGGTCTGGGTAAAGGTCCGGGTCCGGGTCCGGGTCCGGGTCAGGGTCCGGGTCCGGGTCTGGATCCGGGTCCGGGTAAGGGTCCGGGTCCGGGTCCGGGTCCGGGTCCGGGTCCGGTTCCGGGTCCGGGTAAAGGTCCGGGTCCGGGTCCGGGTCCGGTTCCGGGTCCGGGTCCGGGTCCGGGTAAGGTTCCGGGTCCGGGTCCGGGTCCGGGTCCGGGTCCGGGTCCGGGTCCGGGTCCGGGTCCGGGTCCGGGTCCGGGTCCGGGTCCGGGTAAGGGTCCGGGTCCGGGTCCGGGTCCGGGTCCGGGTCCGGGTCCGGGTCCGCGTCCGGGTCCGGGTCCGGGTCCGGGTCCGGGTCCATGTCCGGGTCCGGGTCCGGGTCCGGGTAAGGGTCCGGGTCCGGGTCTGGGTCCGGGTCCGGGTCCGGGTAAAGGTCCGGGTCCAGGTCCGGGTCCGGGTCCGGGTAAGGGTCCGGGTCCGGGTCCGGGTCCGGGTCCGGGTCCGGGTCCGGGTCCGCTTCCGGGTCCGGGTAAAGGTCCGGGTCCGGGTCCGGGTCCGGGTCCGGGTCCGGGTAAGGTTCCGGGTCCGGGTCCGGGTCCGGGTCCGGGTCCGGGTCCGGGTCCGGGTCCGGGTCCGGGTCCGGGTCCGGGTCCGGGTCAGGTTCCGGGTCCGGGTCCGGGTCCGGGTCCGGGTCCGGGTAAGGGTCCGGGTCCGGGTCCGGGTCCGGGTCCGGGTCCGGGTCCAGGTCCGGGTAAGGGTCCGGGTCCATGTCCAGGTCCGGGTCCGGGTCCGGGTCAGGGTCCGAATCCAGGTCCGGTTCCGGTTCCGGTTCCGGTTCCGGTTCCGGTTCCGGTTCCGGGTAAGGGTCCGGTTCCAGGTCCGGGTCCGGGTCCGGGTCCGAGTAAGGGTCCGGGTCCGGGTCCGCGTAAGGGTCCGGGTTCCGGGTCGGGGTCCGGGTAAGGGTCCGGGTCCGGGTCCGGGTCCGGGTCCGGGTCCGGGTCCGGGTCCGGGTCCGGGTCCGGGTCCGGGTCCGGGTCCGGGTCCGGTTCTGGGTCCGGGTCCGGGTCCGGGTCCGGGTAAGGGTCCGGGTCTGGGTCCGGGTCCGGGTCCGTGTCCGGGTCCGGGTAAGGGTCCGGGTAAGGGTCCGGGTCCGGGTCCGGGTCCGGGTCTGGGTCCGGGTCCTGGTAAGGGTCCGGGTAAGGGTCCGGGTCCGAGTCCGGGTCCGGGTCCGGGTCCGGGTCCGGGTCCGGGTCCGGGTCCGGGTCCGGGTCCGGGTCCGGGTCCGGGTCCGGGTCCGGGTAAGGGTCCGGGTCCGGGTCCGGATAAAGGTCCGGCTCCGGCTCCGGCTCCGGGTCCGGGTCTGGGTCCAGGTAAGGGTCCGGGTCTGGGTCAGGGTCCTGGTCCGGGTCCGGGTCCGGATCCGGAGCCGGGTCCGGGTCTGGTTCCGGTTCCGGGTCTGGGTAAAGGTCCGGGTCCGGGTCCGGGTCCGGGTCAGGGTCCGGGTCCGGGTCTGGATCCGGGTCCGGGTAAGGGTCCGGGTCCGGGTCCGGGTCTGGGTCCGGGTCCTGGTAAGGGTCCGGGTAAGGGTCCGGGTCCGAGTCCTGGTCCGGGTCCGGGTCCGGGTCCGGGTCCGGGTAAGGGTCCGGGTCCGGGTCCGGATAAAGGTCCGGCTCCGGCTCCGGCTCCGGGTCCGGGTCTGGGTCCGGGTAAGGGTCCGGGTCTGGGTCAGGGTCCGGGTCCGGGTCCGGGTCCGGGTCCGGGTCCGGTTCTGGTTCCGGTTCCGGGTCTGGGTAAAGGTCCGGGTCCGGGTCAGGGTCCGGGTCAGGGTCCGGGTCCGGGTCTGGATCCGGGTCCGGGTAAGGGTCCGGGTCCGGGTCCGGGTCCGGGTCCGGGTCTGGTTCCGGTTCCGGGTCTGGGTAAAGGTCCGGGTCCGGGTCCGGGTCCGGGTCCGGGTCCGGGTCCGGGTCCGGGTCCGGGTAAAGTTCCGGGTCCGGGTCCGGGTCTGGGTCCGGGTCCGGGTCCGGGTCCGGGTCAGGGTCCGGGTCAGGGTCCGGGTCCAGGTCAGGGTCCGGGTCCAGGTCCGGTTCCGGTTCCGGTTCCGGTTCCGGTTCCGGTTCCGGTTCCGGGTAAGGGTCCGGTTCCGGGTCCGGGTCCGGGTAAGGGTCCGGGTCCGGGTCCGGGTAAGGGTCCGGGTCCGGGTCCGGGTCCAGGTAAGGGTCCGGGTCAGGGTCAGGGTCCGGGTCTGGGTCCGGGTCCGGTTCCGGTTCCGGTTCCGGTTCCGGTTCTGGTTCCGGGTAAGGATCCAGGTCCGGGTCCTGGTCCGGGTCCGGGTCCGGGTCCGGGTCCGGGTCCGGGTCCGGGTCCGGTTCTGGGTCCGGGTAAGGGTCCGGGTAAGGGTCCGGGTCCGGGTCCGGGTCCGGGTCCGGGTCCTGGTAAGGGTCAGGGTAAGGGTCCGGGTCCGGGTCCGAGTAAGTGTCCGGGTCCGGGTCCGCGTAAGGGTCCGGGTCCGGGTCCGGGTCCAGGTCCAGGTAAGGGTCCAGGTCTGGGTCCGGGTCCGGGTCCGGGTCCGGGTCCGGGTCCGGGTCCGGGTCCGGGTCCGGGTCCGGGTCCGGGTCCGGGTCCGGGTCCGGGTCCAGGTAAGGGTCCAGGTCCGGGTCCGGGTCCGTGTCCGGGTCCGGTTCCGGGTCCGGGTCCGGGTAAGGGTCCAGGTCCGGGTCCGGGTAAGGGTCCGGGTCCGGGTCCGGGTCCGGGTCCGGGTCCGGGTCCGGGTCCGGGTCCGGTTCGGGGTCCGGGTCCGGGTCCGGGTCCGGGTAAGGGTCCGGGTCCGGGTCCGGGTCCGGGTCCGGGTCCGGGTAAGGGTCCGGGTCCGGGTCCGGGTCCGGGTCTTGTTCCGTGTCCGGTTCCGGTTCCGGATCCGGGTAAGGGTCCGGGTCCGGGTCCGGGTCCGGGTCCGGGTCCGGGTCCGGATCAGGGTCCGGGTCCGGGTCCGGGTCCGGGTCCGGGTCCGGGTCCGGGTCCGGGTAAGGGTCCGGGTCCGGGTCCGGGTCCTGGTCCGGGTCCGGGTCCGGGTCCGGGTAAGGGTCTGTGTCCGGGTCCGGGTAAGGGTCCGGGTCCATGTCCGGGTCCGGGTCCGGGTCCGGGTCCGGGTAAGGGTCCGGGTCCGGGTCCGGGTCCGGGTAAGGGTCCGGGTCCATGTCCGGGTCCGGGTCCGGGTCCGGGTCCGGGTAAGGGTCCGGGTCCGGGTCCGGGTCCGGGTAAGGGTCCGGGTCCGGGTCCGGGTCCGGGTCCGGGTCCGGGTCCGGGTCCGGGTCCGGGTCCGGGTCCGGGTCCGGTTCGGGGTCAGGGTCCGGGTCCGGGTCCGGGTAAGGGTCCGGGTCCGGGTCCGGGTAAGGGTCCGGGTCCGGGTCCGGGTCCGGGTCTTGTTCCGTGTCCGGTTCCGGGTCCGGGTCCGGGTAAAGGTCCGGGTCCGGGTCCGGGTCCGGGTCCCGGTCCGGGTAATGGTCCGGGTCCGGGTCCGGGTAAGTGTCCGGGTCCGGGTCCGGGTCCGGTTCCGGTTCCGGGTCCGGGTAATGGTCCGGGTCCGGGTCCGGGTCCGGGTAAGGTTCCGGGTCCGGGTCCGGGTAATGGTCCGGGTCTGGGTCCGGGTCCGGGTCCGGGTCCGGGTCCGGGTCCGGGTCCGGGTCTGGGTCCGGGTCTGCGTCCGGGTCAGGGTCCGGGTCTGGGTCCGGGTCCGGGTCCGGGTCCGGGTAAGGGTCCAGGTCCGGGTCCGGGTCCGGGTCCGCGTCCGGGTCCGGGTCCGGGTCCAGGTCCGGGTAAGGGTCCGGGTCCGGGTCAGGGTCCGGGTCCAGGTCCGGTTCCGGTTCCAGTTCCGGTTCCGGGTAAGGGTCCGGGTCCGGGTCCGGGTCCGGTTCCGGTTCCGGGTAAGGGTCTGGGTCCGGGTCCGGGTCCGGGTCCGGGTAAGGGTCTGGGTCCGGGTCCGGGTAAGGGTCCGGGTCCGGGTCCGGGTCCGGGTCCAGTTCCGGTTCGGGGTCCGTGTCCGTGTCCGGGTCCGGGTAAGGGTCCGGGTCTGGGTCCGCGTCCGGGTCCGGGTAAGGGTCCGGGTCCGTGTCAGGTTCCGGGTCCAGGTCCGGTTCCGGTTCCGGTTCCGGTTCCGGTTCCGGGTAAGGGTCCGGGTCCGGGTCCGGGTCCGGGTCCGGGTCCGGGTCCGGGTCCGGGTAAGGTTCCGGGTCCGGGTCCGGGTAAGGGTCCGGGTCCGGGTCCGGGTCCGGGTCCAGGTAAGTGTCCAGGTCCGGGTCCGGGTCCGGGTCCGGTTCCGGTTCCGGTTCCGGGTAAGGATCCGGGTCCGGGTCCTGGTCCGGGTCCGGGTCCGGGTCCGGGTCGGGGTCCGGGTAAGGGTCCGGGTCCGGGTCCGGGTAAGGGTCCGGGTCCGGGTCCGGGTCCGGGTAAGGGTCCGGGTCCGGGTCCGGGTCCGGGTAAGGGTCCGGGTCCGGGTCCGGGTCCGGGTCCGGGTCCGGGTCCGGGTCGGGGTCCGGGTCCGGGTCCGGGTCTGGGTCCGGGTCAGGGTCCGGGTCTGGGTCCGGGTCCGGGTCCGGGTAAGGGTCCGGGTCCGTGTCCGGGTCCGTGTCCAGGTCCGGGTAAGGGTCCGGGTCGGGGTCAGGGTCCGGGTCCGGGTCCAGGTCCCGTTCCGGTTCCGGTTCCGGTTCCGGTTCTGGGTAAGGGTCCGGGTCCGGGTCCGGGTCCGGGTCCAGGTAAGGGTCCGGGTCCGGGTCCGGGTCCGGGTCCGGGTCCAGGTAAGGGTCCAGGTCCGGGTCCGGGTCCGTGTCCGGGTCCGGTTCCGGGTCCGGGTCCGGGTAAGGGTCCAGGTCCGGGTCCGGGTAAGGGTCCGGGTCCGGGTCCGGGTCCGGGTCCGGGTCCGGGTCCGGGTCCGGGTCCGGGTCCGGTTCGGGGTCAGGGTCCGGGTCCGGGTCCGGGTAAGGGTCCGGGTCCGGGTCCGGGTAAGGGTCCGGGTCCGGGTCCGGGTCCGGGTAAGGGTCCGGGTCCGGGTCCGGGTCCGGGTCTTGTTCCGTGTCCGGTTCCGGGTCCGGGTCTGGGTAAAGGTCCGGGTCCGGGTCCGGGTCCGGGTCCCGGTCCGGGTAATGGTCCGGGTCCGGGTCCGGGTAAGTGTCCGGGTCCGGGTCCGGGTCCGGTTCCGGTTCCGGGTCCGGGTAATGGTCCGGGTCCGGGTCCGGGTCCGGGTAAGGTTCCGGGTCCGGGTCCGGGTAATGGTCCGGGTCCGGGTCCGGGTCCGGGTCCGGGTCCGGGTCCGGGTCCGGGTCCGGGTCCGGGTCCGGGTCTGCGTCCGGGTCAGGGTCCGGGTCTGGGTCCGGGTCCGGGTCCGGGTCCGGGTAAGGGTCCAGGTCCGGGTCCGGGTCCGGGTCGGCGTCCGGGTCCGGGTCCGGGTCCAGGTCCGGGTAAGGGTCCGGGTCCGGGTCAGGGTCCGGGTCCAGGTCCGGTTCCGGTTCCAGTTCCGGTTCCGGGTAAGGGTCCGGGTCCGTGTCTGGGTCCGGGTCCGGGTAAGGGTCCGGGTCCGGGTCCGGGTCCGGGTCCAGTTCCGGTTCGGGGTCCGTGTCCGGGTCCGGGTCCGGGTAAGGGTCCGGGTCTGGGTCCGCGTCCGGGTCCGGGTAAGGGTCCGGGTCCGTGTCAGGTTCCGGGTCCAGGTCCGGTTCCGGTTCCGGTTCCGGTTCCGGGTAAGGGTCCGGGTCCGGGTCCGGGTCCGGGTCCGGGTCCGGGTCCGGGTAAGGTTCCGGGTCCGGGTCCGGGTAAGGGTCCGGGTCCGGGTCCGGGTCCGGGTCCAGGTAAGGGTCCAGGTCCGGGTCCGGGTCCGGGTCCGGTTCCGGTTCCGGTTCCGGGTAAGGATCCGGGTCCGGGTCCTGGTCCGGGTCCGGGTCCGGGTCCGGGTCGGGGTCCGGGTAAGGGTCCGGGTCCGGGTCCGGGTAAGGGTCCGGGTCCGGGTCCGTGTCCGGGTCCGGGTCCGGGTCCGGTTCTGGGTCCGGGTCCGGGTCCGGGTCCGGGTAAGGGTCCGGGTCTGGGTCCGGGTCCGGGTCCGTGTCCGGGTCCGGGTAAGGGTCCGGGTAAGGGTCCGGGTCCGGGTCCGGGTCCGGGTCCGGGTCTGGGTCCGGGTCCTGGTAAGGGTCCGGGTAAGGGTCCGGGTCCGAGTCCGGGTCCGGGTCCGGGTCCGGGTCCGGGTCCGGGTCCGGGTCCGGGTCCGGGTAAGGGTCCGGGTCCGGGTCCGGATAAAGGTCCGGCTCCGGCTCCGGCTCCGGGTCCGGGTCTGGGTCCGGGTAAGGGTCCGGGTCTGGGTCAGGGTCCGGGTCCGGGTCCGGGTCCGGGTCCGGGTCCGGGTCCGGGTCCGGGTCTGGTTCCGGTTCCGGGTCCGGGTCCGGGTCCGGGTAAGGGTCCAGGTCCGGGTCCGGGTCCGGGTCCGCGTCCGGGTCCGGGTCCGGGTCCAGGTCCGGGTAAGGGTCCGGGTCCGGGTCAGGGTCCGGGTCCAGGTCCGGTTCCGGTTCCAGTTCCGGTTCCGGGTAAGGGTCCGGGTCCGGGTAAGGGTCCGGGTCCGAGTCCGGGTCCGGGTCCGGGTCCGGGTCCGGGTCCGGGTCCGGGTCCGGGTCCGGGTCCGGGTAAGGGTCCGGGTCCGGGTCCGGATAAAGGTCCGGCTCCGGCTCCGGCTCCGGGTCCGGGTCTGGGTCCGGGTAAGGGTCCGGGTCTGGGTCAGGGTCCGGGTCCGGGTCCGGGTCCGGGTCCGGGTCTGGTTCCGGTTCTGGGTCTGGGTAAAGGTCCGGGTCCGGGTCCGGGTCCGGGTCAGGGTCCGGGTCCGGTTCTGGATCCGGGTCCGGGTAAGGGTCCGGGTCCGGGTCCGGGTCCGGGTCTGGTTCCGGTTCCGGGTCCGGGTCCGGGTCCGGGTAAGGGTCCAGGTCCGGGTCCGGGTCCGGGTCCGCGTCCGGGTCCGGGTCCGGGTCCAGGTCCGGGTAAGGGTCCGGGTCCGGGTCAGGGTCCGGGTCCAGGTCCGGTTCCGGTTCCAGTTCCGGTTCCGGGTAAGGGTCCGGGTCCGGGTCTGGGACCGGGTCCGGGTAAGGGTCTGGGTCCGGGTCCGGGTCCGGGTCCGGGTCCGGGTCCGGGTCCGGGTCCGGGTCCGGGTCCGGGTCCGGGTAAGGGTCCGGGTCCGGGTCCGGATAAAGGTCCGGCTCCGGCTCCGGCTCCGGGTCCGGGTCTGGGTCCGGGTAAGGGTCCGGGTCTGGGTCAGGGTCCGGGTCCGGGTCCGGGTCCGGGTCCGGGTCTGGTTCCGGTTCTGGGTCTGGGTAAAGGTCCGGGTCCGGGTCCGGGTCCGGGTCAGGGTCCGGGTCCGGTTCTGGATCCGGGTCCGGGTAAGGGTCCGGGTCCGGGTCCGGGTCCGGGTCTGGTTCCGGTTCCGGGTCTGGGTAAAGGTCCGGGTCCGGGTCCGGGTCCGGGTCAGGGTCCGGGTCCGGGTCTGGATCCGGGTCCGGGTAAGGGTCCGGGTCCGGGTCCGGGTCCGGGTCCGGGTCCGGGTCCGGGTCCGGTTCCGGGTCCGGGGAAAGGTCCGGGTCCGGGTCCGGGTCCGGGTCCGGGTCCGGGTCCGGGTCTGGGTCCGGGTCAGGGTCCGGGTCTGGGTCCGGGTCCGGGTCCGGTTCCGGTTCCGGTTCCGGGTAAGGTTCCGGGTCCGGGTCCTGGTCCGGGTTCGGGTCCGGGTTCCGGGTCGGGGTCCGGGTAAGGGTCCGGGTCCGGGTAAGGGTCCGGGTCCGGGTCCGGGTCCGGGTCCGGGTCCGGGTCCGGGTCCGGGTCCGGGTCCGGTTCTGGGTCCGGGTCCGGGTCCGGGTCCGGGTCCGGGTAAGGGTCCGGGTCTGGGTCCGGGTCCGGGTCCGTGTCCGGGTCCGGGTAAGGGTCCGGGTAAGGGTCCGGGTCCGGGTCCGGGTCCGGGTCTGGGTCCGGGTCCTGGTAAGGGTCCGGGTAAGGGTCCGGGTCCGAGTCCGGGTCCGGGTCCGGGTCCGGGTCCGGGTCCGGGTCCGGGTCCGGGTAAGGGTCCGGGTCTGGGTCGGGGTCCGGGTCCGGGTCCGGGTAAGGGTCCGGGTCCGGGTCCGGGTCCGGGTCAGGGTCCGGGTCCGGGTAAGGGTCCGGGTCCATGTCCGGGTCCGGGTCCGGGTCCGGGTCCGGGTCCGGGTAAGGGTCCGGGTCCGGGTCCGGGTCCGGGTAAGGGTCCGGGTCCGGGTCCGGGTCCGGGTCCGGGTCCGGGTCCGGGTCCGGGTCCGGGTCGGGGTCCGGGTCCGGGTCCGGGTCTGGGTCCGGGTCAGGGTCCGGGTCTGGGTCCGGGTCCGGGTCCGGGTAAGGGTCCGGGTCCGTGTCCGGGTCCGTGTCCAGGTCCGGGTAAGGGTCCGGGTCGGGGTCAGGGTCCGGGTCCGGGTCCAGGTCCCGTTCCGGTTCCGGTTCCGGTTCCGGTTCCGGGTAAGGGTCCGGGTCCGGGTCCGGGTCCGGGTCCAGGTAAGGGTCCGGGTCCGGGTCCGGGTCCGGGTCCGGGTCCAGGTAAGGGTCCAGGTCCGGGTCTGGTTCCGGTTCTGGGTCTGGGTAAAGGTCCGGGTCCGGGTCCGGGTCCGGGTCAGGGTCCGGGTCCGGTTCTGGATCCGGGTCCGGGTAAGGGTCCGGGTCCGGGTCCGGGTCCGGGTCTGGTTCCGGTTCCGGGTCCGGGTCCAGGTCCGGGTAAGGGTCCAGGTCCGGGTCCGGGTCCGGGTCCGCGTCCGGGTCCGGGTCCGGGTCCAGGTCCGGGTAAGGGTCCGGGTCCGGGTCAGGGTCCGGGTCCAGGTCCGGTTCCGGTTCCAGTTCCGGTTCCGGGTAAGGGTCCGGGTCCGGGTCTGGGTCCGGGTCCGGGTAAGGGTCTGGGTCCGGGTCCGGGTCCGGGTCCGGGTCCGGGTCCGGGTCCGGGTCCGGGTCCGGGTCCGGGTCCGGGTAAGGGTCCGGGTCCGGGTCCGGATAAAGGTCCGGCTCCGGCTCCGGCTCCGGGTCCGGGTCTGGGTCCGGGTAAGGGTCCGGGTCTGGGTCAGGGTCCGGGTCCGGGTCCGGGTCCGGGTCCGGGTCTGGTTCCGGTTCTGGGTCTGGGTAAAGGTCCGGGTCCGGGTCCGGGTCCGGGTCAGGGTCCGGGTCCGGTTCTGGATCCGGGTCCGGGTAAGGGTCCGGGTCCGGGTCCGGGTCCGGGTCTGGTTCCGGTTCCGGGTCTGGGTAAAGGTCCGGGTCCGGGTCCGGGTCCGGGTCAGGGTCCGGGTCCGGGTCTGGATCCGGGTCCGGGTAAGGGTCCGGGTCCGGGTCCGGGTCCGGGTCCGGGTCCGGGTCCGGGTCCGGTTCCGGGTCCGGGGAAAGGTCCGGGTCCGGGTCCGGGTCCGGGTCCGGGTCCGGGTCCGGGTCTGGGTCCGGGTCAGGGTCCGGGTCTGGGTCCGGGTCCGGGTCCGGTTCCGGTTCCGGTTCCGGGTAAGGTTCCGGGTCCGGGTCCTGGTCCGGGTTCGGGTCCGGGTTCCGGGTCGGGGTCCGGGTAAGGGTCCGGGTCCGGGTAAGGGTCCGGGTCCGGGTCCGGGTCCGGGTCCGGGTCCGGGTCCGGGTCCGGGTCCGGGTCCGGTTCTGGGTCCGGGTCCGGGTCCGGGTCCGGGTCCGGGTAAGGGTCCGGGTCTGGGTCCGGGTCCGGGTCCGTGTCCGGGTCCGGGTAAGGGTCCGGGTAAGGGTCCGGGTCCGGGTCCGGGTCCGGGTCTGGGTCCGGGTCCTGGTAAGGGTCCGGGTAAGGGTCCGGGTCCGAGTCCGGGTCCGGGTCCGGGTCCGGGTCCGGGTCCGGGTCCGGGTCCGGGTAAGGGTCCGGGTCTGGGTCGGGGTCCGGGTCCGGGTCCGGGTAAGGGTCCGGGTCCGGGTCCGGGTCCGGGTCAGGGTCCGGGTCCGGGTAAGGGTCCGGGTCCATGTCCGGGTCCGGGTCCGGGTCCGGGTCCGGGTCCGGGTAAGGGTCCGGGTCCGGGTCCGGGTCCGGGTAAGGGTCCGGGTCCGGGTCCGGGTCCGGGTCCGGGTCCGGGTCCGGGTCCGGGTCCGGGTCGGGGTCCGGGTCCGGGTCCGGGTCTGGGTCCGGGTCAGGGTCCGGGTCTGGGTCCGGGTCCGGGTCCGGGTAAGGGTCCGGGTCCGTGTCCGGGTCCGTGTCCAGGTCCGGGTAAGGGTCCGGGTCGGGGTCAGGGTCCGGGTCCGGGTCCAGGTCCCGTTCCGGTTCCGGTTCCGGTTCCGGTTCCGGGTAAGGGTCCGGGTCCGGGTCCGGGTCCGGGTCCAGGTAAGGGTCCGGGTCCGGGTCCGGGTCCGGGTCCGGGTCCAGGTAAGGGTCCAGGTCCGGGTCCGGGTCCGTGTCCGGGTCCGGTTCCGGGTCCGGGTCCGGGTAAGGGTCCAGGTCCGGGTCCGGGTAAGGGTCCGGGTCCGGGTCCGGGTCCGGGTCCGGGTCCGGGTCCGGGTCCGGGTCCGGGTCCGGGTCCGGGTCCGGGTCCGGTTCGGGGTCAGGGTCCGGGTCCGGGTCCGGGTCCGGGTCCGGGTCCGGGTCCGGGTCCGGGTAAGGGTCTGGGTCCGGGTCCGGGTAAGGGTCCGGGTCCGGGTCCGGGTCCGGGTCCAGTTCCGGTTCGGGGTCCGTGTCCGGGTCCGGGTCCGGGTAAGGGTCCGGGTCTGGGTCCGCGTCCGGGTCCGGGTAAGGGTCCGGGTCCGTGTCAGGTTCCGGGTCCAGGTCCGGTTCCGGTTCCGGTTCCGGTTCCGGGTAAGGGTCCGGGTCCGGGTCCGGGTCCGGGTCCGGGTCCGGGTCCGGGTAAGGTTCCGGGTCCGGGTCCGGGTAAGGGTCCGGGTCCGGGTCCGGGTCCGGGTCCAGGTAAGGGTCCAGGTCCGGGTCCGGGTCCGGGTCCGGTTCCGGTTCCGGTTCCGGGTAAGGATCCGGGTCCGGGTCCTGGTCCGGGTCCGGGTCCGGGTCCGGGTCGGGGTCCGGGTAAGGGTCCGGGTCCGGGTCCGGGTAAGGGTCCGGGTCCGGGTCCGTGTCCGGGTCCGGGTCCGGGTCCGGTTCTGGGTCCGGGTCCGGGTCCGGGTCCGGGTAAGGGTCCGGGTCTGGGTCCGGGTCCGGGTCCGTGTCCGGGTCCGGGTAAGGGTCCGGGTAAGGGTCCGGGTCCGGGTCCGGGTCCGGGTCCGGGTCTGGGTCCGGGTCCTGGTAAGGGTCCGGGTAAGGGTCCGGGTCCGAGTCCGGGTCCGGGTCCGGGTCCGGGTCCGGGTCCGGGTCCGGGTCCGGGTCCGGGTAAGGGTCCGGGTCCGGGTCCGGATAAAGGTCCGGCTCCGGCTCCGGCTCCGGGTCCGGGTCTGGGTCCGGGTAAGGGTCCGGGTCTGGGTCAGGGTCCGGGTCCGGGTCCGGGTCCGGGTCCGGGTCTGGTTCCGGTTCTGGGTCTGGGTAAAGGTCCGGGTCCGGGTCCGGGTCCGGGTCAGGGTCCGGGTCCGGTTCTGGATCCGGGTCCGGGTAAGGGTCCGGGTCCGGGTCCGGGTCCGGGTCTGGTTCCGGTTCCGGGTCCGGGTCCGGGTCCGGGTAAGGGTCCAGGTCCGGGTCCGGGTCCGGGTCCGCGTCCGGGTCCGGGTCCGGGTCCAGGTCCGGGTAAGGGTCCGGGTCCGGGTCAGGGTCCGGGTCCAGGTCCGGTTCCGGTTCCAGTTCCGGTTCCGGGTAAGGGTCCGGGTCCGGGTCTGGGTCCGGGTCCGGGTAAGGGTCTGGGTCCGGGTCCGGGTCCGGGTCCGGGTCCGGTTCCGGTTCCGGGTAAGGGTCTGGGTCCGGGTCCGGGTCCGGATCCGGGTCCGGGTCCGGGTCCGGGTCCGGGTCCGGGTCCGGGTCCGGGTCCGGGTCCGGGTAAGGGTCTTGGTCCGGGTCCGGGTAAGGGTCCGGGTCCGGGTCCGGGTCCGGGTCCAGTTCCGGTTCGGGGTCCGTGTCCGGGTCCGGGTCCGGGTAAGGGTCCGGGTCTGGGTCCGCGTCCGGGTCCGGGTAAGGGTCCGGGTCCGTGTCAGGTTCCGGGTCCAGGTCCGGTTCCGGTTCCGGTTCCGGTTCCGGGTAAGGGTCCGGGTCCGGGTCCGGGTCCGGGTCCGGGTCCGGATCCGGGTAAGGTTCCGGGTCCGGGTCCGGGTAAGGGTCCGGGTCCGGGTCCGGGTCCGGGTCCAGGTAAGGGTCCAGGTCCGGGTCCGGGTCCGGGTCCGGTTCCGGTTCCGGTTCCGGGTAAGGATCCGGGTCCGGGTCCTGGTCCGGGTCCGGGTCTGGGTCCGGGTCGGGGTCCGGGTAAGGGTCCGGGTCCGGGTCCGGGTAAGGGTCCGGGTCCGGGTCCGTGTCCGGGTCCGGGTCCGGGTCCGGTTCTGGGTCCGGGTCCGGGTCCGGGTCCGGGTAAGGGTCCGGGTCTGGGTCCGGGTCCGGGTCCGTGTCCGGGTCCGGGTAAGGGTCCGGGTAAGGGTCCGGGTCCGGGTCCGGGTCTGGGTCCGGGTCTGGGTCCGGGTCCTGGTAAGGGTCCGGGTAAGGGTCCGGGTCCGAGTCCGGGTCCGGGTCCGGGTCCGGGTCCGGGTCCGGGTCCGGGTCCGGGTCCGGGTCCGGGTCCGGGTAAGGGTCCGGGTCCGGGTCCGGATAAAGGTCCGGCTCCGGCTCCGGCTCTGGGTCCGGGTCTGGGTCCGGGTAAGGGTCCGGGTCTGGGTCAGGGTCCGGGTCCGGGTCCGGGTCCGGGTCCGGGTCTGGTTCCGGTTCTGGGTCTGGGTAAAGGTCCGGGTCCGGGTCCGGGTCCGGGTCAGGGTCCGGGTCCGGTTCTGGATCCGGGTCCGGGTAAGGGTCCGGGTCCGGGTCCGGGTCCGGGTCTGGTTCCGGTTCCGGGTCTGGGTAAAGGTCCGGGTCCGGGTCCGGGTCCGGGTCAGGGTCCGGGTCCGGGTCTGGATCCGGGTCCGGGTAAGGGTCCGGGTCCGGGTCCGGGTCCGGGTCCGGGTCCGGTTCCGGGTCCGGGGAAAGGTCCGGGTCCGGGTCCGGGTCCGGGTCCGGGTCCGGGTCCGGGTAAGGTTCCGGGTCCGGGTCCGGGTCCGGGTCCGGGTCTGGGTCCGGTTCAGGGTCTGGGTAAAGGTCCGGGTCCGGGTCCGGGTCCGGGTCAGGGTCCGGGTCCGGTTCTGGATCCGGGTCCGGGTAAGGGTCCGGGTCCGGGTCCGGGTCCGGGTCTGGTTCCGGTTCCGGGTCCGGGTCCGGGTCCGGGTAAGGGTCCAGGTCCGGGTCCGGGTCCGGGTCCGCGTCCGGGTCCGGGTCCGGGTCCAGGTCCGGGTAAGGGTCCGGGTCCGGGTCAGGGTCCGGGTCCAGGTCCGGTTCCGGTTCCAGTTCCGGTTCCGGGTAAGGGTCCGGGTCCGGGTCTGGGTCCGGGTCCGGGTAAGGGTCTGGGTCCGGGTCCGGGTCCGGGTCCGGGTCCGGTTCCGGTTCCGGGTAAGGGTCTGGGTCCGGGTCCGGGTCCGGGTCCGGGTCCGGGTCCGGGTCCGGGTCCGGGTAAGGGTCTTGGTCCGGGTCCGGGTAAGGGTCCGGGTCCGGGTCCGGGTCCGGGTCCAGTTCCGGTTCGGGGTCCGTGTCCGGGTCCGGGTCCGGGTAAGGGTCCGGGTCTGGGTCCGCGTCCGGGTCCGGGTAAGGGTCCGGGTCCGTGTCAGGTTCCGGGTCCAGGTCCGGTTCCGGTTCCGGTTCCGGTTCCGGGTAAGGGTCCGGGTCCGGGTCCGGGTCCGGGTCCGGGTCCGGATCCGGGTAAGGTTCCGGGTCCGGGTCCGGGTAAGGGTCCGGGTCCGGGTCCGGGTCCGGGTCCAGGTAAGGGTCCAGGTCCGGGTCCGGGTCCGGGTCCGGTTCCGGTTCCGGTTCCGGGTAAGGATCCGGGTCCGGGTCCTGGTCCGGGTCCGGGTCCGGGTCCGGGTCGGGGTCCGGGTAAGGGTCCGGGTCCGGGTCCGGGTAAGGGTCCGGGTCCGTGTCCGTGTCCGGGTCCGGGTCCGGGTCCGGGTCCGGGTCCGGGTCTGGTTCCGGTTCTGGGTCTGGGTAAAGGTCCGGGTCCGGGTCCGGGTCCGGGTCAGGGTCCGGGTCCGGTTCTGGATCCGGGTCCGGGTAAGGGTCCGGGTCCGGGTCCGGGTCCGGGTCTGGTTCCGGTTCCGGGTCTGGGTAAAGGTCCGGGTCCGGGTCCGGGTCCGGGTCAGGGTCCGGGTCCGGGTCTGGATCCGGGTCCGGGTAAGGGTCCGGGTCCGGGTCCGGGTCCGGGTCCGGGTCCGGGTCCGGTTCCGGGTCCGGGGAAAGGTCCGGGTCCGGGTCCGGGTCCGGGTCCGGGTCCGGGTCCGGGTAAGGTTCCGGGTCCGGGTCCGGGTCCGGGTCCGGGTCCGGGTCCGGGTCCGGGTCCGGGTCCGGGTCCGGGTCTGGGTCCGGTTCAGGGTCCGGGTCTGGGTCCGGGTCCGGGTCCGGTTCCGGTTCCGGTTCCGGGTAAGGTTCCGGGTCCGGGTCCTGGTCCGGGTTCGGGTCCGGGTTCCGGGTCGGGGTCCGGGTAAGGGTCCCGGTCCGGGTAAGGGTCCGGGTCCGGGTCCGGGTCCGGGTCCGGGTCCGGGTCTGGGTCCGGGTCCTGGTAAGGGTCCGGGTAAGGGTCCGGGTCCGAGTCCGGGTCCGGGTCCGGGTCCGGGTCCGGGTCCGGGTCCGGGTCCGGGTCCGGGTCCGGGTCCGGGTCCGGGTAAGGGTCCGGGTCCGGGTCCAGATAAAGGTCCGGCTCCGGCTCCGGCTCCGGGTCCGGGTCTGGGTCCAGGTAAGGGTCCGGGTCTGGGTCAGGGTCCTGGTCCGGGTCCGGGTCCGGATCCGGATCCGGGTCCGGGTCTGGTTCCGGTTCCGGGTCTGGGTAAAGGTCCGGGTCCGGGTCCGGGTCCGGGTCAGGGTCCGGGTCCGGGTCTGGATCCGGGTCCGGGTAAGGGTCCGGGTCCGGGTCCGGGTCCGGGTCCGGGTCTGGTTCCGGTTCCGGGTCTGGGTAAAGGTCCGGGTCCGGGTCCGGGTCCGGGTCAGGGTCCGGGTCCGGGTCTGGATCCGGGTCCGAGTAAGGGTCCGGGTCCGGGTCCGGGTCCGGGTCCGGGTCCGGTTCCGGGTCCGGGTAAAGGTCCGGGTCCGGGTCCGGGTCCGGGTCCGGGTCCGGGTAAGGTTCCGGGTCCGGGTCCGCGTCCGGGTCCGGGTCCGTGTCCGGGTCCGGGTCTGGGACCGGGTCAGGGTCCGGGTCTGGGTCCGGTTGCGGGTCCGGGTCCGGGTCCCCGTCCGGGTCGGGGTCCAGGTCCGGGTAAGGTTCCGGGTCCGGGTCTGTGTCCGGGTCCAGGTCTGGTTCCGGTTCCGGTTCCGGTTCCGGGTAAGGGTCCGGTTCCGGGTCCGGGTCCGGGTCCGGGTCCGGGTCCGGGTCCGGGTCCGGGTCTGGGTCCGGGTCCGGGTCCGGGTCCGGGTAAGGGTCCGGGTCCGGGTCCGGATAAAGGTCCGGCTCCGGCTCCGGCTCCGGGTCCGGGTCTGGGTCCGGGTAAGGGTCCGGGTCTGGGTCAGGGTCCGGGTCCGGGTCCGGGTCCGGGTCCGGGTCTGGTTCCGGTTCTGGGTCTGGGTAAAGGTCCGGGTCCGGGTCCGGGTCCGGGTCAGGGTCCGGGTCCGGTTCTGGATCCGGGTCCGGGTAAGGGTCCGGGTCCGGGTCCGGGTCCGGGTCTGGTTCCGGTTCCGGGTCCGGGTCCGGGTCCGGGTAAGGGTCCAGGTCCGGGTCCGGGTCCGGGTCCGCGTCCGGGTCCGGGTCCGGGTCCAGGTCCGGGTAAGGGTCCGGGTCCGGGTCAGGGTCCGGGTCCAGGTCCGGTTCCGGTTCCAGTTCCGGTTCCGGGTAAGGGTCCGGGTCCGGGTCTGGGTCCGGGTCCGGGTAAGGGTCTGGGTCCGGGTCCGGGTCCGGGTCCGGGTCCGGTTCCGGTTCCGGGTAAGGGTCTGGGTCCGGGTCCGGGTCCGGGTCCGGGTCCGGGTCCGGGTCCGGGTCCGGGTCCGGGTCCGGGTCCGGGTAAGGGTCTTGGTCCGGGTCCGGGTAAGGGTCCGGGTCCGGGTCCGGGTCCGGGTCCAGTTCCGGTTCGGGGTCCGTGTCCGGGTCCGGGTCCGGGTAAGGGTCCGGGTCTGGGTCCGCGTCCGGGTCCGGGTAAGGGTCCGGGTCCGTGTCAAGTTCCGGGTCCAGGTCCGGTTCCGGTTCCGGTTCCGGTTCCGGGTAAGGGTCCGGGTCCGGGTCCGGGTCCGGGTCCGGGTCCGGATCCGGGTAAGGTTCCGGGTCCGGGTCCGGGTAAGGGTCCGGGTCCGGGTCCGGGTCCGGGTCCAGGTAAGGGTCCAGGTCCGGGTCCGGGTCCGGGTCCGGTTCCGGTTCCGGTTCCGGGTAAGGATCCGGGTCCGGGTCCTGGTCCGGGTCCGGGTCCGGGTCCGGGTCGGGGTCCGGGTAAGGGTCCGGGTCCGGGTCCGGGTAAGGGTCCGGGTCCGGGTCCGTGTCCGGGTCCGGGTCCGGGTCCGGTTCTGGGTCCGGGTCCGGGTCCGGGTCCGGGTAAGGGTCCGGGTCTGGGTCCGGGTCCGGGTCCGTGTCCGGGTCCGGGTAAGGGTCCGGGTAAGGGTCCGGGTCCGGGTCCGGGTCCGGGTCCGGGTCTGGGTCCGGGTCCTGGTAAGGGTCCGGGTAAGGGTCCGGGTCCGAGTCCGGGTCCGGGTCCGGGTCCGGGTCCGGGTCCGGGTCCGGGTCCGGGTCCGGGTCCGGGTCCGGGTAAGGGTCCGGGTCCGGGTCCGGATAAAGGTCCGGCTCCGGCTCCGGCTCTGGGTCCGGGTCTGGGTCCGGGTAAGGGTCCGGGTCTGGGTCAGGGTCCGGGTCCGGGTCCGGGTCCGGGTCCGGATCTGGTTCCGGTTCTGGGTCTGGGTAAAGGTCCGGGTCCGGGTCCGGGTCCGGGTCAGGGTCCGGGTCCGGTTCTGGATCCGGGTCCGGGTAAGGGTCCGGGTCCGGGTCCGGGTCCGGGTCTGGTTCCGGTTCCGGGTCTGGGTAAAGGTCCGGGTCCGGGTCCGGGTCCGGGTCAGGGTCCGGGTCCGGGTCTGGATCCGGGTCCGGGTAAGGGTCCGGGTCCGGGTCTGGGTCCGGGTCCGGGTCCGGGTCCGGTTCCGGGTCCGGGGAAAGGTCCGGGTCCGGGTCCGGGTCCGGGTCCGGGTCCGGGTCCGGGTAAGGTTCCGGGTCCGGGTCCGGGTCCGGGTCCGGGTCTGGGTCCGGTTCAGGGTCTGGGTAAAGGTCCGGGTCCGGGTCCGGGTCCGGGTCAGGGTCCGGGTCCGGTTCTGGATCCGGGTCCGGGTAAGGGTCCGGGTCCGGGTCCGGGTCCGGGTCTGGTTCCGGTTCCGGGTCCGGGTCCGGGTAAGGGTCCGGGTCCGGGTCCGGGTCCGGGTCCGGGTCCGGATCCGGGTAAGGTTCCGGGTCCGGGTCCGGGTAAGGGTCCGGGTCCGGGTCCGGGTCCGGGTCCAGGTAAGGGTCCAGGTCCGGGTCCGGGTCCGGGTCCGGTTCCGGTTCCGGTTCCGGGTAAGGATCCGGGTCCGGGTCCTGGTCCGGGTCCGGGTCCGGGTCCGGGTCGGGGTCCGGGTAAGGGTCCGGGTCCGGGTCCGGGTAAGGGTCCGGGTCCGGGTCCGTGTCCGGGTCCGGGTCCGGGTCCGGTTCTGGGTCCGGGTCCGGGTCCGGGTCCGGGTAAGGGTCCGGGTCTGGGTCCGGGTCCGGGTCCGTGTCCGGGTCCGGGTAAGGGTCCGGGTAAGGGTCCGGGTCCGGGTCCGGGTCCGGGTCCGGGTCTGGGTCCGGGTCCTGGTAAGGGTCCGGGTAAGGGTCCGGGTCCGAGTCCGGGTCCGGGTCCGGGTCCGGGTCCGGGTCCGGGTCCGGGTCCGGGTCCGGGTCCGGGTCCGGGTCCGGGTCCGGGTAAGGGTCCGGGTCCGGGTCCGGATAAAGGTCCGGCTCCGGCTCCGGCTCTGGGTCCGGGTCTGGGTCCGGGTAAGGGTCCGGGTCTGGGTCAGGGTCCGGGTCCGGGTCCGGGTCCGGGTCCGGGTCTGGTTCCGGTTCTGGGTCTGGGTAAAGGTCCGGGTCCGGGTCCGGGTCCGGGTCAGGGTCCGGGTCCGGTTCTGGATCCGGGTCCGGGTAAGGGTCCGGGTCCGGGTCCGGGTCCGGGTCTGGTTCCGGTTCCGGGTCTGGGTAAAGGTCCGGGTCCGGGTCCGGGTCCGGGTCAGGGTCCGGGTCCGGGTCTGGATCCGGGTCCGGGTAAGGGTCCGGGTCCGGGTCCGGGTCCGGGTCCGGGTCCGGGTCCGGTTCCGGGTCCGGGGAAAGGTCCGGGTCCGGGTCCGGGTCCGGGTCCGGGTCCGGGTCCGGGTAAGGTTCCGGGTCCGGGTCCGGGTCCGGGTCCGGGTCCGGGTCCGGGTCCGGGTCCGGGTCCGGGTCCGGGTCTGGGTCCGGTTCAGGGTCCGGGTCTGGGTCCGGGTCCGGGTCCGGTTCCGGTTCCGGTTCCGGGTAAGGTTCCGGGTCCGGGTCCTGGTCCGGGTTCGGGTCCGGGTTCCGGGTCGGGGTCCGGGTAAGGGTCCGGGTCCGGGTAAGGGTCCGGGTCCGGGTCCGGGTCCGGGTCCGGGTCCGGGTCTGGGTCCGGGTCCTGGTAAGGGTCCGGGTAAGGGTCCGGGTCCGAGTCCGGGTCCGGGTCCGGGTCCGGGTCCGGGTCCGGGTCCGGGTCCGGGTCCGGGTCCGGGTCCGGGTAAGGGTCCGGGTCCGGGTCCAGATAAAGGTCCGGCTCCGGCTCCGGCTCCGGGTCCGGGTCTGGGTCCAGGTAAGGGTCCGGGTCTGGGTCAGGGTCCTGGTCCGGGTCCGGGTCCGGATCCGGATCCGGGTCCGGGTCTGGTTCCGGTTCCGGGTCTGGGTAAAGGTCCGGGTCCGGGTCCGGGTCCGGGTCAGGGTCCGGGTCCGGGTCTGGATCCGGGTCCGGGTAAGGGTCCGGGTCCGGGTCCGGGTCCGGGTCCGGGTCTGGTTCCGGTTCCGGGTCTGGGTAAAGGTCCGGGTCCGGGTCCGGGTCCGGGTCAGGGTCCGGGTCCGGGTCTGGATCCGGGTCCGAGTAAGGGTCCGGGTCCGGGTCCGGGTCCGGGTCCGGGTCCGGTTCCGGGTCCGGGTAAAGGTCCGGGTCCGGGTCCGGGTCCGGGTCCGGGTCCGGGTAAGGTTCCGGGTCCGGGTCCGCGTCCGGGTCCGGGTCCGTGTCCGGGTCCGGGTCTGGGACCGGGTCAGGGTCCGGGTCTGGGTCCGGTTGCGGGTCCGGGTCCGGGTCCCCGTCCGGGTCGGGGTCCAGGTCCGGGTAAGGTTCCGGGTCCGGGTCTGTGTCCGGGTCCAGGTCTGGTTCCGGTTCGGGTTCCGGTTCCGGGTAAGGGTCCGGTTCCGGGTCCGGGTCCGGGTCCGGGTCCGGGTCCGGGTCCGGGTCCGGGTCCGGGTCCGGGTCCGGGTCCGGGTCCGGGTAAGGGTCCGGGTCCGGGTCCGGATAAAGGTCCGGCTCCGGCTCCGGCTCCGGGTCCGGGTCTGGGTCCGGGTAAGGGTCCGGGTCTGGGTCAGGGTCCGGGTCCGGGTCCGGGTCCGGGTCCGGGTCTGGTTCCGGTTCTGGGTCTGGGTAAAGGTCCGGGTCCGGGTCCGGGTCCGGGTCAGGGTCCGGGTCCGGTTCTGGATCCGGGTCCGGGTAAGGGTCCGGGTCCGGGTCCGGGTCCGGGTCTGGTTCCGGTTCCGGGTCCGGGTCCGGGTCCGGGTAAGGGTCCAGGTCCGGGTCCGGGTCCGGGTCCGCGTCCGGGTCCGGGTCCGGGTCCAGGTCCGGGTAAGGGTCCGGGTCCGGGTCAGGGTCCGGGTCCAGGTCCGGTTCCGGTTCCAGTTCCGGTTCCGGGTAAGGGTCCGGGTCCGGGTCTGGGTCCGGGTCCGGGTAAGGGTCTGGGTCCGGGTCCGGGTCCGGGTCCGGGTCCGGTTCCGGTTCCGGGTAAGGGTCTGGGTCCGGGTCCGGGTCCGGGTCCGGGTCCGGGTCCGGGTCCGGGTCCGGGTCCGGGTCCGGGTCCGGGTAAGGGTCTTGGTCCGGGTCCGGGTAAGGGTCCGGGTCCGGGTCCGGGTCCGGGTCCAGTTCCGGTTCGGGGTCCGTGTCCGGGTCCGGGTCCGGGTAAGGGTCCGGGTCTGGGTCCGCGTCCGGGTCCGGGTAAGGGTCCGGGTCCGTGTCAAGTTCCGGGTCCAGGTCCGGTTCCGGTTCCGGTTCCGGTTCCGGGTAAGGGTCCGGGTCCGGGTCCGGGTCCGGGTCCGGGTCCGGATCCGGGTAAGGTTCCGGGTCCGGGTCCGGGTAAGGGTCCGGGTCCGGGTCCGGGTCCGGGTCCAGGTAAGGGTCCAGGTCCGGGTCCGGGTCCGGGTCCGGTTCCGGTTCCGGTTCCGGGTAAGGATCCGGGTCCGGGTCCTGGTCCGGGTCCGGGTCCGGGTCCGGGTCGGGGTCCGGGTAAGGGTCCGGGTCCGGGTCCGGGTAAGGGTCCGGGTCCGGGTCCGTGTCCGGGTCCGGGTCCGGGTCCGGTTCTGGGTCCGGGTCCGGGTCCGGGTCCGGGTAAGGGTCCGGGTCTGGGTCCGGGTCCGGGTCCGTGTCCGGGTCCGGGTAAGGGTCCGGGTAAGGGTCCGGGTCCGGGTCCGGGTCCGGGTCCGGGTCTGGGTCCGGGTCCTGGTAAGGGTCCGGGTAAGGGTCCGGGTCCGAGTCCGGGTCCGGGTCCGGGTCCGGGTCCGGGTCCGGGTCCGGGTCCGGGTCCGGGTCCGGGTAAGGGTCCGGGTCCGGGTCCGGATAAAGGTCCGGCTCCGGCTCCGGCTCTGGGTCCGGGTCTGGGTCCGGGTAAGGGTCCGGGTCTGGGTCAGGGTCCGGGTCCGGGTCCGGGTCCGGGTCCGGATCTGGTTCCGGTTCTGGGTCTGGGTAAAGGTCCGGGTCCGGGTCCGGGTCCGGGTCAGGGTCCGGGTCCGGTTCTGGATCCGGGTCCGGGTAAGGGTCCGGGTCCGGGTCCGGGTCCGGGTCTGGTTCCGGTTCCGGGTCTGGGTAAAGGTCCGGGTCCGGGTCCGGGTCCGGGTCAGGGTCCGGGTCCGGGTCTGGATCCGGGTCCGGGTAAGGGTCCGGGTCCGGGTCTGGGTCCGGGTCCGGGTCCGGGTCCGGTTCCGGGTCCGGGGAAAGGTCCGGGTCCGGGTCCGGGTCCGGGTCCGGGTCCGGGTCCGGGTAAGGTTCCGGGTCCGGGTCCGGGTCCGGGTCCGGGTCTGGGTCCGGTTCAGGGTCTGGGTAAAGGTCCGGGTCCGGGTCCGGGTCCGGGTCAGGGTCCGGGTCCGGTTCTGGATCCGGGTCCGGGTAAGGGTCCGGGTCCGGGTCCGGGTCCGGGTCTGGTTCCGGTTCCGGGTCCGGGTCCGGGTCCGGGTAAGGGTCCAGGTCCGGGTCCGGGTCCGGGTCCGCGTCCGGGTCCGGGTCCGGGTCCAGGTCCGGGTAAGGGTCCGGGTCCGGGTCAGGGTCCGGGTCCAGGTCCGGTTCCGGTTCCAGTTCCGGTTCCGGGTAAGGGTCCGGGTCCGGGTCTGGGTCCGGGTCCGGGTAAGGGTCTGGGTCCGGGTCCGGGTCCGGGTCCGGGTCCGGGTCCGGGTCCGGTTCCGGTTCCGGGTAAGGGTCTGGGTCCGGGTCCGGGTCCGGGTCCGGGTCCGGGTCCGGGTCCGGGTCCGGGTAAGGGTCTTGGTCCGGGTCCGGGTAAGGGTCCGGGTCCGGGTCCGGGTCCGGGTCCAGTTCCGGTTCGGGGTCCGTGTCCGGGTCCGGGTCCGGGTAAGGGTCCGGGTCTGGGTCCGCGTCCGGGTCCGGGTAAGGGTCCGGGTCCGTGTCAGGTTCCGGGTCCAGGTCCGGTTCCGGTTCCGGTTCCGGTTCCGGGTAAGGGTCCGGGTCCGGGTCCGGGTCAGGGTCCGGGTCCGGATCCGGGTAAGGTTCCGGGTCCGGGTCCGGGTAAGGGTCCGGGTCCGGGTCCGGGTCCGGGTCCAGGTAAGGGTCCAGGTCCGGGTCCGGGTCCGGGTCCGGTTCCGGTTCCGGTTCCGGGTAAGGATCCGGGTCCGGGTCCTGGTCCGGGTCCGGGTCCGGGTCCGGGTCGGGGTCCGGGTAAGGGTCCGGGTCCGGGTCCGGGTAAGGGCCCGGGTCCGGGTCCGTGTCCGGGTCCGGGTCCGGGTCCGGTTCTGGGTCCGGGTCCGGGTCCGGGTCCGGGTAAGGGTCCGGGTCTGGGTCCGGGTCCGGGTCCGTGTCCGGGTCCGGGTAAGGGTCCGGGTAAGGGTCCGGGTCCGGGTCCGGGTCCGGGTCCGGGTCTGGGTCCGGGTCCTGGTAAGGGTCCGGGTAAGGGTCCGGGTCCGAGTCCGGGTCCGGGTCCGGGTCCGGGTCCGGGTCCGGGTCTGGGTCCGGGTCCGGGTCCGGGTCCGGGTAAGGGTCCGGGTCCGGGTCCGGATAAAGGTCCGGCTCCGGCTCCGGCTCTGGGTCCGGGTCTGGGTCCGGGTAAGGGTCCGGGTCTGGGTCAGGGTCCGGGTCCGGGTCCGGGTCCGGGTCCGGGTCTGGTTCCGGTTCTGGGTCTGGGTAAAGGTCCGGGTCCGGGTCCGGGTCCGGGTCAGGGTCCGGGTCCGGTTCTGGATCCGGGTCCGGGTAAGGGTCCGGGTCCGGGTCCGGGTCCGGGTCTGGTTCCGGTTCCAGGTCTGGGTAAAGGTCCGGGTCCGGGTCCGGGTCCGGGTCAGGGTCCGGGTCCGGGTCTGGATCCGGGTCCGGGTAAGGGTCCGGGTCCGGGTCCGGGTCCGGGTCCGGGTCCGGGTCCGGTTCCGGGTCCGGGGAAAGGTCCGGGTCCGGGTCCGGGTCCGGGTCCGGGTCCGGGTCCGGGTCCGGGTAAGGTTCCGGGTCCGGGTCCGGGTCCGGGTCCGGGTCCGGGTCCGGGTCCGGGTCCGGGTCCGGGTCCGGGTCCGGGTCCGGGTCTGGGTCCGGTTCAGGGTCCGGGTCTGGGTCCGGGTCCGGGTCCGGTTCCGGTTCCGGTTCCGGGTAAGGTTCCGGGTCCGGGTCCTGGTCCGGGTTCGGGTCCGGGTTCCGGGTCGGGGTCCGGGTAAGGGTCCGGGTCCGGGTAAGGGTCCGGGTCCGGGTCCGGGTCCGGGTCCGGGTCCGGGTCTGGGTCCGGGTCCTGGTAAGGGTCCGGGTAAGGGTCCGGGTCCGAGTCCGGGTCCGGGTCCGGGTCCGGGTCCGGGTCCGGGTCCGGGTCCGGGTCCGGGTCCGGGTCCGGGTAAGGGTCCGGGTCCGGGTCCAGATAAAGGTCCGGCTCCGGCTCCGGCTCCGGCTCCGGGTCTGGGTCCAGGTAAGGGTCCGGGTCTGGGTCAGGGTCCTGGTCCGGGTCCGGGTCCGGATCCGGATCCGGGTCCGGGTCTGGTTCCGGTTCCGGGTCTGGGTAAAGGTCCGGGTCCGGGTCCGGGTCCGGGTCAGGGTCCGGGTCCGGGTCTGGATCCGGGTCCGGGTAAGGGTCCGGGTCCGGGTCCGGGTCCGGGTCCGGGTCTGGTTCCGGTTCCGGGTCTGGGTAAAGGTCCGGGTCCGGGTCCGGGTCCGGGTCAGGGTCCGGGTCCGGGTCTGGATCCGGGTCCGAGTAAGGGTCCGGGTCCGGGTCCGGGTCCGGGTCCGGGTCCGGTTCCGGGTCCGGGTAAAGGTCCGGGTCCGGGTCCGGGTCCGGGTCCGGGTCCGGGTAAGGTTCCGGGTCCGGGTACGCGTCCGGGTCCGGGTCCGTGTCCGGGTCCGGGTCTGGGTCCGGGTCAGGGTCCGGGTCTGGGTCCGGTTGCGGGTCCGGGTCCGGGTCCCCGTCCGGGTCGGGGTCCAGGTCCGGGTAAGGTTCCGGGTCCGGGTCTGTGTCCGGGTCCAGGTCTGGTTCCGGTTCCGGTTCCGGTTCCGGGTAAGGGTCCGGTTCCGGGTCCGGGTCCGGGTCCGGGTCCGGGTCCGGGTCCGGGTCCGGGTCCGGGTCCGGGTCCGGGTAAGGGTCCGGGTCCGGGTCCGGGTCTGGGTCCGGGTCCTGGTAAGGGTCCGGGTAAGGGTCCGGGTCCGAGTCCTGGTCCGGGTCCGGGTCCGGGTCCGGGTCCGGGTCCGGGTAAGGGTCCGGGTCTGGGTCCGGTTGCGGGTCCGGGTCCGGGTCCCCGTCCGGGTCGGGGTCCAGGTCCGGGTAAGGGTCCGGGTCCGGGTCTGTTTCCGGGTCCAGGTCTGGTTCCGGTTCCGGTTCCGGGTAAGGGTCCGGTTCCGGGTCCGGGTCCGGGTCCGGGTCCGGGTCCGGGTCCGGGTCCGGGTCCGGGTCCGGGTCCGGGTCCGGGTAAGGGTCCGGGTCCGGGTCCGGGTCTGGGTCCGGGTCCTGGTAAGGGTCCGGGTAAGGGTCCGGGTCCGAGTCGGGGCCCGGGTCCGGGTCCGGGTCCGGGTCCGGGTAAGGGTCCGGGTCCGGGTCCGGATAAAGGTCCGGCTCCGGCTCCGGCTCCGGGTCCGGGTCTGGGTCCGGGTAAGGGTCCGGGTCTGGGTCAGGGTCCGGGTCCGGGTCCGGGTCCGGGTCCGGGTCCGGGTCTGGTTCCGGTTCCGGGTCTGGGTAAAGGTCCGGGTCCGGGTCCGGGTCCGGGTCAGGGTCCGGGTCCGGGTCTGTATCCGGGTCCGGGTAAGGGTCCGGGTCCGGGTCCGGGTCCGGGTCCGGGTCTGGTTCCGGTTCCGGGTCTGGGTAAAGGTCCGGGTCCGGGTCCGGGTCCGGGTCAGGGTCCGGGTCCGGGTCTGTATCCGGGTCCGGGTAAGGGTCCGGGTCCGGGTCCGGGTCCGGGTCAGGGTCCGGGTCCGGGTCTGGATCCGGGTCCGGGTAAGGGTCCGGGTCCGGGTCCGGGTCCGGGTCCGGGTCCGGTTCCGGGTCCGGGTAAAGGTCCGGGTCCGGGTCCGGGTCCGGGTCCGGGTCCGGGTCCGGGTCCGGGTAAGGTTCCGGGTCCGGGTCTGGGTCCGGGTCCGGGTCCGGGTCCGGGTCCGGGTCCGGGTCCGGGTCCGGGTCCGGGTCCGGGTCTGGGTCCGGGTCAGGGTCCGGGTCTGGGTCCGGTTGCGGGTCCGGGTCCGGGTCCGCGTCCGGGTCGGGGTCCAGGTCCGGGTAAGGGTCCGGGTCCAGGTCAGTGTCCGGGTCCAGGTCCGGGTCCGGGTCCGGGTTCCGGGTCGGGGTCCGGGTAAGGGTCCGGGTCCGGGTAAGGGTCCGGGTCCGGGTCCGGGTCCGGGTCCGGGTCTGGGTCCGGGTCCTGGTAAGGGTCCGGGTAAGGGTCCGGGTCCGAGTCCGGGTCCGGGTCCGGGTCCGGGTCCGGGTCCGGGTCCGGGTCCGGGTCCGGGTCCGGGTAAGGGTCCGGGTCCGGGTCCAGATAAAGGTCCTGCTCCGGCTCCGGCTCCGGGTCCGGGTCTGGGTCCAGGTAAGGGTCCGGGTCTGGGTCAGGGTCCTGGTCCGGGTCCGGGTCCGGATCCGGATCCGGGTCCGGGTCTGGTTCCGGTTCCGGGTCTGGGTAAAGGTCCGGGTCCGGGTCCGGGTCCGGGTCAGGGTCCGGGTCCGGGTCTGGATCCGGGTCCGGGTAAGGGTCCGGGTCCGGGTCCGGGTCCGGGTCCGGGTCTGGTTCCGGTTCCGGGTCTGGGTAAAGGTCCGGGTCCGGGTCCGGGTCCGGGTCAGGGTCCGGGTCCGGGTCTGGATCCGGGTCCGAGTAAGGGTCCGGGTCCGGGTCCGGGTCCGGGTCCGGGTCCGGTTCCGGGTCCGGGTAAAGGTCCGGGTCCGGGTCCGGGTCCGGGTCCGGGTCCGGGTAAGGTTCCGGGTCCGGGTCCGCGTCCGGGTCCGGGTCCGTGTCCGGGTCCGGGTCTGGGTCCGGGTCAGGGTCCGGGTCTGGGTCCGGTTGCGGGTCCGGGTCCGGGTCCCCGTCCGGGTCGGGGTCCAGGTCCGGGTAAGGTTCCGGGTCCGGGTCTGTGTCCGGGTCCAGGTCTGGTTCCGGTTCCGGTTCCGGTTCCGGGTAAGGGTCCGGTTCCGGGTCCGGGTCCGGGTCCGGGTCCGGGTCCGGGTCCGGGTCCGGGTCCGGGTCCGGGTCCGGGTCCGGGTCCGGGTAAGGGTCCGGGTCCGGGTCCGGGTCTGGGTCCGGGTCCTGGTAAGGGTCCGGGTAAGGGTCCGGGTCCGAGTCCTGGTCCGGGTCCGGGTCCGGGTCCGGGTCCGGGTAAGGGTCCGGGTCTGGGTCCGGTTGCGGGTCCGGGTCCGGGTCCCCGTCCGGGTCGGGGTCCAGGTCCGGGTAAGGGTCCGGGTCCGGGTCTGTTTCCGGGTCCAGGTCTGGTTCCGGTTCCGGTTCCGGTTCCGGGTAAGGGTCCGGTTCCGGGTCCGGGTCCGGGTCCGGGTCCGGGTCCGGGTCCGGGTCCGGGTCCGGGTAAGGGTCCGGGTCAGGGTCCGGGTCTGGGTCCGGTTGCGGGTCCGGGTCCGGGTCCGCGTCCGGGTCGGGGTCCAGGTCCGGGTAAGGGTCCGGGTCCGGGTCAGTGTCCGGGTCCAGGTCCGGGTCCGGGTCCGGGTAAGGGTCCGGGTCCGGGTCCGGGTAAGGGTCCGGGTCCGGGTCCGGGTCCGGGTCTGGGTCCGGGTCTGGGTCCAGGTAAGGGTCCGGGTCTGGGTCAGGGTCCGGGTCCGGGTCCGGGTCCGGATCCGGGTCCGGGTCTGGTTCCGGTTCCGGGTCTGGGTAAAGGTCCGGGTCCGGGTCCGGGTCCGGGTCAGGGTCCGGGTCCGGGTCTGGATCCGGGTCCGGGTAAGGGTCCGGGTCCGGGTCCGTGTCCGGGTCCGGGTCTGGGTCCGGGTCAGGGTCCGGGTCTGGGTCCGGTTGCGGGTCCGGGTCCGGGTCCCCGTCCGGGTCGGGGTCCAGGTCCGGGTAAGGTTCCGGGTCCGGGTCTGTGTCCGGGTCCAGGTCTGGTTCCGGTTCCGGTTCCGGTTCCGGGTAAGGGTCCGGTTCCGGGTCCGGGTCCGGGTCCGGGTCCGGGTCCGGGTCCGGGTCCGGGTCCGGGTCCGGGTCCGGGTCCGGGTCCGGGTAAGGGTCCGGGTCCGGGTCCGGGTCTGGGTCCGGGTCCTGGTAAGGGTCCGGGTAAGGGTCCGGGTCCGAGTCCTGGTCCGGGTCCGGGTCCGGGTCCGGGTCCGGGTAAGGGTCCGGGTCTGGGTCCGGTTGCGGGTCCGGGTCCGGGTCCCCGTCCGGGTCGGGGTCCAGGTCCGGGTAAGGGTCCGGGTCCGGGTCTGTTTCCGGGTCCAGGTCTGGTTCCGGTTCCGGTTCCGGTTCCGGGTAAGGGTCCGGTTCCGGGTCCGGGTCCGGGTCCGGGTCCGGGTCCGGGTCCGGGTCCGGGTCCGGGTAAGGGTCCGGGTCAGGGTCCGGGTCTGGGTCCGGTTGCGGGTCCGGGTCCGGGTCCGCGTCCGGGTCGGGGTCCAGGTCCGGGTAAGGGTCCGGGTCCGGGTCCGGGTCAGTGTCCGGGTCCAGGTCCGGGTCCGGGTCCGGGTAAGGGTCCGGGTCCGGGTCCGGGTAAGGGTCCGGGTCCGGGTCCGGGTCCGGGTCTGGGTCCGGGTCTGGGTCCAGGTAAGGGTCCGGGTCTGGGTCAGGGTCCGGGTCCGGGTCCGGGTCCGGATCCGGGTCCGGGTCTGGTTCCGGTTCCGGGTCTGGGTAAAGGTCCGGGTCCGGGTCCGGGTCCGGGTCAGGGTCCGGGTCCGGGTCTGGATCCGGGTCCGGGTAAGGGTCCGGGTCCGGGTCCGGGTCCGGGTCCGGGTCTGGTTCCGGTTCCGGGTCTGGGTAAAGGTCCGGGTCCGGGTCCGGGTCCGGGTCAGGGTCCGGGTCCGGGTCTGGATCCGGGTCCGGGTAAGGGTCCGGGTCCGGGTCCGGGTCCGGGTCCGGGTCCGGTTCCGGGTCCGGGTAAAGGTCCGGGTCCGGGTCCGGGTCCGGGTCCGGGTCCGGGTAAGGTTCCGGGTCCGGGTCCGCGTCCGGGTCCGGGTCCGTGTCCGTGTCCGGGTCTGGGTCCGGGTCAGGGTCCGGGTCTGGGTCCGGTTGCGGGTCCGGGTCCGGGTCCCCGTCCGGGTCGGGGTCCAGGTCCGGGTAAGGGTCCGGGTCCGGGTCTGTGTCCGGGTCCAGGTCTGGTTCCGGTTCCGGTTCCGGGTAAGGGTCCGGTTCCGGGTCCGGGTCCGGGTCCGGGTCCGGGTCCGGGTCCGGGTCCGGGTCCGGGTCCGGGTCCGGGTAAGGGTCCGGGTCCGGGTCCGGGTCTGGGTCCGGGTCCTGGTAAGGGTCCGGGTAAGGGTCCGGGTCCGAGTCCGGGTCCGGGTCCGGGTCCGGGTCCGGGTCCGGGTCCGGGTCCGGGTAAGGGTCCGGGTCCGGGTCCGGATAAAGGTCCGGCTCCGGCTCCGGCTCCGGGTCCGGGTCTGGGTAAAGGTCCGGGTCCGGGTCAGGGTCCGGGTCCGGGTCTGGATCCGGGTCCGGGTAAGGGTCCGGGTCCGGGTCCGGGTCCGGGTCCGGGTCCGGTTCCGGGTCCGGGTAAAGGTCCGGGTCCGGGTCCGGGTCCGGGTCCGGGTCCGGGTAAGGTTCCGGGTCCGGGTCCGCGTCCGGGTCCGGGTCCGTGTCCGGGTCCGGGTCTGGGTCCGGGTCAGGGTCCGGGTCTGGGTCCGGTTGCGGGTCCGGGTCCGGGTCCCCGTCCGGGTCGGGGTCCAGGTCCGGGTAAGGGTCCGGGTCCGGGTCTGTTTCCGGGTCCAGGTCTGGTTCCGGTTCCGGTTCCGGTTCCGGGTAAGGGTCCGGTTCCGGTTCCGGTTCCGGGTCCGGGTCCGGTTCCGGGTCCGGGTCCGGGTCCGGGTCCGGGTCCGGGTCCGGGTAAGGGTCCGGGTCCGGGTCCGGGTCTGGGTCCGGGTCCTGGTAAGGGTCCGGGTAAGGGTCCGGGTCCGAGTCCGGGTCCGGGTCCGGGTCCGGGTCCGGGTAAGGGTCCGGGTCCGGGTCCGGGTAAGGGTCCGGGTCCGGGTCCGGGTGCGGGTCCGGGTCCGGGTCTGGGTCCAGGTAAGGGTCCTGGTCTGGGTCAGGGTCCGGGTCCGGGTCCGGGTCCGGATCCGGGTCCGGGTCTGGTTCCGGTTCCGGGTCTGGGTAAAGGTCCGGGTCCGGGTCCGGGTCCGGGTCAGGGTCCGGGTCCGGGTCTGGATCCGGGTCCGGGTAAGGGTCCGGGTCCGGGTCCGGGTCCGGGTCCGGGTCTGGTTCCGGTTCCGGGTCTGGGTAAAGGTCCGGGTCCGGGTCCGGGTCCGGGTCAGGGTCCGGGTCCGGGTCTGGATCCGGGTCCGGGTAAGGGTCCGGGTCCGGGTCCGGGTCCGGGTCCGGGTCCGGGTCCGGTTCCGGGTCCGGGTAAAGGTCCGGGTCCGGGTCCGGGTCCGGGTCCGGGTCCGGGTAAGGTTCCGGGTCCGGGTCCGCGTCCGGGTCCGGGTCCGTGTCCGGGTCCGGGTCTGGGTCCGGGTCAGGGTCCGGGTCTGGGTCCGGTTGCGGGTCCGGGTCCGGGTCCCCGTCCGGGTCGGGGTCCAGGTCCGGGTAAGGGTCCGGGTCCGGGTCTGTTTCCGGGTCCAGGTCTGGTTCCGGTTCCGGTTCCGGTTCCGGGTAAGGGTCCGGTTCCGGTTCCGGTTCCGGGGTCCGGGTCCGGGTCCGGGTCCGGGTCCGGGTCCGGGTCCGGGTCCGGGTAAGGGTCCGGGTCCGGGTCCGGGTCTGGGTCCGGGTCCTGGTAAGGGTCCGGGTCAGGGTCCGGGTCCGGGTCTGTATCCGGGTCCGGGTAAGGGTCCGGGTCCGGGTCCGGGTCCGGGTCCGGGTCTGGTTCCGGTTCCGGGTCTGGGTAAAGGTCCGGGTCCGGGTCCGGGTCCGGGTCAGGGTCCGGGTCCGGGTCTGGATCCGGGTCCGGGTAAGGGTCCGGGTCCGGGTCCGGGTCCAGGTCCGGGTCCGGTTCCGGGTCCGGGTAAAGGTCCGGGTCCGGGTCCGGGTCCGGGTCCGGGTCCGGGTCCGGGTCCGGGTCCGGGTAAGGTTCCGGGTCCGGGTCCGGGTCCGGGTCGGGGTCCGGATAAAGGTCCGGCTCCGGCTCCGGCTCCGGGTCTGGGTCTGGGTAAAGTTCCGGGTCCGGGTCCGGGTCCGGGTCAGGGTCCGGGTCCAGGTCTGGATCCGGGTCCGGGTAAGGGTCCGGGTCCGGGTCCGGGTCCGGGTCCGTGTCCGGTTCCGGGTCCGGGTAAACGTCCGGGTCCGGGTCCGGGTCCGGGTCCGGGTCCGGGTAAGGTTCCGGGTCCGGGTCCGCGTCCGGGTCCGGGTCCGTGTCCGGGTCCGGGTCTGGGTCCGGGTCAGGGTCCGGGTCTGGGTCCGGTTGCGGGTCCGGGTCCGGGTCCCCGTCCGGGTCGGGGTCCAGGTCCGGGTAAGGGTCCGGGTCCGGGTCTGTTTCCGGGTCCAGGTCTGGTTCCGGTTCCGGTTCCGGTTCCGGGTAAGGGTCCGGTTCCGGGTCCGGGTCCGGGTCCGGGTCCGGGTCCGGGTCCGGGTCCGGGTAAGGGTCCGGGTCCGGGTCCGGGTCTGGGTCCGGGTCCTGGTAAGGGTCCGGGTAAGGGTCCGGGTCCGAGTCCGGGTCCGGGTCCGGGTCCGGGTCCGGGTCCGGGTCCGGGTAAGGGTCCGGGTCCGGGTCCGGGTCCGGATAAAGGTCCGGCTCCGGCTCCGGCTCCGGGTCCGGGTCTGGGTCCGGGTAAGGGTCCGGGTCTGGGTCAGGGTCCGGGTCCGGGTCCGGGTCCGGGTCCGGGTCCGGGTCTGGTTCCGGTTCCGGGTCTGGGTAAAGGTCCGGGTCCTGGTCCGGGTCCGGGTCAGGGTCCGGGTCCGGGTCTGTATCCGGGTCCGGGTAAGGGTCCGGGTCCGGGTCCGGGTCCGGGTCCGGGTCCGGGTCCGGGTCCGGGTCCGGGTCCGGGTCCGGGTCCGGGTCCGGGTCCGGGTCCGGGTCCGGGTCTGGGTCCAGGTAAGGGTCCGGGTCTGGGTCAGGGTCCGGGTCCGGGTCCGGGTCCGGATCCGGGTCCGGGTCTGGTTCCGGTTCCGGGTCTGGGTAAAGGTCCGGGTCCGGGTCCGGGTCCGGGTCAGGGTCCGGGTCCGGGTCCGGGTCCGGGTAAGGGTCCGGGTCCGGGTCCGGATAAAGGTCCGGCTCCGGCTCCGGCTCCGGGTCCGGGTCTGTGTCCGGGTAAGGGTCCGGGTCTGGGTCAGGGTCCGGGTCCGGGTCCGGGTCCGGGTCCGGGTCCGGGTCTGGTTCCGGTTCCGGGTCTGGGTAAAGGTCCGGGTCCGGGTCCGGGTCCGGGTCAGGGTCCGGGTCCGGGTCTGTATCCGGGTCCGGGTAAGGGTCCGGGTCCGGGTCCGGGTCCGGGTCCGGGTCTGGTTCCGGTTCCGGGTCTGGGTAAAGGTCCGGGTCCGGGTCCGGGTCCGGGTCAGGGTCCGGGTCCGGGTCTGGATCCGGGTCCGGGTAAGGGTCCGGGTCCGGGTCCGGGTCCGGGTCCGGGTCCGGTTCCGGGTCCGGGTAAAGGTCCGGGTCCGGGTCCGGGTCCGGGTCCGGGTCCGGGTCCGGGTCCGGGTAAGGTTCCGGGTCCGGGTCCGGGTCCGGGTCCGGGTCCGGATAAAGGTCCGGCTCCGGCTCCGGCTCCGGGTCTGGGTCTGGGTAAAGTTCCGGGTCCGGGTCCGGGTCCGGGTCAGGGTCCGGGTCCTGGTCTGGATCCGGGTCCGGGTAAGGGTCCGGGTCCGGGTCCGGGTCCGGGTCCGTGTCCGGTTCCGTGTCCGGGTAAAGGTCCGGGTCCGGGTCCGGGTCCGGGTCCGGGTCCGGGTAAGGTTCCGGGTCCGGGTCCGCGTCCGGGTCCGGGTCCGTGTCCGTGTCCGGGTCTGGGTCCGGGTCAGGGTCCGGGTCTGGGTCCGGTTGCGGGTCCGGGTCCGGGTCCCCGTCCGGGTCGGGGTCCAGGTCCGGGTAAGGGTCCGGGTCCGGGTCTGTTTCCGGGTCCAGGTCTGGTTCCGGTTCCGGTTCCGGTTCCGGGTAAGGGTCCGGTTCCGGGTCCGGGTCCGGGTCCGGGTCCGGGTCCGGGTCCGGGTCCGGGTCCGGGTAAGGGTCCGGGTCCGGGTCCGGGTCTGGGTCCGGGTCCTGGTAAGGGTCCGGGTAAGGGTCCGGGTCCGAGTCCGGGTCCGGGTCCGGGTCCGGGTCCGGGTCCGGGTAAGGGTCCGGGTCCGGGTCCGGATAAAGGTCCGGCTCCGGCTCCGGCTCCGGGTCCGAGTCTGGGTCCGGGTAAGGGTCCGGGTCTGGGTCAGGGTCCGGGTCCGGGTCCGGGTCCGGGTCCGGGTCCGGGTCTGGTTCCGGTTCCGGGTCTGGGTAAAGGTCCGGGTCCTGGTCCGGGTCCGGGTCCGGGTCAGGGTCCGGGTCCGGGTCTGTATCCGGGTCCGGGTAAGGGTCCGGGTCCGGGTCCGGGTCCGGGTCCGGGTCTGGTTCCGGTTCCGGGTCTGGGTAAAGGTCCGGGTCCGGGTCCGGGTCCGGGTCAGGGTCCAGGTCCGGGTCTGGATCCGGGTCCGGGTAAGGGTCCGGGTCCGGGTCCGGTTCCGGGTCCGGGTAAAGGTCCGGGTCCGGGTCCGGGTCCGGGTCCGGGTCCGGGTCCGGGTCCGGGTAAGGTTCCGGGTCCGGGTCCGGGTCCGGGTCCGGGTCCGGGTCCGGGTCCGGGTCCGGGTCCGGGTCCGGGTCCGGGTCCGGGTCCGGGTCTGGGTCCGGGTCAGGGTCCGGGTCTGGGTCCGGTTGCGGGTCCGGGTCCGGGTCCGCGTCTGGGTCGGGGTCCAGGTCCGGGTAAGGGTCCGGGTCCGGGTCAGTGTCCGGGTCCAGGTCCGGGTCCGGGTCCGGGTAAGGGTCCGGGTCCGGGTCCGGGTAAGGGTCCGGGTCCGGGTCCGGGTCCGGGTCCGGGTCTGGGTCCAGGTAAGGGTCCGGGTCTGGGTCAGGGTCCGGGTCCGGGTCCGGGTCCGGATCCGGGTCCGGGTCTGGTTCCGGTTCCGGGTCTGGGTAAAGGTCCGGGTCCGGGTCCGGGTCCGGGTCAGGGTCCGGGTCCGGGTCTGGATCCGGGTCCGGGTAAGGGTCCGGGTCCGGGTCCGGGTCCGGGTCCGGGTCTGGTTCCGGTTCCGGGTCTGGGTAAAGGTCCGGGTCCGGGTCCGGGTCCGGGTCAGTGTCCGGGTCCGGGTCTGGATCCGGGTCCGGGTAAGGGTCCGGGTCCGGGTCCGGGTCCGGGTCCGGGTCCGGTTCCGGGTCCGGGTAAAGGTCCGTGTCCGGGTCCGGGTCCGTGTCCGGGTCCGGGTCTGGGTCCGGGTCAGGGTCCGGGTCTGGGTCCGGTTGCGGGTCCGGGTCCGGGTCCCCGTCCGGGTCGGGGTCCAGGTCCGGGTAAGGGTCCGGGTCCGGGTCTGTGTCCGGGTCCAGGTCTGGTTCCGGTTCCGGTTCCGGTTCCGGGTAAGGGTCCGGTTCCGGTTCCGGGTCCGGGTCCGGGTCCGGGTCCGGGTCCGGGTCCGGGTCCGGGTCCGGGTCCGGGTAAGGGTCCGGGTCCGGGTCCGGGTCTGGGTCCGGGTCCTGGTAAGGGTCCGGGTAAGGGTCCGGGTCCGAGTCCGGGTCCGGGTCCGGGTCCGGGTCCGGGTCCGGGTAAGGGTCCGGGTCCGGGTCCGGATAAAGGTCCGGCTCCGGCTCCGGCTCCGGGTCCGGGTCTGGGTAAAGGTCCGGGTCCGGGTCCGGGTCCGGGTCAGGGTCCGGGTCCGGGTCTGGATCCGGGTCCGGGTAAGGGTCCGGGTCCGGGTCCGGGTCCGGGTCCGGGTCCGGTTCCGGGTCCGGGTCCGCGTCCGGGTCCGGGTCCGTGTCCGGGTCCGGGTCCGGGTCTGGGTCCGGGTCAGGGTCCGGGTCTGGGTCCGGTTGCGGGTCCGGGTCCGGGTCCCCGTCCGGGTCGGGGTCCAGGTCCGGGTAAGGGTCCGGGTCCGGGTCTGTTTCCGGGTCCAGGTCCGGTTCCGGTTCCGGTTCCGGTTCCGGGTAAGGGTCCGGTTCCGGTTCCGGGTCCGGGTCCGGGTCCGGGTCCGGGTCCGGGTCCGGGTCCGGGTCCGGGTCCGGGTCCGGGTAAGGGTCCGGGTCCGGGTCCGGGTCTGGGTCCGGGTCCTGGTAAGGGTCCGGGTAAGGGTCCGGGTCCGAGTCCGGGTCCGGGTCCGGGTCCGGGTCCGGGTCCGGGTAAGGGTCCGGGTCCGGGTCCGGATAAAGGTCCGGCTCCGGCTCCGGCTCCGGGTCCGGGTCTGGGTCCGGGTAAGGGTCCGGGTCTGGGTCAGGGTCCGGGTCCGGGTCCGGGTCCGGGTCCGGGTCCGGGTCTGGTTCCGGTTCCGGGTCTGGGTAAAGGTCCGGGTCCGGGTCCGGGTCCGGGTCACGGTCCGGGTCCGGGTCTGTATCCGGGTCCGGGTAAGGGTCCGGGTCCGGGTCCGGGTCCGGTTCCGGGTCTGGTTCCGGTTCCGGGTCTGGGTAAAGGTCCGGGTCCGGGTCCGGGTCCGGGTCAGGGTCCGGGTCCGGGTCTGGATCCGGGTCCGGGTAAGGGTCCGGGTCCGGGTCCGGGTCCGGGTCCGGGTCCGGGTAAGGGTCCGGGTCTGTGTCGGGGTCTGGGTCCGGGTCCGGGTAAGAGTCCGGGTCCGGGTCCGGGTCCGGGTCTGGGTAAGGGTCCGGGTCCGGGACCCGGTCCGGGTCCGGGTAAGGGTCCGGGTCCGGGTCCGGGTCCGGGTCCGGGTCCGGGTAAGTGTCCGGATCCGGATACGGGTCCGGGTCCAGATCCGGGTCCGGGTCCGGGTCCGGGTCCGGGTAAGGGTCTGGGTCCGGGTCCGGGTCCGGGTCCGGGTAAGGGTCCGGGTCTGTGTCGGGGTCTGGGTCCGGGTCCGGGTAAGAGTCCGGGTCCGGGTCCGGGTCCGGGTCCGGGTAAGGGTCCGGGTCCGGGTCCCGGTCCGGGTCCGGGTCCGGGTCCGGGTCCGGGTCCGGGTCCGGGTCCGGGTCCGGGTCCGGGTCTGGGTAAGGGTCCGGGTCCGGGTCCCGGTCCGGGTCCGGGTCCGGGTCCGGGTCCGCGTCCGGGTCAGTGTCCGGGTCCGGGTCCGGGTCCGGGTCCGGGTCCGGGTCCGGGTCCGGGTCCGGGTCCGGGTAAGGGTCCGGGTAAGGGTCCGGGTCCGGGTCCGGGTCCGGGTCCGGGTCCGGGTCCGGGTCCGGGTCCGGGTCCGGGTCCAGGTAAGGGTCCGGGTCCGGGTCCGGGTATGGGTCCGGGTCCGGGTCCGGGTCCGGGTAAGGGTCCGGGTCCATGTCCGGGTCCGGGTCCGGGTCCGGGTAAGGGTCCGGGTCCGGGTCCGGGTCCGGGTCCGGTTCTGGTTCCGGGTCCGGGTAAAGGTCCGGGTCCGGGTCCGGGTCCGGGTCCGGGTCCGGGTCCGGGTCCGGGTAAGGGTCCGGGTCCGGGTCCGGGTCTGGGTCCGGGTCCTGGTAAGGGTCCGGGTAAGGGTCCGGGTCCGAGTCCAGGTCCGGGTCCGGGTCCGGGTCCGGGTCCGGGTAAGGGTCCGGGTCCGGGTCCGGATAAAGGTCCGGCTCCGGCTCCGGCTCCGGGTCCGGGTCCGGGTCTGGGTCCGGGTAAGGGTCCGGGTCTGGGTCAGGGTCCGGGTCCGGGTCCGGGTCCGGGTCAGGGTCCGGGTCCGGGTCTGGATCCGGGTCCGGGTAAGGGTCCGGGTCCGGGTCCGGGTCCGGGTCCGGGTCCGGGTCTGGTTCCGGTTCCGGGTCTGGGTAAAGGTCCGGGTCCGGGTCCGGGTCCGGGTCAGGGTCCGGGTCCGGGTCTGGATCCGGGTCCGGGTAAGGGTCCGGGTCCGGGTCCGGGTCCGGGTCCTGGTCCGGTTCCGGGTCCGGGTAAGGGTCCGGGTCCGGGTCCGGGTCCGGGTCCGGGTCCGCGTCCGGATCCGGGTCCGGGTCCGGGTAAGGGTCCGGGTCCGGGTCAGTGTCCGGGTCCGGGTCCGGGTCCGGGTCCGGGTCCGGGTCCGGGTCCGGGTCCGGGTCCGGGTAAGGGTCCGGGTCTGTGTCGGGGTCTGGGTCCGGGTCCGGGTAAGAGTCCGGGTCCGGGTCCGGGTCCGGGTCTGGGTAAGGGTCCGGGTCCGGGACCCGGTCCGGGTCCGGGTAAGGGTCCGGGTCCGGGTCCGGGTCCGGGTCCGGGTCCGGGTCCGGGTAAGTGTCCGGATCCGGATACGGGTCCGGGTCCAGATCCGGGTCCGGGTCCGGGTCCGGGTCCGGGTAAGGGTCTGGGTCCGGGTCCGGGTCCGGGTCCGGGTAAGGGTCCGGGTCTGTGTCGGGGTCTGGGTCCGGGTCCGGGTAAGAGTCCGGGTCCGGGTCCGGGTCCGGGTCTGGGTAAGGGTCCGGGTCCGGGTCCCGGTCCGGGTCCGGGTCCGGGTCCGGGTCCGGGTCCGGGTCCGGGTCCGGGTCCGGGTCCGGGTCTGGGTAAGGGTCCGGGTCCGGGTCCCGGTCCGGGTCCGGGTCCGGGTCCGGGTCCGCGTCCGGGTCAGTGTCCGGGTCCGGGTCCGGGTCCGGGTCCGGGTCCGGGTCCGGGTCCGGGTCCGGGTCCGGGAAAGGGTCCGGGTAAGGGTCCGGGTCCGGGTCCAGGTCCGGGTCCGGGTCCGGGTCCGGGTCCGGGTCCAGGTAAGGGTCCGGGTCCGGGTCCGGGTATGGGTCCGGGTCCGGGTCCGGGTCCGGGTAAGGGTCCGGGTCCATGTCCGGGTCCGGGTCCGGGTCCGGGTAAGGGTCCGGGTCCGGGTCCGGGTCCGGGTCCGGTTCTGGTTCCGGGTCCGGGTAAAGGTCCGGGTCCGGGTCCGGGTCCGGGTAAGGGTCCGGGTCCGGGTCCGGGTCCGGGTCAGGGTCCGGTTCCGGTTCCGGGTCCGGGTCCGGGTCCGGGTCCGGGTCCGGCTCCGGGTCCGGGTAAGGTTCCGGGTCCGGGTCCGGGTCCGGGTCCTGGTCCGGGTCCGGGTCCGGGTCCGGGTCCGGGTCCGGGTCCGGGTCCGGGTCAGTGTCCGGGTCCGGATCCGTGTCCGGGTCCTGGTCCGGGTCCTGGTAAGGGTCAGGGTCCGGGTCCGGGTCCGGGTCCGGGTCCGGGTCCCGGTCCGCGTCTGTGTCCGGGTCCAGGTCCGGGTAAGGGTCCGGGTCCGTGTCAGGGTCCGGGTCCAGGTCCGGTTCCGGGTCCGGTTCCGGTTCCGGGTCCGGGTCCGGTTCCGGGTCCGGGTCCGGGTCCGGGTCCGGGTCCGGGTAAGGTTCCGGGTCCGGGTCCGGGTAAGGGTCCGGGTCCGGGTCCGGGTCCTGGTCCAGGTAAGGGTCCAGGTCCGGGTCCGGGTCCGGGTCCGGGTCCGGGTCCGGGTCCGGGTCCGGTTCCGGTTCCGGTTCCGGGTAAGGGTCCGGGTCCGGGTCCGGGTCCGGGTCCGGGTCCGGGTAAGGGTCCGGGTCCGGGTCCGGGTCCGGGTCCGGGTCCGGGTCCGGGTAAGGGTCTGGGTCCGGGTCCGGGTAAGGGTCCGGGTCCGGGACCCGGTCCGGGTCCGGGTCCGGGTCCGGGTCCGGTTCCGGTTCCGGTTCCGGGTAAGGGTCCGGGTCCGGGTCCGGGTCCGGGTCCGGGTCCGGGTAAGGGTCCGGGTCCGGGTCCGGGTCCAGGTCCGGGTCCGGGTCCGGGTAAGGGTCCGGGTCCGGGTCCGGGTCTGGGTAAGGGTCTGGGTCCGGGTCCGGGTCCGGGTAAGGGTCCGGGTCTGTGTCGGGGTCCCGGTCCGGGTCCGGGTCCCGGTCCCGGTCCGGGTCCGGGTCCGGGTCCGGGTCCGGGTCCGGGTCCGGGTCCGGGTCCGGGTCCGGGTCTGGGTAAGGGTCCGGGTCCGGGTCCCGGTCCGGGTCCGGGTCCGGGTCCGGGTCCGGGTCTGGGTCAGGGTCCGGGTCCGGGTCAGGGTCCGGGTCCGGGTCCGGGTCCGGGTCCGGGTCCGGGTCCGGGTCCGGGTCCGGGTCCAGGTAAGGGTCCGGGTCCGGGTCCGGGTCTGGGTCCGGGTCCGGGTCCGTGTCCGGGTAAGGGTCCGGGTCCATGTCCGGGTCCGGGTCCGGGTCCGGGTAAAGGTCCGGGTCCGGGTCCGGGTCCGGGTCCGGGTAAGGGTCCGGGTCCGGGTCCGGGTCCGGGTCAGGGTCCGGTTCCGGTTCCGGGTCCGGGTCCGGGTCCGGGTCCGGGTCCGGGTCCGGGTCCGGGTAAGGTTCCGGGTCCGGGTCCAGGTCCGGGTCCTGGTCCGGGTCCGGGTCCGGGTCCGGGTCCGGGTCCGGGTCCGGGTCCGGGTCAGTGTCCGGGTCCGGATCCGTGTCCGGGTCCGGGTCCGGGTCCTGGTAAGGGTCAGGGTCCGGGTCCGGGTCCGGGTCCGGGTCCGAGTCCCGGTCCGCGTCTGGGTCCGGGTCCAGGTCCGGGTAAGGGTCCGGGTCCGTGTCAGGGTCCGGGTCCAGGTCCGGTTCCGGGTCCGGTTCCGGTTCCGGGTCCGGGTCCGGCTCCGGGTCCGGGTCCGGGTCCGGGTCCGGGTCCGGGTAAGGTTCCGGGTCCGGGTCCGGGTAAGGGTCCGGGTCCGGGTCCGGGTCCGGGTCCAGGTAAGGGTCCAGGTCCGGTTCCGGTTCCGGTTCCGGTTCCGGGTCCGGCTCCGGCTCCGGCTCCGGGTCCGGGTCCGGGTCCGGGTCCGGGTAAGGTTCCGGGTCCGGGTCCGGGTAAGGGTCCGGGTCCGGGTCCGGGTCCGGGTCCAGGTAAGGGTCCAGGTCCGGGCCCGGGTCCGGGTCCGGTTCCGGTTCCGGTTCCGGGTAAGGGTCCGGGTAAGGGTCCGGGTCCGGGTCCGGGTCCGGGTCCGGGTCCTGGTAAGGGTCCGGGTAAGGGTCCGGGTCCGGGTCCGGGTCCGGGTCCGGGTCCGGGTCCGGGTCCGGGTCCGGGTAAGGGTCCGGGTCCGGATAAAGGTCCGGCTCCGGCTCCGGCTCCGGGTCCAGGTCTGGGTCCGGGTAAGGGTCCGGGTCTGGGTCCGGGTCCGGGTCCGGGTCCGGGTCCGGGTCCGGTTCCGGTTCCAGGTCTGGGTAAAGGTCCGGGTCAGGGTCCGGGTCCGGGTCCGGGTCCGGGTCCGGGTCCGGGTCCGGGTAAGGGTCCGGGCAAGGGTCCGGGTCCGGGTCCGGGTCTGGGTCCGGGTCCGGGTCCGGGTCCGGGTCCGGGTCCAGGTAAGGGTCCGGGTCCGGGTCCGGGTCCGGGTCCGGGTCCGGGTCCGGGTCCATGTCCGGGTCCGGGTCCGGGTCCGGGTAAGGGTCCGGGTCCGGGTCCGGGTCCGGGTCCGGGTAACGGTCCGGGTCCGGGTCCGGGTCCGGGTCCGGGTCCGGGTCCGGGTCCGGGTCCGGGTAAAGGTCCGGGTCCGGGTCCGGGTCCGGGTCCGGGTCCGGGTAAGGTTCCGGGTCCGGGTCCGGGTAAGGGTCCGGGTCCGGGTCCGGGTCCGGGTCCAGGTAAGGGTCCAGGTCCGGTTCCGGTTCCGGTTCCGGTTCCGGGTCCGGCTCCGGCTCCGGCTCCGGGTCCGGGTCCGGGTCCGGGTCCGGGTAAGGTTCCGGGTCCGGGTCCGGGTAAGGGTCCGGGTCCGGGTCCGGGTCCGGGTCCAGGTAAGGGTCCAGGTCCGGGCCCGGGTCCGGGTCCGGTTCCGGTTCCGGTTCCGGGTAAGGGTCCCGGGTAAGGGTCCGGGTCCGGGTCCGGGTCCGGGTCCGGGTCCTGGTAAGGGTCCGGGTAAGGGTCCGGGTCCGGGGTCCGGGTCCGGGTCCGGGTCCGGGTCCGGGTCCGGGTCCGGGTAAGGGTCCGGGTCCGGATAAAGGTCCGGCTCCGGCTCCGGCTCCGGGTCCAGGTCTGGGTCCGGGTAAGGGTCCGGGTCTGGGTCCGGGTCCGGGTCCGGGTCCGGGTCCGGGGTCCGGTTCCGGTTCCAGGTCTGGGTAAAGGTCCGGGTCAGGGTCCGGGTCCGGGTCCGGGTCCGGGTCCGGGTCCGGGTCCGGGTAAGGGTCCGGGCAAGGGTCCGGGTCCGGGTCCGGGTCTGGGTCCGGGTCCGGGTCCGGGTCCGGGTCCGGGTCCAGGTAAGGGTCCGGGTCCGGGTCCGGGTCCGGGTCCGGGTCCGGGTCCGGGTCCATGTCCGGGTCCGGGTCCGGGTCCGGGTAAGGGTCCGGGTCCGGGTCCGGGTCCGGGTCCGGGTAACGGTCCGGGTCCGGGTCCGGGTCCGGGTCCGGGTCCGGGTCCGGGTAAAGGTCCGGGTCCGGGTCCGGGTCCGGGTCCGGGTCCGGGTCCGGGTAAGGTTCCGGGTCCGGGTCCGGGTCCGGGTCCGGGTCCGGGTCCGGGTCCGGGTCCGGGTCCGGGTCTGGGTCCGGGTCAAGGTCCGGGTCCGGGTCCGGGTCCGGGTCCGGGTCCTGGTAAGGGTCCGGGTCCGGGTCCGGGTCCGGGTCCGGGTCCGGGTAAGGGTCCGAGTCCGGGTCCGGGTCCGGGTCCGGGTCCGGGTAAGGGTCCGGGTCCGGGTCCGGGTCCGGGTCCGGGTCCGGGTCCGGGTCCGGGTCCGGGTCCGGGTCCGGGTCCGGGTAAGAGTCCGGGTCCGGTTCCGGGTCCGGGTCCGGGTAAGGGTCCGGGTCTGGGTCGGGGTCCGGGTCCGGGTCCGGGTAAGGGTCCGGGTCCGGGTCCGGGTCCAGGTCCGGGTCCGGGTCCGGGTCCGGGTCCGGGTCCGGGTCCGGGTAAGGGTCCGGGTCCGGGTCCGGGTAAGGGTCCGGGCAAGGGTCCGGGTCCGGGTCCGGGTCCGGGTCCGGGTCCGGGTCCGGGTCCGGGTCCGGGTCCGGGTCCAGGTAAGGGTCCGGGTCCGGGTCCGGGTCCGGGTCCGGGTCCGGGTCCAGGTCCGGGTCCGGGTAAGGGTCCGGGTCCATGTCCGGGTCCGGGTCCGGGTCCGGGTAAGGGTCCGGGTCCAGGTCCGGGTCCGGTTTCGGTTCCGGGTCCGGGTAAAGGTCCGGGTCCGGGTCCGAGTCCGGGTCCGGGTAAGGGTCCGGGTCCGGGTCCGGGTCCGGGTCCGGGTCCGGGTCCGGGTAAAGGTCCGGGTCCGGGTCCGGGTCCGGGTCCGGGTCCGGGTCCGGGTAAGGTTCCGGGTCCGGGTCCGGGTCCGGGTCCGGGTCCGGGTCCGGGTCCGGGTCCGGGTCCGGGTCCGGGTCCGGGTCTGGGTCCGGGTCAAGGTCCGGGTCCGGGTCCGGGTCCGGGTCCGGGTCCTGGTAAGGGTCCGGGTCCGGGTCCGGGTCCGGGTCCGGGTAAGGGTCCGAGTCCGGGTCCGGGTCCGGGTCCGGGTCCGGGTAAGGGTCCGGGTCCGGGTCCGGGTCCGGGTCCGGGTCCGGGTCCGGGTCCGGGTCCGGGTCCGGGTCCGGGTAAGAGTCCGGGTCCGGTTCCGGGTCCGGGTCCGGGTAAGGGTCCGGGTCTGGGTCGGGGTCCGGGTCCGGGTCCGGGTAAGGGTCCGGGTCCGGGTCCGGGTCCAGGTCCGGGTCCGGGTCCGGGTCCGGGTCCGGGTCCGGGTCCGGGTCCGGGTAAGGGTCCGGGTCCATGTCCGGGTCCGGGTCCGGGTCCGGGTCTGGGTCAGGGTCCGGGTCCGGGTCAGGGTCCGGGTCCGGGTCCGGGTCCGGGTCCGGGTCCGGGTCCGGGTCCGGGTCCTGGTAAGGGTCCGGGTAAGGGTCCGGGTCCGGGTCCGGGTCCGGGTCCGGGTCCGGGTCTGGGTCCGGGTGAAGGTCCGGGTCCGGGTCCGGGTCCGGGTCCGGGTCCTGGTAAGGGTCCGGGTCCGGGTCCGGGTCCGGGTCCGGGTCCGGGTAAGGGTCCGAGTCCGGGTCCGGGTCCGGGTCCGGGTCCGGGTAAGGGTCCGGGTCCGGGTCCGGGTCCGGGTCCGGGTCCGGGTCCGGGTCCGGGTCCGGGTCCGGGTAAGAGTCCGGGTCCGGTTCCGGGTCCGGGTCCGGGTAAGGGTCCGGGTCTGGGTCGGGGTCCGGGTCCGGGTCTGGGTCGGGGTCCGGGTCCGGGTCCGGGTAAGGGTCCGGGTCCGGGTCCGGGTCCGGGTCCGGGTCCGGGTCCGGGTCCGGGTCCGGGTAAGGGTCCGGGTCCATGTCCGGGTCCGGGTCCGGGTCCGGGTCCGGGTCCGGGTCCTGGTAAGGGTCCGGGTCCGGGTCCGGGTCCGGGTCCGGGTCCGGGTAAGGGTCCGAGTCCGGGTCCGGGTCCGGGTCCGGGTCCGGGTAAGGGTCCGGGTCCGGGTCCGGGTCCGGGTCCGGGTCCGGGTCCGGGTCCGGGTCCGGGTAAGAGTCCGGGTCCGGTTCCGGGTCCGGGTCCGGGTAAGGGTCCGGGTCTGGGTCGGGGTCCGGGTCCGGGTCCGGGTAAGGGTCCGGGTCCGGGTCCGGGTCCGGGTCCGGGTCCGGGTCCGGGTCCGGGTCCGGGTCCGGGTAAGGGTCCGGGTCCATGTCCGGGTCCGGGTCCGGGTCCGGGTCTGGGTCAGGGTCCGGGTCCGCGTCAGGGTCCGGGTCCGGGTCCGGGTCCGGGTCCGGGTCCGGGTCCGGGTCCGGGTCCGGGTCCGGGTCCGGGTCTGGGTCCGGGTCCGGGTCCGGGTCCGGGTCTGGGTCCGGGTCCGGGTCCGGGTCCGGGTAAGGGTCCGGGTCCGGGTCCGGGTCCGGGTAAAGGTCCGGGTCCGGGTCCGGGTCCAGGTCCGGGTAAGGGTCCGGGTCCGGGTCCGGGTCCGGGTCAGGGTCCGGTTCCGGTTCCGGTTCCGGGTCCGGGTCCGGGTCCGGGTCCGGGTCCGGGTCCGGGTAAGGTTCCGGGTCCGGGTCCGGGTCCGGGTCCTGGTCCGGGTCCGGGTCCGGGTCCGGGTCCGGGTCCGGGTCCGGGTCCGGGTCCGGGTCAGTGTCCGGGTCCGGATCCGTGTCCGGGTCCGTGTCCGGGTCCTGGTAAGGGTCAGGGTCCGGGTCCGGGTCCGGTTCCGGTTCCGGGTCCGGTTCCGGTTCCGGGTCTGTGTCCGGTTCCGGGTCCGGGTCCGGGTCCGGGTCCGGGTCCGGGTAAGGTTCCGTGTCCGGGTCCGGGTAAGGGTCCGGGTCCGGGTCCGAGTCCGGGTCCGGGTCCGGGTAAGGTTCCGGGTCCGGGTCCGGGTAAGGGTCCGGGTCCGGGTCCGGGTCCGGGTCCAGGTAAGGGTCCAGGTCCGGGCCCGGGTCCAGGTCCGGTTCCGGTTCCGGTTCCGGGTAAGGGTCCGGGTAAGGGTCCGGGTCCGGGTCCGGGTCCGGGTCCAGGTCCTGGTAAGGGTCCGGGTAAGGGTCCGGGTCCGGATAAAGGTCCGGCTCCGGCTCCGGCTCCGGCTCCGGGTCCAGGTCTGGGTCCGGGTAAGGGTCCGGGTCTGGGTCCGGGTCCGGGTCCGGGTCCGGGTCCGGTTCCGGTTCCGGGTCTGGGTAAAGGTCCGGGTCCGGGTCCGGGTCCGGATCCGGGTCCGGGTCCGGGTAAGGGTCCGGGTAAGGGTCCGGGTCCGGGTCCGGGTCCGGGTCCGGGTCCGGGTCCGGGTCCGGGTCCGGGTCCAGGTAAGGGTCCGGGTCCGGGTCCGGGTCCGGGTCCGGGTCCGGGTCCGGGTCCGGGTCCGGTTCCGGGTCCGGGTAAGGGTCCGGGTAAGAGTCCGGGTCCGGTTCCGGGTCCGGGTCCGGGTAAGGGTCCGGGTCTGGGTCGGGGTCCGGGTCCGGGTCCGGGTAAGGGTCCGGGTCCGGGTCCGGGTCCAGGTCCGGGTCCGGGTCCGGGTCCGGGTCCGGGTCCGGGTCCGGGTAAGGGTCCGGGTCCATGTCCGGGTCCGGGTCCGGGTCCGGGTCTGGGTCCGGGTCCGGGTCAGGGTCCGGGTCCGGGTCCGGGTCCGGGTCCGGGTCCGGGTCCGGGTCCGGGTCCGGGTCCGGGTCCGGGTCCGGGTCTGGGTCCGGGTCAAGGTCCGGGTCCGGGTCCGGGTCCGGGTCCGGGTCCTGGTAAGGGTCCGGGTCCGGGTCCGGGTCCGGGTCCGGGTCCGGGTAAGGGTCCGAGTCCGGGTCCGGGTCCGGGTCCGGGTCCGGGTAAGGGTCCGGGTCCGGGTCCGGGTCCGGGTCCGGGTCCGGGTCCGGGTCCGGGTCCGGGTCCGGGTCCGGGTAAGAGTCCGGGTCCGGTTCCGGGTCCGGGTCCGGGTAAGGGTCCGGGTCTGGGTCGGGGTCCGGGTCCGGGTCCGGGTAAGGGTAAGGGTCCGGGTCCTGGTCCGGGTCCGGGTCCGGGTCCGGGTCCGGGTCCGGCTCCGGTTCCGGTTCCGGGTCCGGGTCCGGGTAAAGGTCCGGGTCTGGGTCCGGGTCCGGCTCCGGGTCCGGGTCCGGGTAAGGGTCCGGGTCCGGGTCCGGGTCCGGGTCCGGGTCCGGGTCCGGGTCCGGGTCCGGGTAAGGGTAAGGGTCCGGGTCCTGGTCCGGGTCCGGGTCCGGGTCCGGGTCCGGCTCCGGTTCCGGTTCCGGGTCCGGGTCAAGGTAAAGGTCCGGGTCCGGGTCCGGGTCCGGGTCCGGGTCCGGGTCCGGGTAAGGGTCCGGGTCCGGGTCCGGGTCCGGGTCCGGGTCCGGGTCCGGGTCCGGGTCCGGGTCCGGGTAAGGGTCTGGGTCCGGGTCCGGGTCCGGGTCCGGGTAAGGGTCTGGGTCTGGGTCGGGGTCCGGGTCCGGGTCCGGGTCCGGGTAAGGGTCCGGGTCCGGGTCCGGGTCCGGGTAAGGGTCCGGGTCCATGTCCGGGTCCGGGTCCGGGTCCGGGTCCGGGTCCGTGTAAGGGTCCGGGTCCGGGTCCGGGTCCGGGTCCGGGTCCGGGTCCGGGTCCGGGTCCGGGTCCGGGTCCGGGTCCGGGTAAGGTTCCGGTTCCCGGTCCGGTTCCGGGTCCGTGTCCGGGTCCGGGTCCGGGTCCCGGTAAGGGTCCGGGTCCGGGTCCGGGTCCGGGTCCGGTTCCGGGTCCGGGTCCGGGTAAAGGTCCGGGTCCAAGTCCGGGTCCGGGTCCGGGTAAGGGTCCGGGTCCGTGTCCGTGTCCGTGTCCGGGTCCGGGTCCGGGTCCGGGTCCGGGTCAGGGTCCGGGTCCGGGTCCGGGTCCGGGTCCGTGTCCGGGTCCGGGTCCGGGTCCGGGTCCGGGTCCGGATAAGGGTCCGGGTAAGGACCGGGTCCGGGTCTGGGTCCGGGTCCGGGTCCGGGTCCGGGTCCGGGTCCGGGTCCGGGTAAGGGTCTGGGTCCGGATCCGGGTCCGGGTCCGGGTAAGGGTCCGGGTCTGGGTCGGGGTCCGGGTCCGGGTCCGGGTAAGGGTCCGGGTCCGGGTCCGGGTCCGGGTAAGGGTCCGGGTCCGGGTCCGGGTCCGGGTAAGGGTCCGGGTCCGGGTCCGGGTCCGGGTCCGGGTCCGGGTCCGGGTCCGGGTCCGGGTCCAGGTAAGGGTCCAAGTCCGGGTCCGGGTCCGGGTCCGGGTCCGGTTCCTGGTCCGGGTCCGGGTAAGGGTCTGGGTCCGGATCCGGGTCCGGGTCCGGGTAAGGGTCCGGGTAAGGGTCCAGGTCCGGGTCTGGGTCCGGGTCCGGGTCCGGGTCCGGGTAAGGGTCCGGGTCCGGGTCCGGGTCCGGGTCCGGGTCCGGGTCCGGGTCCGGGTAAGGGTCTGGGTCCGGATCCGGGTCCGGGTCCGGGTCCGGGTAAGGGTCCGGGTCTGGGTCGGGGTCCGGGTCCGGGTCCGGGTAAGGGTCCGGGTACGGGTCCGGGTCCGAGTCCGGGTCCGGGTAAGGGTCCGGGTCCGGGTCCGGGTCCGGGTCCGGGTCCGGGTCCGAGTCCGGGTCCGGGTCCGGGTCCGGGTCAGGGTAAGGGTCCGGGTCCGGGTCCGGGTCCGAGTCCGGGTCCGGGTAAGGGTCCGGGTCCGGGTCCGGGTCCGGGTCAGGGTACGGGTACGGGTCCGGGTCCGGGTAAGGGTCCGGGTCCATGTCCGGGTCCGGGTCCGCTTCCGGGTAAGGGTAAGGGTCCGGGTCCGGGTCCGGGTCCGGGTCCGGTTCCGGGTCCGGGTCCGGGTAAAGGTCCGGGTCCAAGTCCGGGTCCGGGTCAGGGTAAGGGTCCGGGTCCGTGTCCGTGTCCGTGTCCGTGTCCGGGTCCGGGTCCGGGTCCGGGTCAGGGTCCGGGTCCGGGTCCGGGTCCGGGTCCGGGTCCGGGTCCGGGTCCGGGTCTGGGTCCGGGTCTGGGTCCGGATCCGGGTAAGGGTCCGGGTCCGGGTCCGGGTCCGGGTCCGGGTCCGGGTCCGGGTCCGGGTAAGGGTCTGGGTCCGGATCCGGGTCCGGGTCCGGGTAAGGGTCCGGGTCTGGGTCGGGGTCCGGGTCCGGGTCCGGGTAAGTGTCCGGGTCCGGGTCCGGGTCCGGGTCCGGGTCCGGGTCCGGGTAAGGGTCCGGGTCCGGGTCCGGGTCCGGGTAAGGGTCCGGGTCCGGGTCCGGGTCCGGGTCCGGGTCCAGGTAAGGGTCCAAGTCCGGGTCCGGGTCCGGGTCCGGGTCCGGTTCCTGGTCCGGGTCCGGGTAAGGGTCCAGGTCCGGGCCCAGGTCCGGGTAAGGGTCTGGGTCCGGATCCGGGTCCGGGTCCGGGTAAGGGTCTGGGTCCGGATCCGGGTCCGGGTCCGGGTAAGGGTCCGGGTCTGGGTCGGGGTCCAGGTCCGGGTCCGGGTCCGGGTAAGGGTCCGGGTCCGGGTCCGGGTCCGGGTCCGGGTCCGGGTCCGGGTAAGGGTCCGGGTCCGGGTCCGGGTCCGGGTAAGGGTCCGGGTCCGGGTCCGGTTCGGGGTCCGGGTCCGGGTCCGGGTCCGGGTCCGGGTTCAGGTCAGGGTCCGGGTCCGGGTCCGGGTCCGGGTCCGGGTCCGTGTCCGGGTCCGGGTCCGGGTCCGGGTCCGGGTCTGGGTAAGGGTCCGGGTCCGGGTCTGGGTCCGGGTCCGGGTAAGGGTCTGGGTAAGGGTCCGGGTCCGGGTCTGGGTCCGGGTCCGGGTCCGGGTCCGGGTCCAGGTCCGGGTCCGGGTCCGGGTCCGGGTAAGGGTCTGGGTCCGGATCCGGGTCCGGGTCCGGGTAAGGGTCCGGGTCTGGGTCGGGGTCCGAGTCCGGGTCCGGGTAAGGGTCCGGGTCCGGGTCCGGGTCCGGGTCCGGGTCCGGGTCCGGGTCCGGGTCCGGGTTCGGGTCAGGGTAAGGGTCCGGGTCCGGGTCCGGGTCCGAGTCCGGGTCCGGGTAAGGGTCCGGGTCCGGGTCCGGGTCCGGGTCCGGGTCCGGGTCCGGGTCCGGGTCCGGGTCCGGGTCCGGGTCCGGGTAAGGGTCCGGGTCCATGTCCGGGTCCGGGTCCGCTTCCGGGTAAGGGTAAGGGTCCGGGTCCGGGTCCGGGTCCGGGTCCGGTTCCGGGTCCGGGTCCGGGTAAAGGTCCGGGTCCAAGTCCGGGTCCGGGTAAGGGTCCGGGTCCGTGTCCGTGTCCGTGTCCGGGTCCGGGTCCGTGTCCGTGTCCGGGTCCGGGTCCGGGTCAGGGTCCGGGTCCGGGTCCGGGTCCGGGTCCGGGTCCGGGTCCGGGTCCGTGTCCGTGTCCGGGTCCGGGTCCGGGTAAGGGTCCGGGTAAGGGTCCGGGTCCGGGTCTGGGTCCGGGTCCGGGTCCGGGTCCGGGTCCGGGTAAGGGTCCGGGTCCGGGTCCAGGTCCGGGTCCGGGTCCGGGTCCGGGTCCGGGTAAGGGTCTGGGTCCGGATCCGGGTCCGGGTCCGGGTAAGGGTCCGGGTCTGGGTCGGGGTCCGGGTCCGGGTCCGGGTAAGGGTCCGGGTCCGGGTCCGGGTCCGGGTCCGGGTCCGGGTAAGGGTCCGGGTCCGGGTCCGGGTCCGGGTAAGGGTCCGGGTCCGGGTCCGGGTCCGGGTCCGGGTCCGGGTCCAGGTAAGGGTCCAAGTCCGGGTCCGGGTCCGGGTCCGGGTCCGGTTCCTGGTCCGGGTCCGGGTAAGGGTCCAGGTCCGGGCCCAGGTCCGGGTAAGGGTCTGGGTCCGGATCCGGGTCCGGGTCCGGGTAAGGGTCTGGGTCCGGGTCCGGGTCCGGGTCCGGGTAAGGGTCCGGGTCCGGCTCCGGGTCCGGGTAAGGGTCCGGGTCCGTGTCCGGGTCCGGGTCTGGTTCCGTGTCCGGTTCCGGGTCCGGGTCCGGGTAAAGGTCCGGGTCCGGGTCCGGGTCCGGGTCCGTGTCCGGGTCCGGGTAAGGGTCCGTGTCCGGGTCCGTGTCCGTGTCCGTGTCCGTGTCCGGGTCCGTGTCTGGGTCCGGGTCTGGGTCCGGGTCCGGGTTAGGGTCCGGGTCTGGGTCCGGGTCCGGGTCCGGGTCCGGGTCCGGGTCCGTGTCCGGGTCCGGGTAAGGGTCCGGGTCCGGGTCCGGGTCCGAGTCCGGGTCCGGGTAAGGGTCCGGGTCCGGGTCCGGGTCCGGGTCCGGGTCCGGGTCCGGGTCCGGGTCCGGGTCCGGGTCCGGGTCAGGGTAAGGGTCCGGGTCCGGGTCCGGGTCCGAGTCCGGGTCCGGGTAAGGGTCCGGGTCCGGGTCCGGGTCCGGGTCCGGGTCCGGGTCCGGGTCCGGGTAAGGGTCCGGGTCCATGTCCGGGTCCGGGTCCGCTTCCGGGTAAGGGTAAGGGTCCGGGTCCGGGTCCGGGTCCGGTTCCGGTTCCGGGTCCGGGTCCGGGTAAAGGTCCGGGTCCAAGTCCGGGTCCGGGTCCGGGTCCGGGTAAGGGTCCGGGTCCGTGTCCGTGTCCGGGTCCGGGTCCGGGTCCGGGTCCGGGTCCGGGTCAGGGTCCGGGTCCGGGTCCGGGTCCGGGTCCGGGTCCGTGTCCGGGTCCGGGTCCGGGTCCGGGTAAGGGTCCGGGTAAGGGTCCAGGTCCGGGCCCGGGTAAGGGTCCGGGTCCGGGTCCGGGTCCGGGTCTGGGTCCGGGTCCGGTTCGGGGTCCGGGTCCGGGTCCGGGTCCGGGTCCGGGTAAGGGTCCGGGTCCGGGTCCGGGTCCGGGTCCGGGTCCGGGTAAGGGTCCGGGTCCGGCTCCGGGTCCGGGTAAGGGTCCGGGTCCGGGTCCGGGTCCGGGTCTGGTTCCGTGTCCGGTTCCGGGTCCGGGTCCGGGTAATGGTCCGGGTCCGGGTAAGGGTCCGTGTCCGGGTCCGTGTCCGTGTCCGTGTCCGTGTCCGGGTCCGGGTCTGGGTCCGGGTCTGGGTCCGGGTCCGGGTCCGGGTCCGGGTCCGGGTCCGGGTCCGGGTCCGGGTCCGGGTCAGGGTCTGGGTCCGGGTCCGGGTCCGGGTCCGGGTCCGGGTCCGGGTCCGGGTCCGGGCAAGGGTCCGGGTAAGGGTCCGGGTCCGGGTCCGGGTCCGGATCCGGGTCCGGGTCCGGGTAAGGGTCCGGGTCCGGGTCCGGGTCCGGTTCCGGGTCCGGGTCCCGGTAAGGGTCCGGGTCCATGTCCGGGTCCGGGTCCGGGTCCGGGTCCGGGTAAGGGTCCGGGTCCGGGTCCGGGTCCGAGTCCGGGTCCGGGTAAGGGTCCGGGTCCGGTTCCGGGTCCGGGTCCGGGTCCGGGTCCGGGTCCGGGTCCGGGTCCGGGTCAGGGTAAGGGTCCGGGTCCGGGTCCGGGTCCGAGTCCGGGTCCGGGTAAGGGTCCGGGTAAGGGTCCGGGTCCATGTCCGGGTCCGGGTCCGGGTCCGGGTCCGTGTAAGGGTAAGGGTCCGGGTCCGGGTCCGGGTCCGAGTCCGGTTCCGGTTCCGGGTCCGGGTAAAGGTCCGGGTCCAAGTCTGGGTCCGGGTCCGGGTAAGGGTCCGGGTCCGTGTCCGTGTCCGTGTCCGTGTCCGTGTCCGGGTCCGTGTCCGGGTCCGGGTCCGGGTCCAGGTCCGGGTAAGGGTCCGGGTAAGGGTCCGGGTCCGGGGCCGGGTCCGGGTCCGGGTCCGGGTCCGGTTCCGGTTCCGGGTCCGGGTAAAGGTCCGGGTCAAAGTCCGGGTCCGGGTCCGGGTAAGGGTCCGGGTCAGGGTCCGGGTCCGGGTCCGGGTCCGGGTCCGGGTCCGGGTCCGGGTCCGGGTCCGGGTCCGGGTCCGGGTCAGGGTCCGGGTCCGGGTCCGCGTCCGGGTCCGGGTCCGGGTCCGGGTAAGGGTCCGGGTAAGGGTCCGGGTCCGGGTCCGGGTCTGGGTCCGGTTCCGGGTCCGGGTAAGGGTCCGGGTCCATGTCCGGGTCCGGGTCCGGGTCCGTGTCCGTGTCCGTGTCAGGGTCCGGGTCCGGTTCCGGTTCCGGGTCCGGTTAAAGGTCCGGGTCAACGTCCGGGTCCGGGTCCGGGTAAGGGTCCGGGTCCGGGTCCGGGTCCGGGTCCGGGTCCGGGTCCGGGTCCGGGTCCGGGTCCGGGTCCGATTCCGGGTCCGGGTAAAGGTCCGGGTCCGGGTCCGGGTCCGGGTCCGGGTAAGGTTCCGGGTCCGGGTCCGGGTCCGGGTCCGGGTCTGGGTCCGGGTCCGGGTCTGGGTCCGGGTCAGGGTCCGGGTCCGGGTCCGGGTCCGGGTCCGGGTCCGGGTCCGGGTAAGGGTCCAGGTCCGGGTCCGGGTCAGGGTCCGGGTCCGGGTCCGGGTCCGGGTCCGGGTCCGGGTCCGGGTCCGGGTCCGGGTCAGGGTCCGGGTCCGGGTCCGCGTCCGGGTCCGGGTCCGGGTCCGGGTAAGGGTCCGGGTAAGGGTCCGGGTCCGGGTCCGGGTCCGGGTCCGGGTCTGGGTAAGGGTCCGGGTCCGGGTCCGGGTCTGGGTCCGGTTCCGGGTCCGGGTAAGGGTCCGGGTCCATGTCCGGGTCCGGGTCCGGGTCCGGGTCCGTGTCCGTGTCAGGGTCCGGGTCCGGTTCCGGTTCCGGGTCCGGTTAAAGGTCCGGGTCAACGTCCGGGTCCGGGTCCGGGTAAGGGTCCGGGTCCGGGTCCGGGTCCGGGTCCGGGTCCGGGTCCGGGTCCGGGTCCGGGTCCGGGTCCGGGTCCGATTCCGGGTCCGGGTAAAGGTCCGGGTCCGGGTCCGGGTCCGGGTCCGGGTCAGGGTCCGGGTCCGGGTCCGGGTCCGGGTCCGGGTCCGGGTCCGGGTAAGGGTCCAGGTCCGGGTCCGGGTCAGGGTCCGGGTCCGGGTCCGGGTCCGGGTCCGGGTCCGGGTCCGGGTCCGGGTCCGGGTCAGGGTCCGGGTCCGGGTCCGCGTCCGGGTCCGGGTCCGGGTCCGGGTAAGGGTCCGGGTAAGGGTCCGGGTCCGGGTCCGGGTCCGGGTCCGGGTCTGGGTAAGGGTCCGGGTCCGGGTCCGGGTCTGGGTCCGGTTCCGGGTCCGGGTAAGGGTCCGGGTCCATGTCCGGGTCCGGGTCCGGGTCCGTGTCCGTGTCCGTGTCAGGGTCCGGGTCCGGTTCCGGTTCCGGGTCCGGTTAAAGGTCCGGGTCAACGTCCGGGTCCGGGTCCGGGTAAGGGTCCGGGTCCGGGTCCGGGTCCGGGTCCGGGTCCGGGTCCGGGTCCGGGTCCGGGTCCGATTCCGGGTCCGGGTAAAGGTCCGGGTCCGGGTCCGGGTCCGGGTCCGGGTAAGGTTCCGGGTCCGGGTCCGGGTCCGGGTCCGGGTCTGGGTCCGGGTCCGGGTCTGGGTCCGGGTCAGGGTCCAGGTCCGGGTCCGGGTCCGGGTCCGGGTCCGGGTCCGGGTAAGGGTCCAGGTCCGGGTCCGGGTAAGGGTCCAGGTCCGGGTCCGGCTCCGGGTCCGGGTCCGGGTCCGGGTCCGCGTCCGGGTCCGGGTCCGGGTCCGGGTCCGAGTCCGGGTAAGGGTCCGGGTCCGGGTCCGGGTCCGAGTTAGGGTCCGGGTCCGGGTCCGGGTCCGGGTCCGGGTATGGGTCCGGGTCCGGGTCCGGGTCCGGTTCCGGGTCCAGGTCCGGGTCCGGGTCCGGGTCCGTGTCCGGGTCCGTGTCCGGGTCCGGGTCCGGGTCCGGGTCCGGGTACGGGTCCGGGTCCGGGTCCGGGTCTGGGTCCGGGTAAGTGTCCGGGTACGGGTCCGGGTCAGGGTCTGGGTCCGGGTAAGGGTCCGGGTCCGGTTCCGGGTCCGGTTCCGGGTCCGGGTCCAGGTCTGGGTAAGGGTCCGGGTCCGGGTCCGGGTAAGGGTCCGGGTCCGGGTCCGGGACCTGGTCCGAGTCTGGGTCCGGGTCCGGGTCCGGGTCCGTGTCCGGTTCCGGGTCCGGGTCCGGGTAAAGGTCCGGGTCCGGGTCCGGGTCCGGGTCCGGGTCCGGGTCCGGGTCTGGGTCGGGGTCCGGGTCCGGGTCCGGGTCCGGGTAAGCGTCCGCGTAAATGTCCGGGTCCGGGTCCGGGTCCGGGTAAGGGTCCGGGTTCGGGTCCGGGTCCGGTTCCGGGTCCGGGTCCGGGTAAGTGTCTGGGTCCGGGTCCGGGTCCAGGTCAAGGTCCGGTTCCGGGTCCGGTTCCAGGTCCGGGTCAGGGTCCGGGTAAGTGTCCGGGTCCGGGTCCGGGTCCGGGTAAGGGTCCGGGTCCGGGTAAGGTTCCGGGTCCGTGTCCGTGTCCGGGTCCGGGTCCGGGTAAGGGTCCGTGTCCGTGTCCGGGTCCGTGTCCGGGTAAGGGTCCGGGTCTGGGTCCGCGTCCGCGTCCGGGTCCGCGTCCGGGTGCGGGTCCGTGTCCGGGTCTGGGTCCAGGTCCGGGTCGGGGTCCGGGTCCGCGTCCGGGTCCGGGTCCGGGTCCGGGTCCGAGTCCGGGTAAGGGTCCGGGTCCGGGTCCGGGTCCGAGTTAGGGTCCGGGTCCGGGTCCGGGTCCGGGTCCGGGTATGGGTCCGGGTCCGGGTCCGGGTCCGGTTCCGGGTCCAGGTCCGGGTCCGGGTCCGGGTCCGTGTCCGGGTCCGTGTCCGGGTCCGGGTCCGGGTCCGTGTCCGGGTACGGGTCCGGGTCCGGGTCCGGGTCTGGGTCCGGGTAAGTGTCCGGGTACGGGTCCGGGTCAGGGTCTGGGTCCGGGTAAGGGTCCGGGTCCGGTTCCGGGTCCGGTTCCGGGTCCGGGTCCAGGTCTGGGTAAGGGTCCGGGTCCGGGTCCGGGTAAGGGTCCGGGTCCGGGTCCGGGACCTGGTCCGTGTCTGGGTCCGGGTCCGGGTCCGGGTCCGTGTCCGGTTCCGGGTCCGGGTCCGGGTAAAGGTCCGGGTCCGGGTCCGGGTCCGGGTCCGGGTCCGGGTCCGGGTCCGGGTCCGGGTCCGGGTCCGGGTCAGGGTCCGGGTAAGCGTCCGCGTAAATGTCCGGGTCCGGGTCCGGGTCCGGGTAAGGGTCCGGGTTCGGGTCCGGGTCCGGTTCCGGGTCCGGGTCCGGGTAAGTGTCTGGGTCCGGGTCCGGGTCCAGGTCAAGGTCCGGTTCCGGGTCCGGTTCCAGGTCCGGGTCAGGGTCCGGGTAAGTGTCCGGGTCCGGGTCCGGGTCCGGGTAAGGGTCCGGGTCCGGGTAAGGTTCCGGGTCCGTGTCCGTTTCCGGGTCCGGGTCCGGGTAAGGGTCCGTGTCCGTGTCCGGGTCCGTGTCCGGGTAAGGGTCCAGGTCCGGGTCCGGGTCAGGGTCCGGGTCCGGGTCCGGGTCCGGGTCCGGGTCCGGGTCCGGGTCCGGGTCCGGGTCAGGGTCCGGGTCCGGGTCCGCGTCCGGGTCCGGGTCCGGGTCCGGGTAAGGGTCCGGGTAAGGGTCCGGGTCCGGGTCCGGGTCCGGGTCCGGGTCTGGGTAAGGGTCCGGGTCCGGGTCCGGGTCTGGGTCCGGTTCCGGGTCCGGGTAAGGGTCCGGGTCCATGTCCGGGTCCGGGTCCGGGTCCGTGTCCGTGTCCGTGTCAGGGTCCGGGTCCGGTTCCGGTTCCGGGTCCGGTTAAAGGTCCGGGTCAACGTCCGGGTCCGGGTCCGGGTAAGGGTCCGGGTCCGGGTCCGGGTCCGGGTCCGGGTCCGGGTCCGGGTCCGGGTCCGGGTCCGATTCCGGGTCCGGGTAAAGGTCCGGGTCCGGGTCCGGGTCCGGGTCCGGGTAAGGTTCCGGGTCCGGGTCCGGGTCCGGGTCCGGGTCTGGGTCCGGGTCCGGGTCTGGGTCCGGGTCAGGGTCCAGGTCCGGGTCCGGGTCCGGGTCCGGGTCCGGGTCCGGGTAAGGGTCCAGGTCCGGGTCCGGGTAAGGGTCCAGGTCCGGGTCCGGCTCCGGGTCCGGGTCCGGGTCCGGGTCCGCGTCCGGGTCCGGGTCCGGGTCCGGGTCCGAGTCCGGGTAAGGGTCCGGGTCCGGGTCCGGGTCCGAGTTAGGGTCCGGGTCCGGGTCCGGGTCCGGGTCCGGGTATGGGTCCGGGTCCGGGTCCGGGTCCGGTTCCGGGTCCAGGTCCGGGTCCGGGTCCGGGTCCGTGTCCGGGTCCGTGTCCGGGTCCGGGTCCGGGTCCGGGTCCGGGTACGGGTCCGGGTACGGGTCCGGGTCTGGGTCCGGGTAAGTGTCCGGGTACGGGTCCGGGTCAGGGTCTGGGTCCGGGTAAGGGTCCGGGTCCGGTTCCGGGTCCGGTTCCGGGTCCGGGTCCAGGTCTGGGTAAGGGTCCGGGTCCGGGTCCGGGTAAGGGTCCGGGTCCGGGTCCGGGACCTGGTCCGAGTCTGGGTCCGGGTCCGGGTCCGGGTCCGTGTCCGGTTCCGGGTCCGGGTCCGGGTAAAGGTCCGGGTCCGGGTCCGGGTCCGGGTCCGGGTCCGGGTCCGGGTCTGGGTCGGGGTCCGGGTCCGGGTCCGGGTCCGGGTAAGCGTCCGCGTAAATGTCCGGGTCCGGGTCCGGGTCCGGGTAAGGGTCCGGGTTCGGGTCCGGGTCCGGTTCCGGGTCCGGGTCCGGGTAAGTGTCTGGGTCCGGGTCCGGGTCCAGGTCAAGGTCCGGTTCCGGGTCCGGTTCCAGGTCCGGGTCAGGGTCCGGGTAAGTGTCCGGGTCCGGGTCCGGGTCCGGGTAAGGGTCCGGGTCCGGGTAAGGTTCCGGGTCCGTGTCCGTGTCCGGGTCCGGGTCCGGGTAAGGGTCCGTGTCCGTGTCCGGGTCCGTGTCCGGGTAAGGGTCCGGGTCTGGGTCCGCGTCCGCGTCCGGGTCCGCGTCCGGGTGCGGGTCCGTGTCCGGGTCTGGGTCCAGGTCCGGGTCGGGGTCCGGGTCCGCGTCCGGGTCCGGGTCCGGGTCCGGGTCCGAGTCCGGGTAAGGGTCCGGGTCCGGGTCCGGGTCCGAGTTAGGGTCCGGGTCCGGGTCCGGGTCCGGGTCCGGGTATGGGTCCGGGTCCGGGTCCGGGTCCGGTTCCGGGTCCAGGTCCGGGTCCGGGTCCGGGTCCGTGTCCGGGTCCGTGTCCGGGTCCGGGTCCGGGTCCGTGTCCGGGTACGGGTCCGGGTCCGGGTCCGGGTCTGGGTCCGGGTAAGTGTCCGGGTACGGGTCCGGGTCAGGGTCTGGGTCCGGGTAAGGGTCCGGGTCCGGTTCCGGGTCCGGTTCCGGGTCCGGGTCCAGGTCTGGGTAAGGGTCCGGGTCCGGGTCCGGGTAAGGGTCCGGGTCCGGGTCCGGGACCTGGTCCGTGTCTGGGTCCGGGTCCGGGTCCGGGTCCGTGTCCGGTTCCGGGTCCGGGTCCGGGTAAAGGTCCGGGTCCGGGTCCGGGTCCGGGTCCGGGTCCGGGTCCGGGTCCGGGTCCGGGTCCGGGTCCGGGTCAGGGTCCGGGTAAGCGTCCGCGTAAATGTCCGGGTCCGGGTCCGGGTCCGGGTAAGGGTCCGGGTTCGGGTCCGGGTCCGGTTCCGGGTCCGGGTCCGGGTAAGTGTCTGGGTCCGGGTCCGGGTCCAGGTCAAGGTCCGGTTCCGGGTCCGGTTCCAGGTCCGGGTCAGGGTCCGGGTAAGTGTCCGGGTCCGGGTCCGGGTCCGGGTAAGGGTCCGGGTCCGGGTAAGGTTCCGGGTCCGTGTCCGTTTCCGGGTCCGGGTCCGGGTAAGGGTCCGTGTCCGTGTCCGGGTCCGTGTCCGGGTAAGGGTCCGGGTCTGGGTCCGCGTCCGCGTCCGGGTCCGCGTCCGGGTGCGGGTCCGTGTCCGGGTCTGGGTCCAGGTCCGGGTCGGGGTCCGGGTCTGGGTCCGGGTCCGGGTCCGGGTAAGGGTCCAGGTCCGGGTCCGGGTCCGGGTCCAGGTCAGGGTCCGGGTCCGGGTCCGGGTCCGGGTAAGGGTCCGGGTCCGGGTCCGGGTCCGGGTCCGGGTCCGGGTCCGGGTCCGGGTCCGGGTCCAGGTCCGGGTCCGGGTAAGCGTCCGCGTAAATGTCCGGGTCCGGGTCCGGGTCCGGGTAAGGGTCCGGGTTCGGGTCCGGGTCCGGTTCCGGGTCCGGGTCCGGGTAAGTGTCTGGGTCCGGGTCCGGGTCCAGGTCAAGGTCCGGTTCCGGGTCCGGTTCCAGGTCCGGGTCAGGGTCCAGGTAAGTGTCCGGGTCCGGGTCCGGGTCCGGGTAAGGGTCCGGGACCGGGTCCGTGTCCGGGTTTGGATCCGGGTCCGGGTCCGGGTAAGGTTCCAGGTCCGGGTAAGGTTCCGGGTCCGGGTCCGTGTCCGTGTCCGTGTCCGGGTCCGTGTCCGGGTCCGGGTCCGGGTCCGGGTAAGGGTCCGTGTCCGTGTCCGTGTCCGTGTCCGTGTCCGTGTCCGTGTCCGGGTCCGGGTCCGCGTCCGCGTCCGGGTCCGGGTCCGGGTCCAGGTCCGGGTAAGGGTCCGGGTCCGGGTCAGGGTCCGGGTCCAGGTCCGGTTCCGGTTCCGGTTCCGGTTCCGGTTCCGGGTAAGGGTCCGGTTCCGGGTCCGGGTCCGGGTCCGGGTCCGGGTCCGGGTCCGGGTAAGGGTCCAGGTCCGGGTAAGGGTCCGGGTCCGGGTCCGGGTCCGGGTCCGGGTCCGGTACCGGGTCCGGGTAAGGGTCCGGGTCCATGTCCGGGTCCGGGTCCGGGTCCGGGTAAGGGTCCGGGTCCGGGTCCGGGTCCGGGTCCGGGTCCGGGTCCGGGTCCGGTTCCGGTTCCGGGTCCGGGTAAATGTCCGGGTCAAAGTCCGGGTCCGGGTCCGGGTAAGGGTCCGGGTCCGGGTCCGGGTCCGGGTCCGGGTCCGGGTCCGGGTCCGGGTCCGGGTCCGGGTCCGGGTCCGGGTCCGGTTCCGGTTCCGATTCCGGGTCCGGGTAAAGGTCCGGGTCCGGGTCCGGGTCCGGGTCCGGGTAAGGTTCCGGGTCCGGGTCCGGGTCCGGGTCCGGGTCCGGGTCCGGGTCCGGGTCAGGGTCCGGGTCCGGGTCCGGGTCCGGGTCCGGGTCCGGGTCCGGGTCCGGGTAAGGGTCCGGGTCCGGGTCCGGGTCCGGGTCCGGGTCCGGGTCCGGGTCCGGGTCCGGGTCCGGGTCCGGGTCCGGGTCCGGGTCTGGGTCAGGGTCCGGGTCCGGGTCCGGGTCCGGGTCCGGGTCCGGGTAAGGGTCCAGGTCCGGTTCCGGCTCCGGGTCCGGGTCCGGGTCCGGGTCCGCGTCCGGGTCCGGGTCCGGGTCCAGGTCCGGGTAAGGGTCCGGGTCCGGGTCAGGGTCCGGGTCCAGGTCCGGTTCCGGTTCCGGTTCCGGGTAAGGGTCCGGGTCCGGTTCCGGATCCGGGTCCGGGTCCGGGTCCGGGTCCGGGTCCGGGTAAGGGTCCGGGTCCGGGTCCGGGTCCGGGTAAGGGTCCGGGTCCGGGTCCGGGTCCAGGTAAGGGTCCAGGTCCGGGTCCGGGTCCGGGTCCGGGTCCGGTTCCGGGTCCGGTTCCGGGTAAGGGTCCAGGTCCGGGTCCGGGTAAGGGTCCGTGTCCGGGTCCGTGTCCGTGTCCGGGTCCGTGTCCGGGTCCGGTTCGGGGTCCGGGTCCGGGTCCGGGTCCGGGTAAGGGTACGGGTCCGGGTCCGGGTCCGGGTATGGGTCCGGGTCCGGCTCCGGGTCCGGGTAAGGGTCCGGGTCCGGGTCCGGGTCTGGTTCCGGGTCCGGTTCCGGGTCCGGGTCCGGGTAAAGGTCCGGGTCCTGGTCCGGGTCCGGGTCCGGGTCCGGGTCCGGGTCCGGGTCCAGGTCCGGTTCCGGTTCCGGTTCCGGTTCCGGTTCCGGGTAAGGGTCCGGTTCCGGGTCCGGGTCCGGGTCCGGGTCCGGGTCCGGGTCCGGGTAAGGGTCCAGGTCCGGGTAAGGGTCCGGGTCCGGGTCCGGGTCCGGGTCCGGTACCGGGTCCGGGTAAGGGTCCGGGTCCATGTCCGGGTCCGGGTCCGGGTCCGGGTCCGGGTAAGGGTCCGGGTCCGGGTCCGGGTCCGGGTCCGGGTCCGGGTCCGGTTCCGGTTCCGGGTCCGGGTAAAGGTCCGGGTCAAAGTCCGGCTCCGGGTCCGGGTCCGGGTCCGGGTCCGGGTCCGGTTCCGGTTCCGGGTAAGGGTCCAGGTCCGGGTCCGGGTAAGGGTCCGTGTCCGGGTCCGTGTCCGTGTCCGGGTCCGGGTCCGGGTCCGGTTCGGGGTCCGGGTCCGGGTCCGGGTCCGGGTAAGGGTACGGGTCCGGGTCCGGGTCCGGGTATGGGTCCGGGTCCGGCTCCGGGTCCGGGTAAGGGTCCGGGTCCGGGTCCGGGTCTGGTTCCGGGTCCGGTTCCGGGTCCGGGTCCGGGTAAAGGTCCGGGTCCGGGTCCGGGTCCGGGTCCGGGTCCGGGTCCGGGTCCGGGTCCGGTTCCGGTTCCGATTCCGGGTCCGGGTAAAGGTCCGGGTCCGGGTCCGGGTCCGGGTCCGGGTAAGGTTCCGGGTCCGGGTCCGGGTCCGGGTCCGGGTCAGGGTCCGGGTCCAGGTCCGGTTCCGGTTCCGGTTCCGGTTCTGGGTAAGGGTCCGGTTCCGGTTCCGGATCCGGGTCCGGGTCCGGGTCCGGGTCCGGGTCCGGGTAAAGGTCCGGGTCCGGGTCCGGGTCCGGGTCCGGGTCCGGGTCCGGGTCCGGGTCCGGGTAAGCGTCCGCGTAAATGTCCGGGTCCGGGTCCGGGTCCGGGTAAGGGTCCGGGTTCGGGTCCGGGTCCGGGTCCGGTTCCGGGTCCGGGTCCGGGTAAGTGTCTGTGTCAGGGTCCGGGTCCAGGTCAAGGTCCGGTTCCGGGTCCGGTTCCAGGTCCGGGTCAGGGTCCGGGTAAGTGTCCGGGTCCGGGTCCGGGTCCGGGTAAGGGTCCGGGACCGGGTCCGTGTCCGGGTTTGGATCCGGGTCCGGGTCCGGTTCCGGTTCCGGGTCCAGGTAAGGTTCCGCGTCCGTGTCGGTGTCCGGGTTCGTGTCCGGGTCCGTGTCCGTGTCCGTGTCCGGGTCCGGGTCCGGGTCCGGGTCCGGGTCCGGGTCCGGGTAAGGGTCCGTGTCCGTGTCCGGGTCCGTGTCCGTGTCCGGGTCCAGGTCCGTGTCCGGGTCCGTGTCCGGGTCCGGGTCCGGGTAGGGGTCCGGGTCCGGGTCCGGGTCCGGGTCCGGGTAAGGGTCCGGGTCTGGGTCCGCGTCCGCGTCCGGGTCCGCGTCCGGGTGCGGGTCCGGGTCCGGGTCTGGGTCCAGGTCCGGGTCGGGGTCCGGGTCCGGGTCCGGGTCCGGGTAAGGGTCCGGGTCCGGGTCCGGGTCCGGGTCCGGGTCCAGGTCCGGGTCCGGGTCCGGGTCCGGGTAAGGGTCCGGGTCCGGGTCCGGGTCCGGGTCCGGGTCCGGGTCCGTGTCCGGATCCGTGTCCGGGTCCGGGTCCGGGTCCGGGTCCGGGTAAGGGTCCGGGTCCGTGTCCGTGTCCGTGTCCGTGTCCGTGTCCGTGTCCGTGTCCGTGTCCGTGTCCGGGTCCGGGTCCGGGTCTGGGTCCGGGTCCGGGTAAGGGTCCGTGTCCGGGTCCGTGTCCGTGTCCGTGTCCGTGTCCGTGTCCGTGTCCGGGTCAGGGTCCGGGTCCGGGTCCGGGTAAGGGTCCGGGTTCGGGTCCGGGTCCGGTTCCGGGTCCGGGTCCGGGTAAGTGTCTGGGTCCGGGTCCGGGTCCAGGTCAAGGTCCGGTTCCGGGTCCGGTTCCAGGTCCGGGTCAGGGTCCGGGTAAGTGTCCGGGTCCGGGTCCGGGTCCGGGTAAGGGTCCGGGACCGGGTCCGTGTCCGGGTTTGGATCCGGGTCCGGGTCCGGGTAAGGTTCCGGGTCCGGGTAAGGTTCCGGGTCCGTGTCCGTGTCCGGGACCGTGTCCGGGTCCGTGTCCGGGTCCGGGTCCGGGTAAGGGTCCGGGTCCGTGTCCGTGTCCGTGTCCGTGTCCGTGTCCTTGTCCGGGTCCGGGTCCGGGTCCGAGTTAGGGTCCGGGTCCGGGTCCGGGTCCGGGTCCGGGTATGGGTCCGGGTCCGGGTCCGGGTCCGGGTCCAGGTCCAGGTCCGGGTCCGGGTCCGGGTCCGTGTCCGGTTCCGGGTCCGGGTCCGGGTCCGGGTCCGGGTCCGGGTCCGGGTCCGGGTCCGGGTCTGGGTCCGGGTAAGTGTCCGGGTTCGGGTCCGGGTCAGGGTCTGGGTCCGGGTAAGGGTCCGGGTCCGGTTCCGGGTCCGGGTCCGGGTCCGGGTCCGGGTCTGGGTAAGGGTCCGGGTCCGGGTCCGGGTAAGGGTCCGGGTCCGGGTCCGGGTCCGGGACCTGGTCCGTGTCTGGGTCCGGGTCCGGGTCCGGGTCCTGGTCCGTGTCCGGTTCCGGGTCCGGGTCCGGGTAAAGGTCCGGGTCCGGGTCCGGGTCCGGGTCCGGGTCCGGGTCCGGGTCCGGGTCCGGGTCCGGGTCCGGGTAAGCATCCGCGTAAATGTCCGGGTCCGGGTCCGGGTCCGGGTAAGGGTCCGGGTTCGGGTCCGGGTCCGGGTCCGGTTCCGGGTCCGGGTCCGGGTAAGTGTCTGTGTCAGGGTCCGGGTCCAGGTCAAGGTCCGGTTCCGGGTCCGGTTCCAGGTCCGGGTCAGGGTCCGGGTAAGTGTCCGGGTCCGGGTCCGGGTCCGGGTAAGGGTCCGGGACCGGGTCCGTGTCCGGGTTTGGATCCGGGTCCGGGTCCGGGTCCGGTTCCGGGTCCGGGTAAGGTTCCGGGTCCGTGTCCGTGTCCGGGTTCGTGTCCGGGTCCGTGTCCGGGTCCGGGTCCGGGTCCGGGTCCGGGTCCGGGTCCGGGTCCGGGTAAGGGTCCGGGTCCGGGTCCGGGTCCGTGTCCGGGTCCGGGTCCAGGTCCGTGTCCGGGTCCGTGTCCGTGTCCGGGTCCGTGTAGGGGTCCGGGTCCGGGTCCGGGTCCGGGTCCGGGTAAGGGTCCGGGTCTGGGTCCGCCTCCGTGTCCGGGTCCGCGTCCGGGTGCGGGTCCGGGTCCGGGTCTGGGTCCAGGTCCGGGTCGGGGTCCGGGTCCGGGTCCGGGTCCGGGTAAGGGTCCGGGTCCGGGTCCGGGTCCGGGTCCGGGTCCAGGTCCGGGTCCGGGTCCGGGTCCGGGTAAAGGTCCGGGTCCGGGTCCGTGTCCGGGTCCGGGTCCGGGTCCGGGTCCGGGTAAGGGTCCGGGTAAGGGTCCGGGTCCGGGTCCGGGTCCGGGTCCGGGTCCGGGTCCGTGTCCGTGTCAGGGTCCGGATCCGGTTCCGGTTCCGGGTCCGGGTAAAGGTCCGGGTCAAAGTCCGGGTCCGGGTCCGGGTAAGGGTCCGGGTCCGGGTCCGGGTCCGGGTCCGGGTCCGGGTCCGGGTCCGGGTCCGATTCCGGGTCCATGTAAAGGTCCGGGTCCGGGTCCGGGACCGGGTCCGGGTAAGGTTCCGGGTCCGGGTCCGGGTCCGGGTCCGGGTCCGGGTCTGGGTCCGGGTCCGGGTCCGGGTCCAGGTCAGGGTCCGGGTCCGGGTCCGGGTCCGGGTCCGGGTCCGGGTCCGGGTCCGGGTCTGGGTCCGGGTCCGGGTCCGGGTCCGGGTCCGGGTCTGGGTAAGGGTCCGGGTCTGGGTCCGGGTAAGGGTCCGGGTCCGGGTCCGGGTCCGGGACCTGGTCCGTGTCTGGGTCCGGGTCCGGGTCCGGGTCCTGGTCCGTGTCCGGTTCCGGGTCCGGGTCCGGGTAAAGGTCCGGGTCCGGGTCCGGGTCCGGGTCCGGGTCCGGGTCCGGGTCCGGGTCCGGGTCCGGGTCCGGGTAAGCGTCCGCGTAAATGTCCGGGTCCGGGTCCGGGTCCGGGTAAGGGTCCGGGTTCGGGTCCGGGTCCGGGTCCGGTTCCGGGTCCGGGTCCGGGTAAGTGTCTGTGTCAGGGTCCGGGTCCAGGTCAAGGTCCGGTTCCGGGTCCGGTTCCAGGTCCGGGTCAGGGTCCGGGTAAGTGTCCGGGTCCGGGTCCGGGTCCGGGTAAGGGTCCGGGACCGGGTCCGTGTCCGGGTTTGGATCCGGGTCCGGGTCCGGTTCCGGTTCCGGGTCCGGGTAAGGTTCCGGGTCCGTGTCCGTGTCCGGGTTCGTGTCCGGGTCCGTGTCCGTGTCCGGGTCCGGGTCCGGGTCCGGGTCCGGGTCCGGGTCCGGGTCCGGGTCCGGATAAGGGTCCGTGTCCGGGTCCGGGTCCGTGTCCGTGTCCGGGTCCAGGTCCGTGTCCGGGTCCGTGTCCGGGTCCGGGTCCGGGTAGGGGTCCGGGTCCGGGTCCGGGTCCGGGTCCGGGTAAGGGTCCGGGTCTGGGTCCGCGTCCGCGTCCGGGTCCGCGTCCGGGTGCGGGTCCGGGTCCGGGTCTGGGTCCAGGTCCGGGTCGGGGTCCGGGTCCGGGTCCGGGTCCGGGTAAGGGTCCGGGTCCGGGTCCGGGTCCGGGTCCGGGTCCAGGTCCGGGTCCGGGTCCGGGTCCGGGTAAGGGTCCGGGTCCGGGTCCGGGTCCGGGTCCGTGTCCGGGTCCGTGTCCGGATCCGTGTCCGGGTCCGGGTCCGGGTCCGGGTCCGGGTAAGGGTCCGTGTCCGTGTCCGTGTCCGTGTCCGTGTCCGGGTCCGGGTCCGGGTCCGGGTCTGGGTCCGGGTCCGGGTAAGGGTCCGTGTCCGGGTCCGTGTCCGTGTCCGTGTCCGTGTCCGTGTCCGGGTCCGGTTCCGGGTCCGGGTCCGGGTAAGGGTCCGGGTTCGGGTCCGGGTCCGGTTCCGGGTCCGGGTCCGGGTAAGTGTCTGGGTCCGGGTCCGGGTCCAGGTCAAGGTCCGGTTCCGGGTCCGGTTCCAGGTCCGGGTCAGGGTCCGGGTAAGTGTCCGGGTCCGGGTCCGGGTCCGGGTAAGGGTCCGGGACCGGGTCCGTGTCCGGGTTTGGATCCGGGTCCGGGTCCGGGTAAGGTTCCGGGTCCGGGTAAGGTTCCGGGTCCGTGTCCGTGTCCGGGACCGTGTCCGGGTCCGTGTCCGTGTCCGGGTCCGGGTAAGGGTCCGGGTCCGGGTCCGTGTCCGGGTCCGTGTCCGTGTCCGTGTCCGTGTCCGTGTCCGGGTCCGGGTCCGGGTCCGAGTTAGGGTCCGGGTCCGGGTCCGGGTCCGGGTCCGGGTATGGGTCCGGGTCCGGGTCCGCGTCCGGGTCCAGGTCCAGGTCCGGGTCCGGGTCCGGGTCCGTGTCCGGTTCCGGGTCCGGGTCCGGGTCCGGGTCCGGGTCCGGGTCCGGGTCCGGGTCCGGGTCTGGGTCCGGGTAAGTGTCCGGGTTCGGGTCCGGGTCAGGGTCTGGGTCCGGGTAAGGGTCCGGGTCCGGTTCCGGGTCCGGGTCCGGGTCCGGGTCCGGGTCTGGGTAAGGGTCCGGGTCCGGGTCCGGGTAAGGGTCCGGGTCCGGGTCCGGGTCCGGGACCTGGTCCGTGTCTGGGTCCGGGTCCGGGTCCGGGTCCTGGTCCGTGTCCGGTTCCGGGTCCGGGTCCGGGTAAAGGTCCGGGTCCGGGTCCGGGTCCGGGTCCGGGTCCGGGTCCGGGTCCGGGTCCGGGTCCGGGTCCGGGTCCGGGTCCGGGTAAGCGTCCGCGTAAATGTCCGGGTCCGGGTCCGGGTCCGGGTAAGGGTCCGGGTTCGGGTCCGGGTCCGGGTCCGGTTCCGGGTCCGGGTCCGGGTAAGTGTCTGTGTCAGGGTCCGGGTCCAGGTCAAGGTCCGGTTCCGGGTCCGGTTCCAGGTCCGGGTCAGGGTCCGGGTAAGTGTCCGGGTCCGGGTCCGGGTCCGCGTAAGGGTCCGGGACCGGGTCCGTGTCCGGGTTTGGATCCGGGTCCGGGTCCGGGTCCGGTTCCGGGTCCGGGTAAGGTTCCGGGTCCGTGTCCGTGTCCGGGTTCGTGTCCGGGTCCGTGTCCGGGTCCGGGTCCGTGTCCGGGTCCGGGTCCGGGTCCGGGTAAGGGTCCGGGTCCGGGTCCGGGTCCGTGTCCGTGTCCGGGTCCAGGTCCGTGTCCGGGTCCTTGTCCGTGTCCGGGTCCGTGTAGGGGTCCGGGTCCGGGTCCGGGTCCGGGTCTGGGTAAGGGTCCGGGTCTGGGTCCGCGTCCGCGTCCGGGTCCGCGTCCGGGTGCGGGTCCGGGTCCGGGTCTGGGTCCAGGTCCGGGTCGGGGTCCGGGTCCGGGTCCCGGTCCGGGTAAGGGTCCGGGTCCGGGTCCGGGTCCGGGTCCGGGTCCAGGTCCGGGTCCGGGTCCGGGTCCGGGTAAGGGTCCGGGTCCGGGTCCGGGTCCGGGTCCGGGTCCGGGTCCGGGTCCGTGTCCGGATCCGTGTCCGGGTCCGGGTCCGGGTCCGGGTCCGGGTAAGGGTCCGGGTCCGGGTCCGTGTCCGGGTCCGTGTCCGTGTCCGTGTCCGTGTCCGTGTCCGGGTCCGGGTCCGGGTCCGGGTCTGGGTCCGGGTCCGGGTAAGGGTCCGTGTCCGGGTCCGGGTCCGTGTCCGTGTCCGTGTCCGTGTCCGTGTCCGGGTCCGGGTCCGGGTCCGTGTCCGGGTAAGGGTCCGGGTTCGGGTCCGGGTCCGGTTCCGGGTCCGGGTCCGGGTAAGTGTCTGGGTCCGGGTCCGGGTCCAGGTCAAGGTCCGGTTCCGGGTCCAGTTCCAGGTCCGGGTCAGGGTCCGGGTAAGTGTCCGGGTCCGGGTCCGGGTCCGGGTAAGGGTCCGGGACCGGGTCCGTGTCCGGGTTTGGATCCGGGTCCGGGTCCGGGTAAGGTTCCGGGTCCGGGTAAGGTTCCGGGTCCGTGTCCGTGTCCGGGACCGTGTCCGGGTCCGTGTCCGGGTCCGGGTCCGGGTAAGGGTCCGGGTCCGGGTCCGGGTCCGGGTCCGTGTCCGTGTCCGGGTCCGGGTCCGGGTCCGGGTCCGGGTCCGGGTCCGGGTCCGGGTCCGGGTCCGGGTCCGGGTCCGGGTAAGGGTCCGTGTCCGGGTCCGTGTCCGTGTCCGTGTCCGGGTCCGGGTCTGGGTCCGGGTCTGGGTCCGGGTCCGGGTTAGGGTCCGGTTCTGGGTCCGGGTCCGGGTCCGGGTCCGGGTCAGGGTCCGGGTCCGGGTCCGGGTCCGTGTCCGTGTCCGTGTCCGTGTCCGGGTCCGTGTCCGGGTCCGGATCCGGGTAAGGGTCCGGGTCCGGGTCCGGGTCCGGGTCCGTGTCCGTGTCCGTGTCCGTGTCCGGGTCCGGGTCCGGGTCCGGGTCCGGGTCCGGGTCCGGGTCCGGGTAAGGGTCCGTGTCCGGGTCCGTGTCCGTGTCCGTGTCCGGGTCCGGGTCTGGGTCCGGGTCCGGGTCCGGGTCCGGGTTAGGGTCCGGTTCTGGGTCCGGGTCCGGGTCCGGGTCCGGGTCCGGGTCCGGGTCCGGGTCCGGGTCAGGGTCCGGGTCCGGGTCCGGGTCCGTGTCCGGGTCCGGGTCCGGGTCCGGGTCCGGGTAAGGGTCCGGGTAAGGGTCCGGGTCCGGGTCCGGGTCCGGGTCCGGGTCCGGGTCCGGGTCCGTGTCCGTGTCAGGGTCCGGATCCGGTTCCGGTTCCGGGTCCGGGTAAAGGTCCGGGTCAAAGTCCGGGTCCGGGTCCGGGTAAGGGTCCGGGTCCGGGTCCGGGTCCGGGTCCGGGTCCGGGTCCGGGTCCGGGTCCGGGTCCGGGTCCGGGTCCGATTCCGGGTCCATGTAAAGGTCCGGGTCCGGGTCCGGGACCGGGTCCGGGTAAGGTTCCGGGTCCGGGTCCGGGTCCGGGTCCGGGTCCGGGTCTGGGTCCGGGTCCGGGTCCGGGTCCAGGTCAGGGTCCGGGTCCGGGTCCGGGTCCGGGTCCGGGTCCGGGTCCGGGTCCGGTTCCGGGTCTGGGTCCGGGTCCGGGTCTGGGTCCGGGTCAGGGTCCGGGTCCGGGTCCGGGTCCGGGTCCGGGTCCGGGTCCGGGTAAGGGTCCAGGTCCGGGTCCGGCTCCGGGTCCGGGTCCGGGTCCGGGTCCGCGTCCAGGTCCGGGTCCGGGTAAGGGTCCGGGTCCGGGTCCGGGTCCGAGTTAGGGTCCGGGTCCGGGTCCGGGTCCGGGTCCGGGTCCGGGTCCGGGTATGGGTCCGGGTCCGGGTCCGGGTCCGGGTCCGGGTCCAGGTCCGGGTCCGGGTCCGGGTCCGTGTCCGGGTCCGGGTCCGGGTCCGGGTCCGTGTCCGGGTCCGGGTCCGGGTCCGGGTCCGGGTCTGGGTCCGGGTAAGTGTCCGGGTACGGGTCCGGGTCAGGGTCTGGGTCCGGGTAAGGGTCCGGGTCCGGTTCCGGGTCCGGGTCCGGGTCCGGGTCCGGGTCTGGGTAAGGGTCCGGGTCCGGGTCCGGGTCCGGGTCCGGGTCCGGGTAAGCGTCCGCGTAAATGTCCGGGTCCGGGTCCGGGTCCGGGTAAGGGTCCGGGTTCGGGTCCGGGTCCGGTTCCGGTTCCGGGTCCGGGTCCGGGTAAGTGTCTGGGTCCGGGTCCGGGTCCAGGTCAAGGTCCGGTTACGGGTCCGGTTCCAGGTCCGGGTCAGGGTCCGGGTAAGTGTCCGGGTCCGGGTCCGGGTCCGGGTAAGGGTCCGGGACCGGGTCCGTGTCTGGGTTTGGATCCGGGTCCGGGTCCGGGTAAGGTTCCGGGTCCGGGTAAGGTTCCGGGTCCGTGTCCGTGTCCGGGTCCGGGTCCGGGTCCGGGTCTGGTTCCGTGTCCGGTTCCGGGTACGGGTCCGGGTAAAGGTCCGGGTCCGGGTCCGGGTCCGGGTCCGGGTCCGGGTCCGGGTCCGGGTCCGGGTAAGGGTCCGTGTCCGTGTCCGGGTCCGGGTCTGGGTCCGGGTCTGGGTCCGGGTCCGGGTTCGGGTCCGGGTCCGGATCCGGGTCCGGGTCCGGGTCCGGGTCAGGGTCCGGTTCCGGGTCCGGGTCCGGGTAAGGGTCCGGTTCCGGGTCCGGGTCCGGGTAAGTGTCTGGGTCCGGGTCCGGGTCCAGGTCAAGGTCCGGTTCCGGGTCCGGTTCCAGGTCCGGGTCAGGGTCCGGGTAAGTGTCCGGGTCCGGGTCCGGGTCCGGGTAAGGGTCCGGGACCGGGTCCGTGTCCGTGTCCGGGTCCGGGTCCGGGTCCGGTTCGGGGTCCGGGTCCGGGTCCGGGTCCGGGTAAGGGTACGGGTCCGGGTCCGGGTCCGGGTATGGGTCCGGGTCCGGCTCCGGGTCCGGGTAAGGGTCCGGGTCCGGGTCCGGGTCTGGTTCCGGGTCCGGTTCCGGGTCCGGGTCCGGGTAAAGGTCCGGGTCCGGGTCCGGGTCCGGGTCCGGGTCCGGGTCCGGGTCCGGGTCCGGTTCCGGTTCCGATTCCGGGTCCGGGTAAAGGTCCGGGTCCGGGTCCGGGTCCGGGTCCGGGTAAGGTTCCGGGTCCGGGTCCGGGTCCGGGTCCGGGTCAGGGTCCGGGTCCAGGTCCGGTTCCGGTTCCGGTTCCGGTTCTGGGTAAGGGTCCGGTTCCGGTTCCGGATCCGGGTCCGGGTCCGGGTCCGGGTCCGGGTCCGGGTAAAGGTCCGGGTCCGGGTCCGGGTCCGGGTCCGGGTCCGGGTCCGGGTCCGGGTCCGGGTAAGCGTCCGCGTAAATGTCCGGGTCCGGGTCCGGGTCCGGGTAAGGGTCCGGGTTCGGGTCCGGGTCCGGGTCCGGTTCCGGGTCCGGGTCCGGGTAAGTGTCTGTGTCAGGGTCCGGGTCCAGGTCAAGGTCCGGTTCCGGGTCCGGTTCCAGGTCCGGGTCAGGGTCCGGGTAAGTGTCCGGGTCCGGGTCCGGGTCCGGGTAAGGGTCCGGGACCGGGTCCGTGTCCGGGTTTGGATCCGGGTCCGGGTCCGGGTCCGGTTCCGGGTCCGGGTAAGGTTCCGGGTCCGTGTCCGTGTCCGGGTTCGTGTCCGGGTCCGTGTCCGGGTCCGGGTCCGGGTCCGGGTCCGGGTCCGGGTCCGGGTAAGGGTCCGGGTCCGGGTCCGGGTCCGTGTCCGTGTCCGGGTCCAGGTCCGTGTCCGGGTCCGTGTCCGTGTCCGGGTCCGTGTAGGGGTCCGGGTCCGGGTCCGGGTCCGGGTCCGGGTAAGGGTCCGGGTCTGGGTCCGCGTCCGCGTCCGGGTCCGCGTCCGGGTGCGGGTCCGGGTCCGGGTCTGGGTCCAGGTCCGGGTCGGGGTCCGGGTCCGGGTCCGGGTCCGGGTAAGGGTCCGGGTCCGGGTCCGGGTCCGGGTCCGGGTCCAGGTCCGGGTCCGGGTCCGGGTCCGGGTAAGGGTCCGGGTCCGGGTCCGGGTCCGGGTCCGGGTCCGGGTCCGTGTCCGGATCCGTGTCCGGGTCCGGGTCCGGGTCCGGGTCCGGGTAAGGGTCCGGGTCCGGGTCCGTGTCCGGGTCCGTGTCCGTGTCCGTGTCCGTGTCCGTGTCCGGGTCCGGGTCCGGGTCCGGGTCTGGGTCCGGGTCCGGGTAAGGGTCCGTGTCCGGGTCCGGGTCCGTGTCCGTGTCCGTGTCCGTGTCCGTGTCCGGGTCCGGGTCCGGGTCCGGGTCCGTGTCCGGGTAAGGGTCCGGGTTCGGGTCCGGGTCCGGTTCCGGGTCCGGGTCCGGGTAAGTGTCTGGGTCCGGGTCCGGGTCCAGGTCAAGGTCCGGTTCCGGGTCCAGTTCCAGGTCCGGGTCAGGGTCCAGGTAAGTGTCCGGGTCCGGGTCCGGGTCCGGGTAAGGGTCCGGGACCGGGTCCGTGTCCGGGTTTGGATCCGGGTCCGGGTCCGGGTAAGGTTCCGGGTCCGGGTAAGGTTCCGGGTCCGTGTCCGTGTCCGGGACCGTGTCCGGGTCCGTGTCCGGGTCCGGGTCCGGGTAAGGGTCCGGATCCGGGTCCGGGTCCGGGTCCGGGTCCGTGTCCGTGTCCGGGTCCGGGTCCGGGTCCGGGTCCGGGTCCGGGTCCAGGTCCGGGTCCGGGTCCGGGTCCGGGTCCGGGTCCGGGTAAGGGTCCGTGTCCGGGTCCGTGTCCGTGTCCGTGTCCGGGTCCGGGTCTGGGTCCGGGTCTGGGTCCGGGTCCGGGTTAGGGTCCGGTTCTGGGTCCGGGTCCGGGTCCGGGTCCGGGTCCGGGTCCGGGTCCGGGTCCGGGTCCGGGTCAGGGTCCGGGTCCGGGTCCGGGTCCGTGTCCGTGTCCGTGTCCGTGTCCGTGTCCGTGTCCGGGTCCGGATCCGGGTAAGGGTCCGGGTCCGGGTCCGGGTCCGGGTCCGTGTCCGTGTCCGTGTCCGTGTCCGGGTCCGGGTCCGGGTCCGGGTCCGGGTCCGGGTCCGGGTCCGGGTAAGGGTCCGTGTCCGGGTCCGTGTCCGTGTCCGTGTCCGGGTCCGGGTCTGGGTCCGGGTCCGGGTCCGGGTCCGGGTTAGGGTCCGGTTCTGGGTCCGGGTCCGGGTCCGGGTCCGGGTCCGGGTCCGGGTCCGGGTCCGGGTCAGGGTCCGGGTCCGGGTCCGGGTCCGTGTCCGGGTCCGGGTCCGGGTCCGGGTCCGGGTAAGGGTCCGGGTAAGGGTCCGGGTCCGGGTCCGGGTCCGGGTCCGGGTCCGGGTAAGGGTCCGTGTCCGGGTCCGTGTCCGTGTCCGTGTCCGGGTCCGGGTCTGGGTCCGGGTCCGGGTCCGGGTCCGGGTTAGGGTCCGGTTCTGGGTCCGGGTCCGGGTCCGGGTCCGGGTCCGGGTCCGGGTCCGGGTCCGGGTCAGGGTCCGGGTCCGGGTCCGTGTCCGTGTCCGGGTCCGGGTCCGGGTCCGGGTCCGGGTCCGATTCCGGGTCCATGTAAAGGTCCGGGTCCGGGTCCGGGACCGGGTCCGGGTAAGGTTCCGGGTCCGGGTCCGGGTCCGGGTCCGGGTCCGGGTCCGGGTCCGGGTCCGGGTCCGGGTCCAGGTCAGGGTCCGGGTCCGGGTCCGGGTCCGGGTCCGGGTCCGGGTCCGGGTCCGGGTCCGGGTCCGGGTCCGGGTCTGGGTCCGGGTCCGGGTCTGGGTCCGGGTCAGGGTCCGGGTCCGGGTCCGGGTCCGGGTCCGGGTCCGGGTCCGGGTCCGGGTAAGGGTCCAGGTCCGGGTCCGGCTCCGGGTCCGGGTCCGGGTCCGGGTCCGCGTCCAGGTCCGGGTCCGGGTAAGGGTCCGGGTCCGGGTCCGGGTCCGAGTTAGGGTCCGGGTCCGGGTCCGGGTCCGGGTCCGGGTCCGGGTATGGGTCCGGGTCCGGGTCCGGGTCCGGGTCCGGGTCCAGGTCCGGGTCCGGGTCCGGGTCCGTGTCCGTGTCCGGGTCCGGGTCCGGGTCCGTGTCCGGGTCCGGGTCCGGGTCCGGGTCCGGGTCTGGGTCCGGGTAAGTGTCCGGGTACGGGTCCGGGTCAGGGTCTGGGTCCGGGTAAGGGTCCGGGTCCGGTTCCGGGTCCGGGTCCGGGTCCGGGTCCGGGTCCGGGTCTGGGTAAGGGTCCGGGTCCGGGTCCGGGTCCGGGTCCGGGTCCGGGTCCGGGTAAGCGTCCGCGTAAATGTCCGGGTCCGGGTCCGGGTCCGGGTAAGGGTCCGGGTTCGGGTCCGGGTCCGGTTCCGGTTCCGGGTCCGGGTCCGGGTAAGTGTCTGGGTCCGGGTCCGGGTCCAGGTCAAGGTCCGGTTACGGGTCCGGTTCCAGGTCCGGGTCAGGGTCCGGGTAAGTGTCCGGGTCCGGGTCCGGGTCCGGGTAAGGGTCCGGGACCGGGTCCGTGTCTGGGTTTGGATCCGGGTCCGGGTCCGGGTAAGGTTCCGGGTCCGGGTAAGGTTCCGGGTCCGTGTCCGTGTCCGGGTCCGGGTCCGGGTCCGGGTCTGGTTCCGTGTCCGGTTCCGGGTACGGGTCCGGGTAAAGGTCCGGGTCCGGGTCCGGGTCCGGGTCCGGGTCCGGGTCCGGGTCCGGGTAAGGGTCCGTGTCCGTGTCCGTGTCCGTGTCCGTGTCCGTGTCCGGGTCCGTGTCTGGGTCCGGGTCTGGGTCCGGGTCCGGGTCCGGGTCCGGGTCCGGATCCGGGTCCGGGTCCGGGTCCGGGTCAGGGTCCAGGTCCGGGTCCGGGTCCGGGTAAGGGTCCGGGTCCGGGTAAGGGTCCGGGTAAGGGTCCGGGTCCGGGTCCGGGTCCGGGTCCGGTTCCGGGTCCGGGTCCGTGTAAGGGTCCGGATCCGGGTCCGGGTCCGGGTCCGGTTCCGTGTCCGGGTAAGGGTCCGGGTCCATGTCCGGGTCCGGGTCCGGGTCCGTGTCCGTGTCCGTGTCAGGGTCCGGGTCCGGTTCCTGTTCCGGGTCCGGGTAAAGGTCCGGGTCAAAGTCCGGGTCCGGGTCCGGGTAAGGGTCCGGGTCCGGGTCCGGGTCCGGGTCCGGGTACGGGTACGGGTCCGGGTCCGATTCCGGGTCCGGGTAAAGGTCCGGGTCCGGGTCCGGGTCCGGGTCCGGGTAAGGTTCCGGGTCCGGGTCCGGGTCCGGGTCCGGGTCTGGGTCCGGGTCCGGGTCCGGGTAAGGGTCCGGGTCCGGGTCCGGGTCCGAGTTAGGGTCCGGGTCCGGGTCCGGGTCCGGGTCCGGGTATGGGTCCGGGTCCGGGTCCGGGTCCGGGTCCGGGTCCGGGTCCGGGTCCAGGTCCGGGTCCGGGTCCGGGTCCATGTCCGGGTCCGGGTCCGGGTCCGGGTCCGTGTCCGTGTCCGGGTCCGGGTCCGGGTCCGGGTCTGGGTCCGGGTAAGTGTCCGGGTACGGGTCCGGGTCAGGGTCTGGGTCCGGGTAAGTGTCCGGGTCCGGTTCCGGTTCCGGGTCCGGGTCCGGGTCCGGGTCCGGGTCTGGGTAAGGGTCCGTGTCTGGGTCCGGGTAAGGGTCCGGGTCCGGGTCCGGGACCTGGTCCGTGTCTGGGTCCGGGTCCGGGTCCGGGTCCTGGTCCGTGTCCGGTTCCGGGTCCGGGTCCGGGTAAAGGTCCGGGTCCGGGTCCGGGTCCGGGTCCGGGTCCGGGTCCGGGTCCGGGTCCGGGTCCGGGTCCGGGTCCGGGTAAGCGTCCGCGTAAATGTCCGGGTCCGGGTCTGGGTCCGGGTAAGGGTCCGGGTTCGGGTCCGGGTCCGGTTCCGGGTCCGGGTCCGGGTAAGTGTCTGGGTCCGGGTCCGGGTCCAGGTCAAGGTCCGGTTCCGGGTCCGGTTCCAGGTCCGGGTCAGGGTCCGGGTAAGTGTCCGGGTCCGGGTCCGGGTCCGGGTTAGGGTCCGGGACCGGGTCCGTGTCCGGGTTTGGATCCGGGTCCGGGTCCGGGTCCGGTTCCGGGTCCGGGTAAGGTTCTGGGTCCGTGTCCGTGTCCGTGTCCGTGTCCGGGTCCGTGTCCGGGTCCGTGTCCGGGTCCGGGTCCGGGTCCGGGTCCGGGTAAGGGTCAGTGTCCGGGTCCGTGTCCGGTTCCGGGTCCGGGTCCGGGTAAAGGTCCGGGTCCGGGTCCGGGTCCGGGTCCGGGTCCGGGTCCGGGTCCGGGTCTGGGTCCGGGTAAGCGTCCGCGTAAATATCCGGGTCCGGGTCCGGGTCCGGGTAAGGGTCCGGGTTCGGGTCCGGGTCCGGTTCCGGGTCCGGGTCCGGGTCCGGGTAAGTGTCTGGGTCCGGGTCCGGGTCCAGGTCAAGGTCCGGTTCCGGGTCCGGTTCCAGGTCCGGGTCAGGGTCCGGGTAAGTGTCCGGGTCCGGGTCCGTGTCCGGGTAAGGGTCCGGGACCGGGTCCGTGTCCGGGTTTGGATCCGTGTCCGTGTCCGGGTCCGGTTCCGGGTCCGGGTAAGGTTCCGGGTCCGTGTCCGTGTCCGTGTCCGTGTCCGTGTCCGTGTCTGTGTCCGGGTCCGGGTCCGGGTCCGGGTAAGGGTCAGTGTCCGGGTCCGGGTCCGTGTCCGTGTCCGGGTCCAAGTCCGTGTCCGGGTCCGTGTCCAGGTCCGTGTCCGGGTAGGGGTCCGGGTCCGGGTCCGGGTCCGGGTCCGGGTCCGGGTCCGGGTAAGGGTCCGGGTCTGGGTCCGCGTCCGCGTCCGGGTCCGCGTCCGGGTGCGGGTCCGGGTCCGGGTCTGGGTCCAGGTCCGGGTCGGGGTCCGGGTCCGGGTCCGGGTCCGGGTAAGGGTCCGGGTCCGGGTCCGGGTCCGGGTCCAGGTCCGGGTACGGGTCCGGGTCCGGGTAAGGGTCCGGGTCCGGGTCCGGGTCCGGGTCCGGGTCCATGTCCGGGTCCGTGTCCGGGTCCGGGTCCGGGTCCGGGTCCGGGTCCGGGTCCGGGTAAGGGTCCGGGTCGGGGTCCGGGTCCGGGTCCGTGTCCGTGTCCGGGTCCGGGTCCGGGTCCGTGTCCGTGTCCGTGTCCGTGTCCGGGTCCGGGTAAGGTTCCGTGTCCGGGTCCGTGTCCGTGTCCGTGTCCGTGTCCGTGTCCGTGTCCGGGTCCGGGTCCGGGTCCGGGTAAAGGTCCGGGTCAAAGTCCGGGTCCGGGTCCGGGTAAGGGTCCGGGTCCGGGTCCGGGTCCGGGTCCGGGTCTGGGTACGGGTCCGGGTCCGATTCCGGGTCCGGGTAAAGGTCCGGGTACGGGTACGGGTCCGGTTCCGGGTAAGGGTCCAGGTCCGGGTCCGGCTCCGGCTCCGGGTCCGGGTCCGGGTCCGGGTCCGGGTCCGGGTCCGGGTCCGGGTCCGGGTAAGGGTCCGGGTCCGGGTCCGGGTCCGAGTTAGGGTCCGGGTCCGGGTCCGGGTCCGGGTCCGGGTCCGGGTATGGGTCCGGGTCCGGGTCCGGGTCCGGGTCCGGGTCCAGGTCCGGGTCCGGGTCCGGGTCCGTGTCCGGGTCCGGGTCCGGGTCCGGGTCCATGTCCGGGTCCGGGTCCGGGTCCGGGTCCGGGTCTGGGTCCGGGTAAGTGTCCGGGTACGGGTCCGGGTCAGGGTCTGGGTCCGGGTAAGGGTCCGGGTCCGGTTCCGGGTCCGGGTCCGGGTCCGGGTCCGGGTCTGGGTAAGGGTCCGGGTCCGGGTCCGGGTAAGGGTCCGGGTCCGGGTCCGGGTCCGGGACCTGGTCCGTGTCTGGGTCCGGGTCCGGGTCCGGGTCCTGGTCCGTGTCCGGTTCCGGGTCCGGGTCCGGGTAAAGGTCCGGGTCCGGGTCCGTGTCCGGGTCCGGGTCCGGGTCCGTGTCCGGGTCCGGGTCCGGGTAAGGGTCCGTGTCCGGGTCCGTGTCCGGGTCCGGGTCCGGGTCCGGGTCCGGGTCCGGGTCCGGGTAAGGGTCCGGGTCCGGGTCTGCGTCCGGGTCCGGGTCCGGGTCCGGGTAAGGGTCCGGGTCCGGGTCCGGGTCCGAGTTAGGGTCCGGGTCCGGTTCCGGGTCCGGGTCCGGGTATGGGTCCGGGTCCGGGTCCGGGTCCGGTTCCGGGTCAAGGTCCGGGTCCGGGTCCGGGTCCGGGTCCGGGTCCGGGTCCGGGTCCGGGTCCGGGTCCGGGTCCGGGTCCGGGTCCGGGTCCGGGTCTGGGTCCGGGTAAGTGTCCGGGTACGGGTCCGGGTCAGGGTCTGGGTCCGGGTAAGGGTCCGGGTCCGGTTCCGGGTAAGGGTCCGGGTCCGGGTCCGGGTAAGGGTCCGGGTCCGGGTCCGGGTCCGGGACCTGGTCCGTGTCTGGGTCCGGGTCCGGGTCCGGGTCCGTGTCCGGGTCCGGGTCCGGGTCCGGGTCCGGGTCCGGGTCCGGGTAAGGGTCCGGGTCGGGGTCCGGGTCCGGGTCCGTGTCCGTGTCCGTGTCCGGGTCCGGGTCCGTGTCCGTGTCCGTGTCCGTGTCCGGGTCCGGGTAAGGTTCCGTGTCCGGGTCCGTGTCCGTGTCCGTGTCCGTGTCCGTGTCCGTGTCCGGGTCCGGGTCCGGGTCCGGGTAAAGGTCCGGGTCAAAGTCCGGGTCCGGGTCCGGGTAAGGGTCCGGGTCCGGGTCCGGGTCCGGGTCCGGGTCTGGGTACGGGTCCGGGTCCGATTCCGGGTCCGGGTAAAGGTCCGGGTACGGGTACGGGTCCGGGTCCGGGTAAGGGTCCAGGTCCGGGTCCGGCTCCGGCTCCGGGTCCGGGTCCGGGTCCGGGTCCGGGTCCGGGTCCGGGTCCGGGTCCGGGTAAGGGTCCGGGTCCGGGTCCGGGTCCGAGTTAGGGTCCGGGTCCGGGTCCGGGTCCGGGTCCGGGTCCGGGTATGGGTCCGGGTCCGGGTCCGGGTCCGGGTCCGGGTCCAGGTCCGGGTCCGGGTCCGGGTCCGTGTCCGGGTCCGGGTCCGGGTCCGGGTCCATGTCCGGGTCCGGGTCCGGGTCCGGGTCCGGGTCTGGGTCCGGGTAAGTGTCCGGGTACGGGTCCGGGTCAGGGTCTGGGTCCGGGTAAGGGTCCGGGTCCGGTTCCGGGTCCGGGTCCGGGTCCGGGTCCGGGTCTGGGTAAGGGTCCGGGTCCGGGTCCGGGTAAGGGTCCGGGTCCGGGTCCGGGTCCGGGACCTGGTCCGTGTCTGGGTCCGGGTCCGGGTCCGGGTCCTGGTCCGTGTCCGGTTCCGGGTCCGGGTCCGGGTAAAGGTCCGGGTCCGGGTCCGTGTCCGGGTCCGGGTCCGGGTCCGTGTCCGGGTCCGGGTCCGGGTAAGGGTCCGTGTCCGGGTCCGGGTCCGGGTCCGGGTCCGGGTCCGGGTCCGGGTCCGGGTCCGGGTAAGGGTCCAGGTCCGGGTCTGCGTCCGGGTCCGGGTCCGGGTCCGGGTAAGGGTCCGGGTCCGGGTCCGGGTCCGAGTTAGGGTCCGGGTCCGGTTCCGGGTCCGGGTCCGGGTATGGGTCCGGGTCCGGGTCCGGGTCCGGTTCCGGGTCAAGGTCCGGGTCCGGGTCCGGGTCCGGGTCCGGGTCCGGGTCCGGGTCCGGGTCCGGGTCCGGGTCCGGGTCCGGGTCCGGGTCCGGGTCTGGGTCCGGGTAAGTGTCCGGGTACGGGTCCGGGTCAGGGTCTGGGTCCGGGTAAGGGTCCGGGTCCGGTTCCGGGTAAGGGTCCGGGTCCGGGTCCGGGTAAGGGTCCGGGTCCGGGTCCGGGTCCGGGACCTGGTCCGTGTCTGGGTCCGGGTCCGGGTCCGGGTCCGGGTCCGTGTCCGGTTCCGGGTCCGGGTCCGGGTAAAGGTCCGGGTCCGGGTCCGAGTCCGGTTCCGGGTCCGGGTCCGGGTCCGGGTCCGGGTCCGGGTCCGGGTAAGCGTCCGCGTAAATGTCCGGGTCCGGGTCCGGTTCCGGGTCCGGGTCCGGGTAAGTGTCTGGGTCCGGGTCCGGGTCCAGGTCAAGGTCCGGTTAAGGGTCCGGTTCCAGGTCCGGGTCAGGGTCCGGGTAAGTGTCCGGGTCCGGGTCCGGGTCCGGGTAAGGGTCCGGGACCGGGTCAGTGTCCGGGTTTGGATCCGGGTCCGGGTCCGGGTAAGGTTCCGGGTCCGGGTAAGGTTCCGGGTCCGTGTCCGTGTCCGTGTCCGTGTCCGGGTCCGTGTCCGTGTCCGTGTCCGGGTCCGTGTCCGCGTCCGGGTAAGGGTCCGTGTCCGGGTCCGTGTCCGTGTCCGTGTCCGGGTCCAGGTCCGTGTCCGGGTCCGTGTCCGTGTCCGTGTCCGGGTCCGGGTATGGGTCCGGGTCCGGGTCCGGGTCCGGGTCCGGGTAAGGGTCCGGGTCTGGGTCCGGGTCCGGGTCCGGGTCCGGGTATGGGTCCGGGTCCGGGTCCGGGTCCGGGTCCGGTTCCGGGTCAAGGTCCGGGTCCGGGTCCGGGTCCGGGTCCGGGTCCGGGTCCGGGTCCGGGTCCGGGTCCGGGTCCCGGTCTGGGTCCGGGTAAGTGTCCGGGTACGGGTACGGGTCAGGTTCTGGGTCCGGGTAAGGGTCCGGGTCCGGTTCCGGGTAAGGGTCCGGGTCCGGGTCCGGGTAAGGGTCCCGGTCCGGGTCCGGGACCTGGTCCGTGTCCGGGTCCGGGTCCGGGTCCGGGTAAGGGTCCGGGTCCGGGTCCGGGACCGCTTCCGTGTCTGGGTCCGGGTCCGGGTCCGGGTCCGGGTCCGGGTCCGGGTCCGGGTCCGGGTCCTCGTCCGGGGCCGCGTCCAGGTGCGGGTCCGGGTGCGGGTCCGGGTCCAGGTCCGGGTCGGTGTCCGGGTCCGTGTCCGGGTCCGGGTCCGGGTCCGGGTCCGGGTCCGGGTCTGGGTCCGGGTAAGTGTCCGGGTATGGGTCCGGGTCAGGGTCCGGGTCCGGGTAAGGGTCCGGGTCCGGTTCCGGTTCCGGGTCCGGGTCCGGGTCCGGGTCCGGGTCCGGGTAAGGGTCCGGGTCCGGGTCCGGGTCAGGGACCTGGTCCGTGTCTGGGTCCGGGTCCGGGTCCGGGTGCGGGTCCGGGTAAGGGTCCGGGTCCGGTTCCGGTTCCGGGTCCGGGTCCGGGTCCGGGTCTGGGTAAGAATCCGGGTCCGGGTCCGGGTAAGGGTCCGGTTCCGGGTCCGGGTCCGGGTCCGGGTCCGGGTCCGGGTCCGGGTCTGGGTCCGGGTAAGTGTCCGGGTATGGGTCCGGGTCAGGGTCCGGGTCCGGGTAAGGGTCCGGGTCTGGTTCCGGGTCCGGGTCCGGGTCCGGGTCCGGGTCTGGGTAAGAGTCCGGGTCCGGGTCCGGGTAAGGGTCCGGGTCCGGGTCCGGGTCCGGGACCTGGTCCGTGTCTGGGTCCGGGTCCGGGTCCGGGTCCGGGTCCGGGTCCGGGTCCGGTTCCGGGTCCGGGTCCGGGTAAAGGTCCGGGTCCGGGTCCGGGTCCGGGTCCGGGTCCGGGTCCGGGTCCGGGTCCGGGTAAGCGTCCGGGTAAATGTCCGGGTCCGGGTCCGGGTCCGGGTAAGGGTCCGGGTTCGGGTCCGGGTCCGGTTCCGGGTCCGGGTCCGGGTAAGTGTCTGGGTCCGGGTCCGGGTCCAGGTCAAGGTCCGGTTCCGGGTCCCGTTCCAGGTCCGGGTCAGGGTCCGGGTAAGTGTCCGGGTCCGGTTCCGGGTCCGGGTCCGGGTCCGGGTCCGGGTAAGGGTCCGTGTCCGGGTCCGGGGCTGCGTCCGGGTGCGGTTCTGGGTCCGCGTCCGCGTCCGGGGCCGCGTCTGGGTGCGGGTCCGGGTGCGGGTGCGGGTCCGGGTCCGGGTCCGGGTAAGGGTCCGGGTCCGGGTCCGGGTCCGGGTCCAGGTCCGGGTCCGGGTCCGGGTCCGTGTCCTGTTCCGGGTCCGGGTAAGTGTCCGGGTCCGGGTCCGGGTCCGGGTCCAGGTCCGGGTCCGGGTCCGTGTCCGGGTCCGGGTCCGGGTAAGGGTCTGGGTCCGGGTCCGTGTCCGGGTTTGGGTCCGGGTCCGTGTCCGGGTAAGGGTCCGGGTCCGGGTCCGTGTCCGGGTCCGTGTCCATGTCCGGGTCCGTGTCCGGGTCCGTGTCCGGGTCCGGGTCCGGGTAAGGGTCCGGGTCCGGGTCCGGGTCCGGGTCCGGGTCCGGGTCCGTGTCTATGTCCGTGTCCGGGTCCGGGTCCTGGTCCGGGTCCGGGTCTGGGTCCGGGTCCGGGTCCGGGTAAGGGTCCGGGTCCGGGTCCGGGTCCGGGTCCGGGTCCGGGTCCGGGTCCGGGTCCGGGTATGGGTCCGGGTCCGGGTCCGGGTCCGGGTCCGGGTCCAGGTCCGGGTCCGGGTCCGGGTCCGTGTCCGTGTCCGTGTCCGGGTCCGGGTCCGGGTCCGGGTCCGGGTCCGGGTCTGGGTCCGGGTAAGTGTCCGGGTATGGGTCCGGGTCAGGGTCCCGGTCCGGGTAAGGGTCCGGGTCCGGTTCCGGTTCCGGGTCCGGGTCCGGGTCCGGGTCCGGGTCCGGGTAAGAGTCCGGGTCCGGGTCCGGGTAAGGGTCCGGGTCCGGGTCCGGGTCAGGGACCTGGTCCGTGTCTGGGTCCGGGTCCGGGTCCGGGTCCGGGTCCGGGTAAGGGTCCGGGTCCGGTTCCGGTTCCGGGTCCGGGTCCGGGTCCGGGTCTGGGTAAGAGTCCGGGTCCGGGTCCGGGTAAGGGTCCGGGTCCGGGTCCGGGTCCGGGTCCGGGTCCGGGTCCGGGTCTGGGTCCGGGTAAGTGTCCGGGTATGGGTCCGGGTCAGGGTCCGGGTCCGGGTAAGGGTCCGGGTCTGGTTCCGGGTCCGGGTCCGGGTCCGGGTCCAGGTCTGGGTAAGGGTCCGGGTCCGGGTCCGGGTAAGGGTCCGGGTCCGGGTCCGGGTCCGGGACCTGGTCCGTGTCTGGGTCCGGGTCCGGGTCCAGGTCCGGGTCCGGGTCCGGGTCCGGTTCCGGGTCCGGGTCCGGGTAAAGGTCCGGGTCCGGGTCCGGGTCCGGGTCCGGGTCCTGGTCCGGGTAAGCGTCCGGGTAAATGTCCGGGTCCGGGTCCGGGTCCGGGTAAGGGTCCGGGTTCGGGTCCGGTTCCGGTTCCGGGTACGGGTCCGGGTAAGTGTCTGGGTCCGGGTCCGGGTCCAGGTCAAGGTCCGGTTCCGGGTCCCGTTCCAGGTCCGGGTCAGGGTCCGGGTAAGTGTCCGGGTCCGGGTCCGGGTCCGGGTCCGGGTCCGGGTCCGGGTCCGGGTAAGGGTCCGTGTCCGGGTCCGGGGCCGCGTACGGGTGCGGTTCTGGGTCCGCGTCCGCGTCCGGGGCCGCGTCCGGGTGCGGGTCCGGGTGCGGGTGCGGGTCCGGGTCCAGGTCCGGGTCGGGGTCCGGGTCCGGGTCCGGGTCCGGGTAAGGGTCCGGGTCCGGGTCCGGGTCCGGGTCCAGGTCCGGGTCCGGGTCCGTGTCCTGTTCCGGGTCCGGGTAAGGGTCTGGGTCCGGGTCCGGGTCCGGGTCCGTGTCCGTGTCCGTGTCTGTGTCCGTGTCCGTGTCCGGGTCCGGGTCCGGGTCCGGGTCCGGGTCCGGGTCCGGGTCCGGGTCCGGGTCCGGGTCCGGGTAAGGGTCCGGGTCCGTGTCCGTGTCCGGGTCCGGGTCCGTGTCCGTGTCCGTGTCCGGGTCCGGGTCCGGGTCCGGGTAAGGGTCCGTGTCCGTGTCCAGGTGCGTGTCCGTGTCCGGGTCCAGGTCCGTGTCCGTGTCCGTGTCCGTGTCCGGGTCTGGGTATGGGTCCGGGTCCGTGTCCGGGTCCGCGTCCGGGGCCGCGTCCGTGTGCGGGTCCGGGTGCGGGTCCGGGTCCGGGTCCGGGTCGGGGTCCGGGTCCGGGTCCGGGTCAGGGTAAGGGTCCGGGTCCTGGTCCTGGTCCGGGTCCGGGTCCAGGTCCGGGTCCGGGTCCGTGTCCGGGTCCGGGTCCGGGTAAGGGTCCGGGTCCGGGTCCGGGTCCGGGTCTGGGTAAGGGTCCGGGTCCGGTTCCGGTTCCGGGTCCGGGTCCGGGTCCGGGTCTGGGTAAGAGTCCGGGTCCGGGTCCGGGTAAGGGTCCGGGTCCGGGTCCGGGTCCGGGTCCGGGTCCGGGTCCGGGTCCGGGTCTGGGTCCGGGTAAGTGTCCGGGTATGGGTCCGGGTCAGGGTCCGGGTCCGGGTAAGGGTCCGGGTCCGGTTCCGGGTCCGGGTCCGGGTCCGGGTGGGGGTCTGGGTAAGAGTCCGGGTCCGGGTCCGGGTAAGGGTCCGGGTCCGGGTCCGGGTCCGGGACCTGGTCCGTGTCTGGGTCCGGGTCCGGGTCCGGGTCCGGGTCCGTTTCCGGTTCCGGGTCCGGGTCCGGGTAAAGGTCCGGGTCCGGGTCCGGGTCCGGGTCCGGGTCCGGGTCCGTGTCCGGGTCCGGGTAAGCGTCCGGGTAAATGTCCGGGTCCGGGTCCGGGTAAGGGTCCGGGTTCGGGTCCGGGTCCGGTTCCGGGTCCGGGTCCGGGTAAGTTTCTGGGTCCGGGTCCGGGTCCAGGTCAAGGTCCGGTTCCGGGTCCCGTTCCAGGTCCGGGTCAGGGTCCGGGTAAGTGTCCGGGTCCGGGTCCGGGTCCGGGTCCGGGTCCGGGTCCGGGTAAGGGTCCGTGTCCGGGTCCGGGGCCGCGTCCGGGTGCGGGTCTGGGTCCGCGTCCGCGTCCGGGGCCGCGTCCGGGTGCGGGTCTGGGTGCGGGTCCGGGTCCAGGTCCGGGTCGGGGTCCGTGTCCGGGTCCGGGTCCGGGTAAGGGTCCGGGTCCGGGTCCGGGTCCGGGTCCGGGTCCAGGTCCGGGTCCGGGTCCGGGTCCTGTTCCGGGTCCGGGTAAGGGTCTGGGTCCGGGTCCGTGTCCGTGTCCGTGTCCGTGTCCGTGTCCGTGTCCGTGTCCGGGTCCGGGTCCGGGTCCGGGTCCGGGTCCGGGTCCGGGTCCGGGTAAGGGTCCGGGTCCGTGTCCGTGTCCGTGTCCGTGTCCGTGTCCGTGTCCGGGTCCGTGTCCGTGTCCGGGTCCGGGTCCGGGTCCGGGTCCGGGTCCGGGTAAGGGTCTGTGTCCGTGTCCAGGTCCGTGTCCGTGTCCGGGTCCGGGTCTGGGTCCGCGTCCGCGTCCGGGGCCGCGTCCGGGTGCGGGTCCGGTTGCGGGTCCGGGTCCAGGTCCGGGTCGGGGACCGGGTCCGGGTCCGGGTAAGGGTCCGGGTCCGGGTCCGGGTCCGTGTCCTGTTCCGGGTCCGGGTAAGGGTCTGGGTCCGGGTCCGGGTCCGTGTCCGTGTCCGTGTCCGTGTCCGTGTCTGTGTCCGTGTCCGGGTCCGGGTCCGGGTCCGGGTCCGGGTCCGGGTATGGGTCCAGGTCCGGGTCCGGGTAAGGGTCCGGGTCTGGGTCCGCGTCCGCGTCCGGGTCCGGGTCCGCGTCCGGGTCCGGGTCCGGGTCCGGGTCCGGGTCCGGGTCCGGGTCCGGGTCGGGGTCCGGGTCCGGGTCCGGATCCGGGTAAGGGTCCGGGTCCGGGTCCGGGTCCGGGTCCGGGTCCGGGTAAGGGTCCGGGTCCGGGTCCGTGTCCGGGTCCGTGTCCGTGTCCGTGTCCGTGTCCGTGTCCGTGTCCTGGTCCGGGTCCGGATCTGGGTCCGGGTCCGGGTCCGGGTAAGGGTCCGGGTCCGGGTCCGGGTATGGGTCCAGGTCCGGGTCCGGGTAAGGGTCCGGGTCTGGGTCCGCGTCCGCGTCCGGGTCCGGGTCCGGATCCGGGTAAGGGTCCGGGTCCGGGTCCGGGTCCGTGTCCTGTTCCGGGTCCGGGTAAGGGTCTGGGTCCGGGTCCGGGTACGTGTCCGTGTCCGTGTCCGTGTCCGTGTCTGTGTCCGTGTCCGTGTCTGGGTCCGGGTCCGGGTCCGGGTCCGGGTAAGGGTCCGGGTCCGGGTCCGGGTCCGGGTCCGGGTCCGGGTCCGGGTCCGGGTCCGGGTCCGGGTCCGTGTCCGGGTCCGGGCCCGGGTCCGGGTGCGGGTATGGGTCCGGGTCCGGGTCCAGGTCAGGGTCAGGGTCAGGGTAAGGGTCCGTGTCCGGGTCCGGGTCCGGGTCCGGGTCCGGGTCCGGGTCCGGGTCCGGGTCCGGGTCCGGGTCCGGGTCGGGTTCCGGGTCCGGGTCCGGGTCCGGGTAAGGGTCCGGGTCCGGGTCCGGGTCCGGGTAAGGGTCCGGGTCCGGGTCCGGGTCCGGGTCCTGGTCCGGGTCCGTGTCTGGGTCCGGGTCCGGGTCCGGGTTAGGGTCTGGGTCCGGTTCCGGGTCCGGGTCCGGGTCCGGGTCCGGGTCCGGGTCCGGGTCCGGGTCCGGGTATGGGTCCGAGTCCGGGTCCGGATCCGGGTCCGGGTCCGGGTAAGGGTCCGGGTCTGGGTCCGCGTCCGCGTCCAGGTCCGGATCCGCGTCCGGGTCCGTGTCCGGGTCCGTGTCCGGGTCCGGGTAAGTGTCCGGGTTTGGTCCGCGTCCGCGTCCGGGTCCGGGTCCGGGTCCGGGTCCGGGTCCGGGTCCGGGTAAGGGTCTGTGTCCGTGTCCAGGTCCGTGTCCGTGTCCGGGTCCGGGTCTGGGTCCGCGTCCGCGTCCGGGGCCGCGTCCGGGTGCGGGTCCGGTTGCGGGTCCGGGTCCAGGTCCGGGTCGGGGACCGGGTCCGGGTCCGGGTCCGGGTAAGGGTCCGGGTCCGGGTCCGGGTCCGTGTCCTGTTCCGGGTCCGGGTAAGGGTCTGGGTCCGGGTCCGGGTCCGTGTCCGTGTCCGTGTCCGTGTCTGTGTCCGTGTCCGGGTCCGTGTCCGGGTCCGTGTCCGGGTCCGGGTAAGGGTCCGGGTCTGGGTCCGCGTCCGCGTCCGGGTCCGGGTCCGGGTCCGTGTCCGGGTCCGTGTCCGGGTCCGTGTCCGGGTCCGGGTCCGGGTCCGGGTAAGGGTCTGTGTCCGTGTCCAGGTCCGTGTCCGTGTCCGGGTCCGTGTCCGTGTCCGGGTCCGGGTCCGGGTCCGGGTCCGGGTCCGGGTAAGGGTCTGTGTCCGTGTCCAGGTCCGTGTCCGTGTCCGGGTCCGGGTCTGGGTCCGCGTCCGCGTCCGGGGCCGCGTCCGGGTGCGGGTCCGGTTGCGGGTCCGGGTCCAGGTCCGGGTCGGGGACCGGGTCCGGGTCCGGGTAAGGGTCCGGGTCCGGGTCCGGGTCCGTGTCCTGTTCCGGGTCCGGGTAAGGGTCTGGGTCCGGGTCCGGGTCCGTGTCCGTGTCCGTGTCCGTGTCCGTGTCTGTGTCCGTGTCCGGGTCCGGGTCCGGGTCCGGGTCCGGGTCCGGGTATGGGTCCAGGTCCGGGTCCGGGTAAGGGTCCGGGTCTGGGTCCGCGTCCGCGTCCGGGTCCGGGTCCGCGTCCGGGTCCGGGTCCGGGTCCGGGTCCGGGTCCGGGTCCGGGTCCGGGTCGGGGTCCGGGTCCGGGTCCGGATCCGGGTAAGGGTCCGGGTCCGGGTCCGGGTCCGGGTCCGGGTCCGGGTAAGGGTCCGGGTCCGGGTCCGTGTCCGGGTCCGTGTCCGTGTCCGTGTCCGTGTCCGTGTCCGTGTCCTGGTCCGGGTCCGGATCTGGGTCCGGGTCCGGGTCCGGGTCCGGGTCCGGGTCCGGGTCCGTGTCCGGGTCCGGGCCCGGGTCCGGGTGCGGGTATGGGTCCGGGTCCGGGTCCAGGTCAGGGTCAGGGTCAGGGTAAGGGTCCGTGTCCGGGTCCGGGTCCGGGTCCGGGTCCGGGTCCGGGTCCGGGTCCGGGTCCGGGTCCGGGTCCGGGTCGGGTTCCGGGTCCGGGTCCGGGTCCGGGTAAGGGTCCGGGTCCGGGTCCGGGTCCGGGTAAGGGTCCGGGTCCGGGTCCGGGTCCGGGTCCTGGTCCGGGTCCGTGTCTGGGTCCGGGTCCGGGTCCGGGTTAGGGTCTGGGTCCGGTTCCGGGTCCGGGTCCGGGTCCGGGTCCGGGTCCGGGTCCGGGTCCGGGTCCGGGTATGGGTCCGAGTCCGGGTCCGGATCCGGGTCCGGGTCCGGGTAAGGGTCCGGGTCTGGGTCCGCGTCCGCGTCCAGGTCCGGATCCGCGTCCGGGTCCGTGTCCGGGTCCGTGTCCGGGTCCGGGTAAGTGTCCGGGTTTGGTCCGCGTCCGCGTCCGGGTCCGGGTCCGGGTCCGGGTCCGGGTCCGGGTCCGGGTAAGGGTCTGTGTCCGTGTCCAGGTCCGTGTCCGTGTCCGGGTCCGGGTCTGGGTCCGCGTCCGCGTCCGGGGCCGCGTCCGGGTGCGGGTCCGGTTGCGGGTCCGGGTCCAGGTCCGGGTCGGGGACCGGGTCCGGGTCCGGGTCCGGGTAAGGGTCCGGGTCCGGGTCCGGGTCCGTGTCCTGTTCCGGGTCCGGGTAAGGGTCTGGGTCCGGGTCCGGGTCCGTGTCCGTGTCCGTGTCCGTGTCTGTGTCCGTGTCCGGGTCCGTGTCCGGGTCCGTGTCCGGGTCCGGGTAAGGGTCCGGGTCTGGGTCCGCGTCCGCGTCCGGGTCCGGGTCCGGGTCCGTGTCCGGGTCCGTGTCCGGGTCCGTGTCCGGGTCCGGGTCCGGGTCCGGGTAAGGGTCTGTGTCCGTGTCCAGGTCCGTGTCCGTGTCCGGGTCCGGGTCTGGGTCCGCGTCCGCGTCCGGGGCCGCGTCCGGGTGCGGGTCCGGTTGCGGGTCCGGGTCCAGGTCCGGGTCGGGGACCGGGTCCGGGTCCGGGTCCGGGTAAGGGTCCGGGTCCGGGTCCGGGTCCGTGTCCTGTTCCGGGTCCGGGTAAGGGTCTGGGTCCGGGTCCGGGTCCGTGTCCGTGTCCGTGTCCGTGTCTGTGTCCGTGTCCGGGTCCGGGTCCGGGTCCGGGTCCGGGTATGGGTCCAGGTCCGGGTCCGGGTAAGGGTCCGGGTCTGGGTCCGCGTCTGCGTCCGGGTCCGGGTCCGCGTCCGGGTCCGTGTCCGGGTCCGGGTCCGGGTCCGGGTCCGGGTCCGGGTCGGGGTCCGGGTCCGGGTCCGGATCCGGGTAAGGGTCCGGGTCCGGGTCCGTGTCCGGGTCCGGGTCCGGGTCCGTGTCCGTGTCCGTGTCCGTGTCCTGGTCCGGGTCCGGATCTGGGTCCGGGTCCGGGTCCGGGTAAGGGTCCGGGTCCGGGTCCGGGTATGGGTCCAGGTCCGGGTCCGGGTAAGGGTCCGGGTCTGGGTCCGCGTCCGCGTCCGGGTCCGGGTCCGGGTCCGGATCCGGGTAAGGGTCCGGGTCCGGGTCCGGGTCCAGGTCCGTGTCCGGGTCCGTGTCCGTGTCCGGGTCCGGGTAAGGGTCCGGGTCCGGGTCCGGGTCCGGGTCCGGGTCCAGGTCCGTGTCCGGGTCCGGGTCCGTGTCCGTGTCCGGGTCCTGGTCCGTGTCCGTGTCTGGGTCCGGGTCCGGGTCCGGGTAAGGGTCCGGGTCCGGGTCCGGGTCCGGGTCCGGGTCCGGGTCCGGGTCCGTGTCCGGGTCCGGGCCCGGGTCCGGGTGCGGGTATTGGTCCGGGTCCGGGTCCGGGTCCGGGTAAGGGTCCGGGTCCGGGTCCGGGTCCGGGTCCTGGTCCGGGTCCGTGTCTGGGTCCGGGTCCGGGTCCGGGTAAGGGTCTGGGTCCGGTTCCGGGTCCGGGTCCGGGTCCGGGTCCGGGTCCGGGTCCGGGTCCGGGTCCGGGTATGGGTCCGAGTCCGGGTCCGGATCCGGGTCCGGGTCCGGGTAAGGGTCCGGGTCTGGGTCCGCGTCCGCGTCCAGGTCCGGATCCGCGTCCGGGTCCGTGTCCGGGTCCGTGTCCGGGTCCGGGTAAGGGTCCGGGTCTGGGTCCGCGTCCGCGTCCGGGTCCGGGTCCGCGTCCGGGTCCGGGTCCGGGTGCGGGTCCGGGTCCAGGTCCGGGTCGGGATCCGTGTCCGGGTCCGGGTCCGGGTAAGGGTCCGGGTCCGGGTCCGGGTCCGGGTCCGGGTCCAGGTCCGTGTCCGGGTCCGTGTCCGGGTCCGCGTCCGGGTATGGGTCCGGGTCCGGGTCCGGGTCCGGGTCCGGGTCCGGGTCCGGGTCCTGGTAAGGGTCCGGGTCTGGGTCCGGGTCCGGGTCCGGGTGCGCGTCCGGGTCCGGGTCCGCGTCCGGGTCCGGGTCCGGGTCTGGGTCCGGGTCCGGGTCCGGGTCCGGGTCGGGGTCCGGGTCCGGGTCCGGATCCGGGTAAGGGTCCGGGTCCGGGTCCGGGTCCGGGTCCGTGTCCGGGTCCGTGTCCGTGTCCGTGTCCGTGTCCGTGTCCGTGTCCTGGTCCGGGTCCGGATCTGGGTCCGGGTCCGGGTCCGGGTAAGGGTCCGGGTCCGGGTCCTTGTCCGTGTCCGGGTCCGTGTCCGTGTCCGGGTCCGGGTAAGGGTCCGGGTCCGGGTCCGGGTCCGGGTCCGGGTCCAGGTCCGTGTCCGTGTCCGTGTCCGTGTCCGTGTCCGTGTCCGTGTCCGTGTCCGTGTCCTGGTCCGGGTCCGGATCTGGGTCCGGGTCCGGGTCCGGGTAAGGGTCCGGGTCCGGGTCCGGGTATGGGTCCAGGTCCGGGTCCGGGTAAGGGTCCGGGTCTGGGTCCGCGTCCGCGTCCGGGTCCGGGTCCGGATCCGGGTAAGGGTCCGGGTCCGGGTCCGGGTCCAGGTCCGTGTCCGGGTCCGTGTCCGTGTCCGGGTCCGGGTAAGGGTCCGGGTCTGGGTCCGGGTCCGGGTCCGGGTCCAGGTCCGTGTCCGGGTCCGGGTCCGTGTCCGTGTCCGGGTCCTGTTCCGGGTCCGTGTCTGGGTCCGTGTCCGGGTCCGGGTAAGGGTCCGGGTCCGGGTCCGGGTCCGGGTCCGGGTCCGGGCCCGGGTCCGGGTGCGGGTATGGGTCCGGGTCCGGGTCCAGGTCAGGGTCAGGGTCAGGGTAAGGGTCCGTGTCCGTGTCCGGGTCCGTGTCCGGGTCCGGGTCCGGGTCCGGGTCTGTGTCCGGGTCCGGGTCCGGGTCCGGGTCGGGTTCCGGGTCCGGGTCCGGGTCCGGGTAAGGGTCCGTGTCCGGGTCCGTGTCCGGGTCCGTGTCCGGGTCCGTGTCCGGGTCCGGGTCCGGGTCCTCGTCCGGGTCCGTGTCTGGGTCCGGGTCCGGGTCCGGGTAAGGGTCTGGGTCCGGTTCCGGGTCCGGGTCCGGGTCCGGGTCCGGGTCCGGGTCCGGGTCCGGGTCCGGGTATGGGTCCGAGTCCGGGTCCGGATCCGTGTCCGGGTCCGGGTAAGGGTCCGGGTCTGGGTCCGCGTCCGCGTCCAGGTCCGGATCCGCGTCCAGGTCCGTGTCCGGGTCCGTGTCCGGGTCCGGGTAAGGGTCCGGGTCTGGGTCCGCGTCCGCGTCCGGGTCCGGGTCCGCGTCCGGGTCCGGGTCCGGGTGCGGGTCCGGGTCCAGGTCCGGGTCGGGATCCGGGTCCGGGTCCGGGTCCGGGTAAGGGTCCGGGTCCGGGTCCGGGTCCGGGTCCGGGTCCAGGTCCGTGTCCGGGTCCGTGTCCGGGTCCGCGTCCGGGTATGGGTCCGGGTCCGGGTCCGGGTCCGGGTCCGGGTCCTGGTAAGGGTCCGGGTCTGGGTCCGCGTCCGCGTCCGGGTCCGCGTCCGGGTGCGGGTCCGGGTGCGGGTCCGGGTCCGGGTAAGGGTCCGGGTCCGGGTCCGGGTCTGGGTCCAGGTCCGTGTCCGGGTCCGTGTCCGGGTCCGTGTCCGGGTAAGGGTCCGGGTCCGGGTCCGTGTCCGGGTTTGTGTCCGGGTCCGGGTCCGGGTCCGGGTAAGGGTCCGGGTCCGTGTCCGTGTCCGTGTCCGGGTCCGGGTCCGTGTCCGGGTCTGTGTCCGGGTAAGGGTCCGGGTCCTGGTCCGGGTCCGTTTCCGTGTCCGTGTCCGTGTCCTGGTCCGGTTCCGGGTCCGGGTCTGGGTCCGGGTCCGGGTCCGGGTAAGGGTCCGTGTCCGGGTCCGGGTCCGGGTCCGGGTCCGGGTCCGTGTCCGGGTATTGGTCCAGGTCCGGGTCCGGGTAAGGGTCCGGGTCTGGGTCCGCGTCCGCGTCCGGGTCCGTGACCGCGTCCGGGTCCGGGTCCGGGTCCGGGTCCGGGTCCGGGTCCGGGTCCGGGTAAGGGTCCGGGTCCGGGTCCGGGTCCGGGTCCGTGTCCGTGTCCGTGTCCGTGTCTGTGTCCGTGTCCGTGTCCCTGTCCGTGTCCTGGTCCGGGTCCGGATCTGGGTCCGGGTCCGGGTCCGGGTGCGGGTCCGGGTGCGGGTCCGGGTCCGGGTCCGTGTCCGGGTCCGGGTCCGTGTCCGGGTCCGGGTCCGGGTATGGGTCCAGGTCCGGGTCCGGGTCCGGGTCCGGGTCCGGGTCCGGGTCCGGGTCCGGGAATGGGTCCAGGTCCGGGTCCGGGTCCGGGTCCGGGTCCGGGTATGGGTCCAGGTCCGGGTCCGGGTAAGGGGCCGGGTCTGGGTCCGCGTCCGCGTCCGTGTCCGGGTCCGCGTCTGGGTCCGGGTCCGGGTGCGGGTCCAGGTCCAGGTCCGGGTCGGGGTCCGGGTCCGGGTCCGGATCCGGGTGCGGGTCCGGGTCCGGGTCTGGGTCCAGGTCCGGGTCCGGGTCCGTGTCCGTGTCCGGGTCCGGGTAAGGGTCCGGGTCCGGGTCCGGGTCCGGGTCCGGGTCCGGGTCCGGGTCCGGGTCCGGGTCCGGGTCCGTGTCCTGGTCCGGGTCCGGATCTGGGTCCGGGTCCGGGTCCGGGTAAGGGTCCGGGTCCGGGTCCAGGTCCGGGTCCGGGTCCGGGTGCGGGTATGGGTCCAGGTCCGGGTCCGGGTAAGGGTCCGGGTCGGGGTCCCGGTCCGCGTCCGGGTCCGGGTCCGGATCCGGGTAAGGGTCCGGGTCCGGGTCCGGGTCCAGGTCCGTGTCCGTGTCCGTGTCCGTGTCCGGGTCCGGGTCCGGGTAAGGGTCCGGGTCCGGGTCCGGGTCCGTGTCCGTGTCCGGGTCCGGGTCCGTGTCCGTGTCCGTGTCCGGGTCCGTGTCCGGGTCCGGGTCCTGGTCCGGGTCCGTGTCTGGGTCCGGGTCCGGGTCCGGGTAAGGGTCCGGGTCCGGGTCCGGGTCCGGGTCCGGGTCCGGGTCCGGGTCCGGGTCCGGGTCCGGGTCCGGGTCCGGGTCCGGGTCCGGGTCCGGGTCCGGGTCAGGGTCAGGGTCCGGGTAAGGGTCCGTGTCCGGGTCCGCGTCCGGGTCCGGGTCCGGGTCCGGGTCCGGGTCCGGGTCCGGGTGCGGGTCCGGGTGCGGGTCCGGGTCCAGGTCCGTGTCCGGGTCCGTGTCCGTGTCCGGGTCCGGGTAAGGGTCCGGGTCCGGGTCCGGGTAAGGGTCCGGGTCCGGGTCCGGGTCCAGGTCCGGGTCCGGGTCCGGGTCCGGGTCCGGGTCCGGGTCCGGGTCCGGGTCCGGGTCAGGGTCAGGGTCCTGGTCCGGGTCCGTGTCTGGGTCCGGTTCCGGGTCCGGTTCCTGGTCCGGGTCAGGGTCCGGGTAAGTCTCCGGGTCCGGGTCCGGGTCCGGGTAAGGGTCCGGGACCGGGTCCGTGTCCGGGTTTGGATCCGGGTCCGGGTCCGGGTAAGGTTCCGGGTCCGGGTCCGGGTCCGTGTCCGTGTCCGGGTCCGTGTCCGTGTCCATGTCCGTGTCCTGGTCCGGGTCCGGATCTGGGTCCGGGTCCGGGTCCGGGTAAGGGTCCGGGTCCGGGTCCGGGTCCGGGTCCGGGTCCGGGTCCGGGTCCGGGTCCGGGTATGGGTCCAGGTCCGGGTCCGGGTAAGGGTCCGGGTCTGGGTCCGCGTCCGCGTCCGGGTCCGGGTCCGGATCCGGGTAAGGGTCCGGGTCCGGGTCCGGGTCCACGTCCGTGTCCGGGTCCGTGTCCGTGTCCGGGTCCGGGTAAGGGTCCGGGTCCGGGTCCGGGTCCGGGTCCGGGTCCGGGTCCGGGTCCGGGTCCGGGTCCGGGTCCGTGTCCGGGTCCGGGTCCTGGTCCGGGTCCGTGTCTTGGTCCGGGTCCGGGTCCGGGTAAGGGTCCGGGTCTGGGTCCGGGTCCGGGTCCGGGTCCGGGTCCGGGTCCGGGTATGGGTCCGGGTCCGGGTCCGGGTCAGGGTCAGGGTCCGGGTAAGGGTCCGTGTCCGGGTCCGTGTCCGGGTCCGTGTCCGGGTCCGGGTCCGTGTCCGGGTCCGGGTCCGGCTCCGGGTCCGGGTCGGGGTCCGGGTCCGGGTCCGGGTCCGGATCCGGGTAAGGTTCCGGGTCCGGGTCCGGGTCCGGGTAAGGGTCCGTGTCCGGGTCCGGGTCCGGGTCCGGGTCCGGGTCCGGGTCCGGGTCCGGGTCCGGGTCCTGGTCCGGGTCCGTGTCTGGGTCCAGGTCCGGGTCCGGGTAAGGGTCCGGGTCCGGTTCCGGTTCCGGGTCCGGGTCCGGGTCCGGGTCCGGGTCCGGGTCCGGGTCCGGGTATGGGTCCGGGTCCGGGTCCGGGTCCGGGTCCGGGTCCGGGTAAGGGTCCGGGTCGGAGTCCGCGTCCGCGTCCGGGTCCGGATCCGCGTCCGGGTCCGGGTCCGGGTCCGTGTCCGGGTCCGGGTCCGGGTCCGGGTCCGGGTCCGGGTCCGGGTCCGGGTCCGGGTCCGGGTATGGGTCCGCGTCCGGGTCCGGGTCCGGGTCCGTGTCCGGGTCCGGGTCCGGGTCCGGGTCCGGGTCCAGGTCCGGGTCCGTGTCCGTGTCCCGGTCCGTGTCCGTGTCCGGGTCCTGGTCCGGGTCCGTGTCTGGGTCCGGGTCCGGGTCCGGGTAAGGGTCCGGGTCCGGGTCCGGGTCCGGGTCCGGGTCCGGGTCCGGGTCCGGGTCCGGGTCCGGGTCCGGGTCCGGGTCAGGGTCAGGGTCCGGGTAAGGGTCCGTGTCCGGGTCCGCGTCCGGGTCCGGGTCCGGGTCCGGGTCCGGGTCCGGGTCCGGGTCCGGGTCGGGGTCCGGGTCCGGGTATGGGTCCAGGTCCGGGTCCGGGTAAGGGTCCGGGTCTGGGTCCGCGTCCGCGTCCGGGTCCGGGTCCGCGTCTGGGTCCGGGTCCGGGTGCGGGTCCGGGTGCGGGTCCAGGTCCAGGTCCGTGTCCGTGTCCGTGTCCGTGTCCGTGTCCGGGTAAGGGTCCGGGTCCGGGTCCGGGTAAGGGTCCGGGTCCGGGTCCGGGTCCAGGTCCGGGTCCGGGTCCGGGTCCGGGTCCGGGTCCGGGTCCGGGTCCGGGTCCGGGTCCGGGTCAGGGTCAGGGTCCTGGTCCGGGTCCGTGTCTGGGTCCGGTTCCGGGTCCGGTTCCTGGTCCGGGTCAGGGTCCGGGCAAGTGTCCGGGTCCGGGTCCGGGTCCGGGTCAGGGTCAGGGTCCTGGTCCGGGTCCGTGTCTGGGTCCGGTTCCGGGTCCGGTTCCTGGTCCGGGTCAGGGTCCGGGTAAGTGTCCGGGTCCGGGTCCGGGTCCGGGTAAGGGTCCGGGTCTGGGTCCGTGTCCGGGTTTGTGTCCGGGTCCGGGTCCGGGTAAGGGTCCGGGTCCGTGTCCGTGTCCGTGTCCGTGTCCGTGTCCGTGTCCGTGTCCGGGTCCGGGTCCGTGTCCGTGTCCGTGTCCGTGTCCGTGTCCGTGTCCGTGTCCGTGTCCGTGTCCTGGTCCAGGTCCGGATCTGGGTCCGGGTCCGGGTCCGGGTAAGGGTCCGGGTCCGGGTCCGGGTCTGGGTCCGGGTATGGGTCCAGGTCCGGGTCCGGGTCCGGGTCCTGGTCCGGGAACGGGTCCGGGTCCGGGTATGGGTTCAGGTCCGGGTCCGGGTCCGGGTCCGGGTCCGGGTATGGGTCCAGGTCCGGGTCCGGGTAAGGGTCCGGGTCTGGGTCCGCGTCCGCGTCCGGGTCCGGGTCCGCGTCTGGGTCCGGGTCCGGGTGCGGGTCCGGGTCCAGGTCCGGGTCGGGGTCCGGGTCCGGGTCCGGATCCGGGTAAGGGTCCGGGTCCGGGTCCGGGTCCAGGTCCGTGTCCGGGTCCGTGTCCGTGTCCGGGTCCGGGTAAGGGTCCGGGTCCGGGTCCGGGTCCGGGTCCGGGTCCGGGTCCGGGTCCGGGTCCGGGTCCGGGTCCGGGTCCGGGTCCGGGTCCGGGTCCGGGTCCGGGTCCGGGTCCGTGTCCGGGTCCGGGTCGTGGTCCGGGTCCGTGTCTGGGTCCGGGTCCGGGTCCGGGTAAGGGTCCGGGTCCGGGTCCATGTCCGTGTCCGTGTCCGGGTCCGGGTCCGGGTCCGGGTCTGGGTAAGGGTCCGGGTCCGGGTCCGGGTAAGGGTCCGGGTCCGGGTCCGGGACCTGGTCTGTGTCTGGGTCCGGGTCCGGGTCCGGGTCCGGGTCCGTGTCCGGTTCCGGGTCCAGGTCCGGGTAAAAGTCCGGGTCCGGGTCCGGGTCCGGGTCCGGGTCCGGGTCCGGGTCCGGGTAAACGTCCGGGTAAATGTCCGGGTCCGGGTCCGGGTCCGGGTAAGGGTCCGGGTTCGGGTCCGGGTCCGGGTCCGGGTCCGGGTCCGGGTAAGTGTCTGGGTCCGGGTCCGGGTCCAGGTCAAGGTCCGGTTCCGGGTCCGGTTCCAGGTCCGGGTCAGGGTCCGGTAAGTGTCCGGGTCCGGGTCCGGGTCCGGGTAAGGGTCCGGGACCAGGTCCGTGTCCGGGTTTGGATCCGGGTCCGGGTCTGGGTAAGGTTCCGGGTCCGGGTCCGTGTCCGTGTCCGTGTCCGTGTCCGTGTCCGGTTCCGTGTCCGGGTTCGGGTCCGGGTCCGGGTAAGGGTCCGGGTCCGGGTCCGGGTCCGGGTCCGTGTCCGTGTCCGTGTCCGTGTCCGTGTCCGTGTCCGGGTCCGTGTCCGGGTCCGGGTCCGGGTCCGGGTCCTGGTCCGGGTCCGTGTCTGGGTCCGGGTCCGGGTCCGGGTAAGGGTCCGGGTCCGGTTCCGGTTCCGGGTCCGGGTCCGGGTCCGGGTCCCGGTCCGGGTCCGGGTATGGGTCCGGGTCCGGGTCCGAGTCCGGGTCCGGGTCCGGATAAGGTTCCGGGTCTGGGTCCGCGTCCGGGTCCGTGTCCGGGTCCGTGTCCGGGTCCGGGTAAGGGTCCGGGTCTGTGTCCGCGTCCGCGTCCGGGTCCGGGTCCGCGTCCGGGTCCGGGTCCGGGTGCGGGTCCGGGTCCAGGTCCGGGTCGGGATCCGGGTCCGGGTCCGGGTCCGGGTAAGGGTCCGGGTCCGGGTCCGGGTCCGGGTCCGGGTCCAGGTCTGTGTCCGGGTCCGTGTCCGTGTCCGTGTCCGGGTCCGGGTCCGGGTCCGGGTCCGGGTCCGGGTCCGGGTCCGGGTCCGGGTCAGGGTCCGGGTCCGGGTAAGGGTCCAGGTCCGTGTCCGGGTAAAGGTCCGGGTCCGGGTCCGGGTCCGGGTCCGTGTCCGGGTCCGGGTCCGGGTCCGGGTCCGGGTCAGTGTCCGGGTCCGGGTAAGGGTCCAGGTCCGTGTCCGGGTAAAGGTCCGGGTCCGGGTCCGGGTCCGCGTCCGCGTCCGGGTCCGCATCCGGGTCCGGGTCCGGGTCCGGGTCCGGTTCCGGTTCCGGGTCCGGGTCCTGGGTAAGGGTCCGTGTCCGTGTCCGGGTAAGGGTCCGGGTCCGTGTCCGGGTCCGGGTCCGTGTCCGGGTCCGTGTCCTTGTCCGGGTCCGTGTCCGTGTCCGGATCCTGGTCCGGGTCCGGGTCTGGGTCCGGGTCCGGGTCCGGGTAAGGGTCCGGTTCCGGTTCCGGGTCCGGGTCTGGGTCCGGGTCCGGGTCCGGGTCCGGGTAAGGGTCCGGGTCCGGGTCCGGGTCCGGGTCCGGGTCCGGGTCCGGGTCCGGGTATGGGTCCGGGTCCGGTTCCGGGTCCGGGTCCGCGTCCGGGTCCGGGTCCGGGTCCGTGTCCGTGTCCGGGTCCGGGTCCGGGTCCGGGTCCGGGTCCGGGTAAGGGTCCGGGTCTGGGTCCGCGTCCGCGTCCGGGTCCGGGTCCGCGTCCGGGTGCGGGTCAGGGTGCGGGTCCGGGTCCGGGTCCGGGTCCGGGTCGGGGTCCGGGTCCGGGTCCGGGTCCGGGTCCGGGTCCGGGTCAGGGTCCGGGTCCGGGTCCGGGTAAGGGTCCGGGTCCGTGTCCGGGTAAAGGTCCGGGTCCGGATCCGGGTCCGGGTAAGGGTCCGGGTCCGGGTCCGGGTCCGGGTCGGGGTCCGGGTCCGGGTCCGGGTCCGGGTCCGGGTCCGGGTCCGGGTCCGGGTCCGGGTCCGGGTCCGGGTCCGGGTCCGGGTCAGGGTCAGGGTCTGGGTCCGGGTAAGGGTCCGTGTCCGTGTCCGGGTAAGGGTCCGGGTCCGGGTCCGGGTCCGTGTCCGTGTCCAGGTCCGGGTCCGGGTCCGGGTCCGGGTCCGTGTCTGTGTCCGTGTCCGTGTCCGGGTCCGGGTCCTGGTCCGGGTCTGGGTCTGGGTCCGGGTCCGGGTCCGGGTAAGGGTCCGGGTCCGGTTCCGGGTCCGGGTCCGGGTCCGGGTCCGGGTCGGGGTCCGGGTCCGGGTCCGGGTCCGGGTAAGGGTCCAGGTAAATGTCCGGGTCCGGGTAAGGGTCCGGGTCCGGGTCCGGGTCCGGGTCCGGGTCCGGGTCCGGGTCCGGGTCCGGGTCCGGGTCCGGTTCCTGTTCCGGGTCCGGGTCCGGGTCTGGGTCCGGGTCCGGGTCCGGGTCCGGGTCCGGTTCCGGGTATGGGTCCGGGTCCGGGTCCGGGTCCGGGTCCTGGTCCGGGTCCGGGTCCGGGTAAGGGTCCGGGTCCGGGTCCGGGTCCGGGTCCGGGTATGGGTCCGGGTCCGGGTAAGGGTCCGGGTCTGGGCCCGGGTCCTGGGTCCGGGTAAGGGTCCGGGTCCGGGTCCGGGTCTGGGTCCTGTTCCGGGTCTGGGTCCTGTTCCGGGTCCGGGTAAGGGTCCGGGTACGGTTCCGGTTCCGGTTCTGGGTCCGGGTCCGGGTCCGGGTCCGGGTCCGGGTCCGGGTCCGGGTCCGGGTCCGGGTCCGGGTATGGGTCCGGGTCCGGGTAAGGGTCCGGGTCCGTGTCCGTGTCCGTGTCCGGGTCCGTGTCAGTGTCCGGGTCCTGGTCCGGGTCCGGGTCTGGGTCCGGGTCCGGGTCCGGGTAAGGGTCCGGGTCCGGGTCCGGTTCCGGTTCCGGGTCCGGGTCCGGGTCCAGGTCCGGGTCCGGGTCCGGGTCCCGGTATGGGTCCGGGTCCGGGTCCGGGTCCGGGTCCGGGTCCGGGTAAGGGTCCGGGTCCGGGTCCGGGTCCGCGTCCGCGTCCGGGTCCGGGTCCGCGTCCGGGTGTGGGTCAGGGCGCGGGTCCGGGTCCGGGTCAGGGTCGGGGTCCGGGTCCGGGTCCGGGTCCGGGTCCGGGTCCGGGTGCGGGTCCGGGTCCGGGTCCGGGTCCGGGTCCGGTTCCGGGTCTGGGTCCGGGTCTGGTTCCGGGTCCGGGTCCGGGTCCGGGTCCGGGTCCGGTTCCGGGTATGGGTCCGGGTCCGGGTCCGGGTCCGGGTCCGGGTCCGGGTCCGGGTAAGGGTCCGGGTCCGGGTCCGGGTCCGGGTCCGGGTCCGGGTCCGGGTCCGGGTCCGGGTAAGGGTCTGGGTCCGGGTCCGGGTCCGCGTCCGCATCCGGGTCAGGGTCCGCGTCCGGGTGCGGGTCAGGGTGCGGGTCCGGGTCCGGGTCCGTGTCCGGGTCGGGGTCCGGGTCCGGGTCCGGGTCCGGGTCCGGGTCCGGGTCCGGGTCCGGGTCAGGGTCCGGGTCCGGGTAAGGGTCCAGGTCCGTGTCCGGGTAAAGGTCCGGGTCCGGGTCCCGGTCCGGGTCCGTGTCCGTGTCCGGGTCCGGGTCCGGGTCAGGGTCCGGGTCCGGGTAAGGGTCCAGGTCCGTGTCCGGGTAAAGGTCCGGGTCCGGGTCCGTGTCCGCGTCCGGGTCCGCGTCCGGGTCCGGGTCCGGGTCCGGGTCCGGGTCCGGGTCCGGGTCCGGGTCCGGGTCCGGGTCCGGGTCCTGGTAAGGGTCCGGTTCCAGGTCCGGTTCCGGTTCCGGGTCCGGGTCCTGGGTAACGGTTCGTGTCCGTGTCCGGGTAAGGGTCCGGGTCCGTGTCCGTGTCCGGGTCCGTGTCCGGGTCCGTGTCCTTGTCCGGGTCCGTGTCCGTGTCCGGATCCGGGTCCGGGTAAGGGTCCGGGTCCGTGTCCGGGTCCGAGTCCTGGTAAGGGTCTGGTTCCGTGTCCGTGTCCGTGTCCGTGTCCGTGTCCGGGTCCGGGTCCTGGTAAGGGTCCGGTTCCGGGTCCGGTTCCGGGTCCGGGTCCGGGTCCTGGGTAAGGGTCCGGGTCCGTGTCCGGGTAAGTGTCCGGGTCCGGGTCCGTGTCCGGGTCCGTGTCCGGGTCCGTGCCCTTGTCCGTGTCTGTGTCCGTGTCCGGGTCCTGGTCCGGGTCCGTGTCTGGGTCCGGGTCCGGGTCCGGGTAAGGGTCCGGGTCCGGTTCCGGGTCCGGGTCCGGGTCCGGGTCCGGGTCCGGGTCCGTGTCCGGGTCCGGGTAAGGGTCCGGGTCCGGTTCCGGGTCCGGGTCCGGGTCCGGGTATGGGTCCGGGTCCGGTTCCGGGTCCGGGTCCGGGTCCGAGTCCGGGTCCGGGTCCGGGTAAGGGTCCGGGTCTGGGTCTGGGTCCGCGTCCGGGTCCAGGTCCGGGTCCGGGTCCGGGTCCGTGGCCGGGTCCGTGTCCTTGTCCGGGTCCGTGTCCGGGTCCGGGTCCTGGTCCGGGTCCGGGTCTGGGTCCGGGTCCGGGTCCGGGTAAGGGTCCGGGTCCTGTTCCGGGTCCGGGTCCGGGTCCGGGTCCGGGTCCGGGTCCGGGTCCGGGTCCGGGTCCTGGTAAGGGTCCGGTTCCGGGTACGGTTCCGGGTCCGGGTCCGGGTCCGGGTAAGGGTCCGGGTCCGGGTCCGGGTCCGGGTCCGGGTCCGGGTCCGGGTCCGGGTCCGGGTCCGGGTCCGGGTCCGGGTCCTGGTAAGGGTCCGGTTCCGGTTCCGGGTCCGGGTCCGGGTCCGGGTCCGGGTCCGGGTCCGGGTCCTGGTAAGGGTCCGGTTCCGGGTCCGGTTCCGGGTCCGGTTCCGGGTCCGGGTAAGGGTCCGGGTCCTTGTCCGGGTAAGGGTCCGGGTCCGGGTCCGTGTCCGGGTCCGTGTCCGGGTCCGGGTCCGGGTCGGTGTCCGTGTCCGGGTCCGTGTCCGGGTCCGGGTCCGGGTCCGGGTCCTGGTCCGGGTCCGGGTCTGGGTCCGTGTCCGGGTCCGGGTAAGGGTCCGGGTCCGGTTCCGGGTCCGGGTCCGCGTCCGCGTCCGGGTCCGGGTCCGGGTCCGGGTCCGGGTCCGGGTCCGGGTCCGGGTCCAGGTCCGGGTCCGGGTCCGGGTCCGGGTCCGGGTCGTGGTCCGGGTCTGGGTCCGGGTCCGGGTAAGGATCCGTGTCGGTGTCCGTGTCCGGGTCCGTGTCCGTGTCCGTGTCCGTGTCCGTGTCCGTGTCCAGGTCCGTGTCCGGGTCCGGGTCCGGGTAAGGGTCCGGGTCTGGGTCCGGGTCCGGGTCCGGGTCCGGGTCCGGGTCCGGTTCCGGGTCCGGGTCCGGGTCCGGGTATGGGTCCGGGTCCGGTTCCGGGTCCGGGTCCGGGTCCGAGTCCGGGTCCGGTTCCGGGTAAGGGTCCGGGTCCGGGTCCGGTTCCGGGTCCGGGTCCGCGTCCGGGTCCGGGTCCGGGTCCGGGTCCGGGTCCTGGTAAGGGTCCGGGTCCGGGTCCGGGTCCGGGTCCGGGTCCGGGTCCTGGTAAGGGTCCGGGTCCGGGTCCGGTTCCGGGTCCGGGTCCGGGTCCTGGGTAAGGGTCCGGGTCTGTGTCCGGGTAAGGGTCCGGGTCCGGGTCCGTGTCCGTGTCCGGGTCTGTGTCCGTGTCCGTGTCCGTGTCCGTGTCCGGGTCCGGGTCCGGGTCCGGGTCCGGGTCCGGGTAAGGGTCCGGGTCTGGGTCCGGGTCCGGTTCTGGGTAAGGGTCCGGTTCCGTGTCCGTGTCCGTGTCCGTGTCCGTGTCCGTGTCCGGTTCCGGGTCCAGGTCCGGGTCCGGGTCCGGGTCCGGGTCCGGTTCCGGGTCCGGGTCTGGGTCCGGGTCCCGGTCCGGGTCCGGGTCCGGGTAAGGGTCCGGGTCTGGGTCCGGGTCCGGGTCCGGGTAAGGGTCCGGTTCCGGGTCTGGGTCCGGGTCCGGGTCTGGGTCCGCGTCCTGGTCCGGGTCCGGGTCTGAGTCCTGGTCCGGGTCCGGGTAAGGGTCCGGGTACGGTTCCGGTTCCGGTTCCGGGTCAGGGTCCGGGTCCGGGTCCGGGTCCTGGTCCGGGTCCGGGTCTGGGTCCGGGTCCGGGTCCGGGTAAGGGTCCGGGTCCGGGTCCGGGTCTGGGTCCTGTTCCGGGTCTGGGTCCTGTTCCGGGTCCGGGTAAGGGTCCGGGTACGGTTCCGGTTCCGGTTCCGGGTCCGGGTCCGGGTCCGGGTCCGGGTCCGGGTCCGGGTATGGGTCCGGGTCCGGGTAAGGGTCCGGGTCCGGGTCCGGGTCCGGGTCCGTGTCCGTGTCCGGGTAAGGGTCCGGGTCTGGGTCCGCGTCCGCGTCCGAGTCCGGGTCCGGGTCCGCGTCCGGGTGCGGGTCAGGGTGCGGGTCCGAGTCCGGGTCCGGGTCCGGGTCCGGGTCCGGGTAAGGGTCCAGGTAAATGTCCGGGTCCATGTCCGGGTCCGTGTAAGTCCGTGTCCGGGTCCGTGTCCGGGTCCGGGTCTGGGTCCGGGTCCATGTCCGGGTAAGGGTCCGGGTCCGGGTCCGGGTCCGGGTCCGGGTCCGGGTCCGGGTCCGGGTCCGGGTCCGGGTCCGGGTCCGGGTCCGGGTCCGGGTAAGGGTCCAGGTAAATGTCCGGGTCTGGGTCTGGGTCCGGGTAAGGGTCCGGGTCCGGGTCCGGGTCCGGTTCCGGGTCCGGGTCCGGGTCCGGGTCAGGGTCAGGGTCCGGGTCCGGGTCTGGGTCCTGTTCCGGGTCTGGGTCCTGTTCCGGGTCCGGGTAAGGGTCCGGGTACGGTTCCGGTTCCGGGTCCGGGTCCGGGTCCGGGTCTGGGTCCGGGTCCGGGTATGGGTCCGGGTCCGGGTAAGGGTCCGGGTCCGGGTCCGTGTCCGTGACCATGTCCCTGTCCGTGTCCGTGTCCGGGTCCGTGTCCGTGTCCGGGTCCGGGTTCTGGTCCGGGTCCGGGTCTGGGTCCGGGTCCGGGTCCGGGTAAGGGTCCAGGTCCGGGTCCGGGTCTGGGTCCTGTTCCGGGTCTGGGTCCTGTTCCGGGTCCGGGTAAGGGTCCGGGTACGGTTCCGGTTCCGGGTCCGTGTCCGGGTCCGGGTCCGGGTCCGTGTCCGGGTAAGGGTCCGGGTCCGGGTCCGGGTCCGTGTCCGGGTCTGTGTCCGTGTCCGTGTCCGTGTCCGTGTCCGGGTCCGGGTCCGGGTCCGGGTCCGGGTCCGGGTAAGGGTCCGGGTCTGGGTCCGGGTCCGGGTCTGGGTAAGGGTCCGGTTCCGTGTCCGGGTCCGTGTCCGTGTCCGTGTCCGTGTCCGTGTCCGTGTCCGTGTCCGTGTCCGGGTCCGGGTCCGGGTCCGGGTTCGGGTCCGGGTCCGGTTCCGGTTCCGGGTCCGTGTCTGGGTCCGGGTCCCGGTCCGGGTCCGGGTCCGGGTAAGGGTCCGGGTCTGGGTCCGGGTCCGGGTCCGGGTAAGGGTCCGGTTCCGGGTCCGGGTCCGGGTCCGGGTCGGGGTCCGCGTCCTGGTCCGGGTCCGGGTCTGAGTCCGGGTCCGGGTCCGGGTCCGGGTAAGGGTCCGGGTACGGTTCCGGTTCCGGTTCCGGGTCAGGGTCCGGGTCCGGGTCCGGGTCCTGGTCCGGGTCCGGGTCTGGGTCCGGGTCCGGGTCCGGGTAAGGGTCCGGGTCCGGGTCCGGGTCTGGGTCCTGTTCCGGGTCTGGGTCATGTTCCGGGTCCGGGTAAGGGTCCGGTTCCGGTTCCGGTTCCGGTTCCGGTTCCGGGTCCGGGTCCGGGTCCGGGTCCGGGTCCGGGTCCGGGTATGGGTCCGGGTAAGGGTCCGGGTCCGGGTCCGGGTCCGTGTCCGTGTCCGGGTAAGGGTCCGGGTCTGGGTCCGCGTCCGCGTCCGGGTCCGGGTCCGGGTCCGCGTCCGGGTGCGGGTCAGGGTGCGAGTCCGAGTCCGGGTCCGGGTCCGGGTCCGGGTCCGGGTAAGGGTCCAGGTAAATGTCCGGGTCCGTGTCCGGGTCCGTGTCCGGGTCCGTGTCTGGGTCCGGGTCCGGGTCCGGGTCTGGGTCCGGGTCCAGGTCCGGGTAAGGGTCCGGGTCCGGGTCCGGGTCCGGGTCCGGGTCCGGGTCCGGGTCCGGGTCCGGGTCCGGGTCCGGGTCCGGGCCCGGGTAAGGGTCCAGGTAAATGTCCGGGTCTGGGTCTGGGTCCGGGTAAGGGTCCGGGTCCGGGTCCGGGTCCGGTTCCGGTTCCGGGTCCGTGTCTGGGTCCGGGTCCCGGTCCGGGTCCGGGTCCGGGTAAGGGTCCGGGTCTGGGTCCGGGTCCGGGTCCGGGTAAGGGTCCGGTTCCGGTTCCGGGTCCGGGTCCGGGTCGGGGTCCGCGTCCTGGTCCGGGTCCGGGTCTGAGTCCGGGTCCGGGTCCGGGTAAGGGTCCGGGTACGGTTCCGGTTCCGGTTCCGGGTCAGGGTCCGGGTCCGGGTCCGGGTCCTGGTCCGGGTCCGGGTCTGGGTCCGGGTCCGGGTCCGGGTAAGGGTCCGGGTCCGGGTCCGGGTCTGGGTCCTGTTCCGGGTCTGGGTCCTGTTCCGGGTCCGGGTAAGGGTCCGGTTCCGGTTCCGGTTCCGGTTCCGGTTCCGGTTCCGGTTCCGGGTCCGGGTCCGGGTCCGGGTCCGGGTATGGGTCCGGGTAAGGGTCCGGGTCCGGGTCCGGGTCCGTGTCCGTGTCCGGGTAAGGGTCCGGGTCTGGGTCCGCGTCCGCGTCCGGGTCCGGGTCCGGGTCCGCGTCCGGGTGCGGGTCAGGGTGCGAGTCCGAGTCCGGGTCCGGGTCCGGGTCCGGGTCCGGGTAAGGGTCCAGGTAAATGTCCCGGTCCGTGTCCGGGTCCGTGTCCGGGTCCGTGTCTGGGTCCGGGTCCGGGTCTGGGTCCGGGTTCAGGTCCGGGTAAGGGTCCGGGTCCGGGTCCGGGTCCGGGTCCGGGTCCGGGTCCGGGTCCGGGTCCGGGTCCGGGTCCGGGTCCGGGTCCGGGTCCGGGTCCGGGTCCGGGCCCGGGTAAGGGTCCAGGTAAATGTCCGGGTCTGGGTCTGGGTCCGGGTAAGGGTCCGGGTCCGGGTCCGGGTAAGGGTCCGGGTCTGGGTCCGCGTCCGCGTCCGGGTCCGGGTCCGTGTCCAGGTGCGTGTCAGGGTCCGGGTCCGAGTCCGGGTCCGGTTCCGGGTCCGGGTCCGGGTCCGGGTATGGGTCCGGGTCCGGTTCCGGGTCCGGGTCCGGGTCCGAGTCCGGGTCCGGTTCCGGGTAAGGGTCCGGGTCCGGGTCCGGTTCCGGGTCCGGGTCCGCGTCCGGGTCCGGGTCCGGGTCCGGGTCCGGGTCCTGGTAAGGGTCCGGGTCCGGGTCCGGGTCCGGGTCCGGGTCCGGGTCCTGGTAAGGGTCCGGGTCCGGGTCCGGTTCCGGGTCCGGGTCCGGGTCCTGGGTAAGGGTCCGGGTCTGTGTCCGGGTAAGGGTCCGGGTCCGGGTCCGTGTCCGTGTCCGGGTCTGTGTCCGTGTCCGTGTCCGTGTCCGGGTCCGGGTCCGGGTCCGGGTCCGGGTCCGGGTAAGGGTCCGGGTCTGGGTCCGGGTCCGGTTCTGGGTAAGGGTCCGGTTCCGTGTCCGTGTCCGTGTCCGTGTCCGTGTCCGTGTCCGTGTCCGTGTCCGTGTCCGTGTCCGGTTCCGGTTCCGGGTCCGGGTCCGGGTCCGGGTCCGGGTCCGGTTCCGGGTCCGGGTCTGGGTCCGGGTCCCGGTCCGGGTCCGGGTCCGGGTAAGGGTCCGGGTCTGGGTCCGGGTCCGGGTCCGGGTAAGGGTCCGGTTCCGGGTCTGGGTCCGGGTCCGGGTCTGGGTCCGCGTCCTGGTCCGGGTCCGGGTCTGAGTCCTGGTCCGGGTCCGGGTAAGGGTCCGGGTACGGTTCCGGTTCCGGTTCCGGGTCAGGGTCCGGGTCCGGGTCCGGGTCCTGGTCCGGGTCCGGGTCTGGGTCCGGGTCCGGGTCCGGGTAAGGGTCCGGGTCCGGGTCCGGGTCTGGGTCCTGTTCCGGGTCTGGGTCCTGTTCCGGGTCCGGGTAAGGGTCCGGGTACGGTTCCGGTTCCGGTTCCGGGTCCGGGTCCGGGTCCGGGTCCGGGTCCGGGTCCGGGTATGGGTCCGGGTCCGGGTAAGGGTCCGGGTCCGGGTCCGGGTCCGGGTCCGTGTCCGTGTCCGGGTAAGGGTCCGGGTCTGGGTCCGCGTCCGCGTCCGAGTCCGGGTCCGGGTCCGCGTCCGGGTGCGGGTCAGGGTGCGGGTCCGAGTCCGGGTCCGGGTCCGGGTCCGGGTCCGGGTAAGGGTCCAGGTAAATGTCCGGGTCCATGTCCGGGTCCGTGTAAGTCCGTGTCCGGGTCCGGGTCCGGGTCCGGGTCTGGGTCCGGGTCCATGTCCGGGTAAGGGTCCGGGTCCGGGTCCGGGTCCGGGTCCGGGTCCGGGTCCGGGTCCGGGTCCGGGTCCGGGTCCGGGTCCGGGTCCGGGTCCGGGTAAGGGTCCAGGTAAATGTCCGGGTCTGGGTCTGGGTCCGGGTAAGGGTCCGGGTCCGGGTCCGGGTCCGGTTCCGGGTCCGGGTCCGGGTCCGGGTCAGGGTCAGGGTCCGGGTCCGGGTCTGGGTCCTGTTCCGGGTCTGGGTCCTGTTCCGGGTCCGGGTAAGGGTCCGGGTACGGTTCCGGTTCCGGTTCCGGGTCCGGGTCCGGGTCCGGGTCTGGGTCCGGGTCCGGGTATGGGTCCGGGTCCGGGTAAGGGTCCGGGTCCGGGTCCGTGTCCGTGACCATGTCCCTGTCCGTGTCCGTGTCCGGGTCCGTGTCCGTGTCCGGGTCCGGGTTCTGGTCCGGGTCCGGGTCTGGGTCCGGGTCCGGGTCCGGGTAAGGGTCCAGGTCCGGGTCCGGGTCTGGGTCCTGTTCCGGGTCTGGGTCCTGTTCCGGGTCCGGGTAAGGGTCCGGGTACGGTTCCGGTTCCGGGTCCGTGTCCGGGTCCGGGTCCGGGTCCGTGTCCGGGTAAGGGTCCGGGTCCGGGTCCGGGTCCGTGTCCGGGTCTGTGTCCGTGTCCGTGTCCGTGTCCGTGTCCGGGTCCGGGTCCGGGTCCGGGTCCGGGTCCGGGTCCGGGTAAGGGTCCGGGTCTGGGTCCGGGTCCGGGTCTGGGTAAGGGTCCGGTTCCGTGTCCGGGTCCGTGTCCGTGTCCGTGTCCGTGTCCGTGTCCGTGTCCGTGTCCGTGTCCGTGTCCGGGTCCGGGTCCGGGTTCGGGTCCGGGTCCGGTTCCGGTTCCGGGTCCGTGTCTGGGTCCGGGTCCCGGTCCGGGTCCGGGTCCGGGTAAGGGTCCGGGTCTGGGTCCGGGTCCGGGTCCGGGTAAGGGTCCGGTTCCGGGTCCGGGTCCGGGTCCGGGTCGGGGTCCGCGTCCTGGTCCGGGTCCGGGTCTGAGTCCGGGTCCGGGTCCGGGTCCGGGTAAGGGTCCGGGTACGGTTCCGGTTCCGGTTCCGGGTCAGGGTCCGGGTCCGGGTCCGGGTCCTGGTCCGGGTCCGGGTCTGGGTCCGGGTCCGGGTCCGGGTAAGGGTCCGGGTCCGGGTCCGGGTCTGGGTCCTGTTCCGGGTCTGGGTCATGTTCCGGGTCCGGGTAAGGGTCCGGTTCCGGTTCCGGTTCCGGTTCCGGTTCCGGGTCCGGGTCCGGGTCCGGGTCCGGGTCCGGGTCCGGGTATGGGTCCGGGTAAGGGTCCGGGTCCGGGTCCGGGTCCGTGTCCGTGTCCGGGTAAGGGTCCGGGTCTGGGTCCGCGTCCGCGTCCGGGTCCGGGTCCGGGTCCGCGTCCGGGTGCGGGTCAGGGTGCGAGTCCGAGTCCGGGTCCGGGTCCGGGTCCGGGTCCGGGTAAGGGTCCAGGTAAATGTCCGGGTCCGTGTCCGGGTCCGTGTCCGGGTCCGTGTCTGGGTCCGGGTCCGGGTCCGGGTCTGGGTCCGGGTCCAGGTCCGGGTAAGGGTCCGGGTCCGGGTCCGGGTCCGGGTCCGGGTCCGGGTCCGGGTCCGGGTCCGGGTCCGGGTCCGGGCCCGGGTAAGGGTCCAGGTAAATGTCCGGGTCTGGGTCTGGGTCCGGGTAAGGGTCCGGGTCCGGGTCCGGGTCCGGTTCCGGTTCTGGGTCCGTGTCTGGGTCCGGGTCCCGGTCCGGGTCCGGGTCCGGGTAAGGGTCCGGGTCTGGGTCCGGGTCCGGGTCCGGGTAAGGGTCCGGTTCCGGGTCCGGGTCCGGGTCCGGGTCGGGGTCCGCGTCCTGGTCCGGGTCCGGGTCTGAGTCCGGGTCCGGGTCCGGGTAAGGGTCCGGGTACGGTTCCGGTTCCGGTTCCGGGTCAGGGTCCGGGTCCGGGTCCGGGTCCTGGTCCGGGTCCGGGTCTGGGTCCGGGTCCGGGTCCGGGTAAGGGTCCGGGTCCGGGTCCGGGTCTGGGTCCTGTTCCGGGTCTGGGTCCTGTTCCGGGTCCGGGTAAGGGTCCGGTTCCGGTTCCGGTTCCGGTTCCGGTTCCGGTTCCGGTTCCGGGTCCGGGTCCGGGTCCGGGTCCGGGTATGGGTCCGGGTAAGGGTCCGGGTCCGGGTCCGGGTCCGTGTCCGTGTCCGGGTAAGGGTCCGGGTCTGGGTCCGCGTCCGCGTCCGGGTCCGGGTCCGGGTCCGCGTCCGGGTGCGGGTCAGGGTGCGAGTCCGAGTCCGGGTCCGGGTCCGGGTCCGGGTCCGGGTAAGGGTCCAGGTAAATGTCCCGGTCCGTGTCCGGGTCCGTGTCCGGGTCCGTGTCTGGGTCCGGGTCCGGGTCTGGGTCCGGGTTCAGGTCCGGGTAAGGGTCCGGGTCCGGGTCCGGGTCCGGGTCCGGGTCCGGGTCCGGGTCCGGGTCCGGGTCCGGGTCCGGGTCCGGGTCCGGGCCCGGGTAAGGGTCCAGGTAAATGTCCGGGTCTGGGTCTGGGTCCGGGTAAGGGTCCGGGTCCGGGTCCGGGTCCGGTTCCGGGTCCGGGTCCGGGTCCGGGTCAGGGTCAGGGTCCGGGTCCGGGTCTGGGTCCTGTTCCGGGTCTGGGTCCTGTTCCGGGTCCGGGTAAGGGTCCGGGTACGGTTCCGGTTCCGGTTCCGTGTCCGGGTCCGGGTCCGGGTCTGGGTCCGGGTCCGGGTATGGGTCCGGGTCCGGGTAAGGGTCCGGGTCCGGGTCCGTGTCCATGACCATGTCCCTGTCCGTGTCCGTGTCCGGGTCCGTGTCCGGGTCCGGGTTCTGGTCCGGGTCCGGGTCTGGGTCCGGGTCCGGGTCCGGGTAAGGGTCCAGGTCCGGGTCCGGGTCTGGGTCCTGTTCCGGGTCTGGGTCCTGTTCCGGGTCCGGGTAAGGGTCCGGGTACGGTTCCGGTTCCGGGTCCGGGTCCGGGTCCGGGTCCGGGTCCGTGTCTGGGTCCGTGTCCGTGTCCGTGTCCGGGTCCGTGTCCGTGTCCGTGTCCGGGTCCTGGTCCGGGTCCGGGTCTGGGTCCTGGTCCGGGTCCGGGTAAGGGTCCGGGTCCGGGTCCGGGTCCGGGTCCGGGTATGGGTCCGGGTCCGGGTCCGGGTCCGGGTCTGGGTCCGGGTCCGGGTAAGGGTCCGGGTCTGGGTCCGCGTCCGCGTCCGGGTCCGGGTCCGTGTCCAGGTGCGTGTCAGGGTGCGGGTCCGAGTCCGGGTCCGGGTCCGGGTCGGGGTCCGGGTCCGGGTCCGGGTCCGGGTAAGGGTCCGGGTCCGGGTCCGGGTCCGGGTCCGGGTCTGTGTCCGGGTCCTTGTCCGGGTCCGTGTCCGTGTCCGTGTCAAGGTCCTGGTCCGGGTCTGGGTCCGGGTCCGGGTCCGGGTCCGGGTAGGGGTCCGGGTCTGGGTCCGGGTCCGGGTCCATGTCCGGGTCCGGGTCCGTGTCCGGGTAAGGGTCCGGGTCCGTGTCCGGGTAAGGGTCCGGGTCCGGTTCCGGGTCCGGGTCCGGGTCCGGGTCCGGGTCCGGGTCCGGGTCCGGGTCCGGGTCCGGGTATGGGTCCGGGACCGGGTAAGGGTCCGGGTCTGGTTCCGGTTCCGGTTCCGGGTCGGGGTCTGGGTCCGGGTCCGGGTCCGGTTCCGGGTCCGGGTCCGGGTCCGGGTATGGGTCCGGGTCCGGGTCCAGGTCTGGGTCCGGGTCCGGGTCCGGGTGCGGGTCAGGGTGCGGGTCCGGGTCCGGGTCCTGGTTCCGGGTCGGGGTCCGGGTCCGGGTCCGGGTCCGGGTCCGGGTCCGGGTCCGGGTCCGGGTCCGTGTCCGTGTCCGGGTCCGTGTCCGGGTCCGTGTCCGGGTCCGGGTCCTTGTCCGGGTCGGTGTCCGTGTCCGGGTCCGGGTCCGGGTAAGGGTCCGGGTCCGGGTCCGGGTCCATGTCCGGGTCCAGGTCCAGGTCCGGGTCCGGGTAAGGGTCCGGGTCCGGGTCCGGGTAAGGGTCCGGGTCCGGGTCCGGGTCCGGGTCCGGGTCCGGGTCCGGGTCCGGGTCCGGGTCCGGGTCCGGGTCCGGGTCCGGGTCCGGGTCCGGGTCCTGGTAAGGGTCCGGTTCCGGGTCCGGGTCCGGGTCCGGGTCCGGGTTCGGGTCCGGGTCCGGGTCCTTGTCCGGGTCGGTGTCCGTGTCCGGGTCCGGGTAAGGGTCCGGGTCCGGGTCCGGGTCCATGTCCGGGTCCGGGTCCAGGTCCGGGTCCGGGTAAGGGTCTGGGTCCTGGTCCGGGTCCGGGTCCGGGTCCGGGTCCGGGTCCGGGTCCGGGTCCGGGTCCGGGTCCGGGTCCGGGTCCTGGTAAGGGTCCGGTTCCGGGTCCGGTTCCGGGTCCGGGTCCGGGTCCTGGGTAAGGGTCCGGGTCCGTGTCCGGGTAAGGGTCCGTGTCCGGGTCCGTGTCCGGGTCCGTGTCCGGGTCCGTGTCCGGGTCCGTGTCCGTGTCCGGGTCCGTGTCCGGGTCCGTGTCCGTGTCCGGGTCCTGGTCCTGGTCCGGGTCTGGGTCTTGGTCCGGGTCCGGGTCCGGGTAAGGGTCCGGGTCCGGTTCCGGGCCCGGGTCCGGGTCCGGGTCCGGGTCCGGGTCCGGGTCCGGGTCCGGGTCCGGGTCCGGGTAAGGGTCCAGGTAAATGTCCGGGTCCGGGTCCGGGTCCGTGTAAGTCCGTGTCCGGGTCCGGGTCCGGGTCCGGGTCTGGGTCCGGGTCCAGGTCCGGGTAAGGGTCCGGGTCCGGGTCCGGGTCCGGGTCCGGGTCCGGGTCCGGGTCCGGGTCCGGGTCCGGGTCCGGGTCCGGGTCCGGGTCCGGGCCCGGGTAAGGGTCCAGGTAAATGTCCGGGTCCGGGTCCGGGTCCGGGTAAGGGTCCGGGTACGGTTCCGGGTCCGGGTCCGGGTCCGGGTCCGGGTCCGGGTCCGGGTCCGGGTCCGGGTATGGGTCCGGGTAAGGGTCCGGGTCCGGGTCCGGGTCCGGGTCCGTGTCCGTGTCCGGGTATGGGTCCGGGTCTGGGTCCGCGTCCGCGTCCGGGTCCGGGTCCGGGTCCGCGTCCGGGTGCGGGTCAGGGTGCGGGTCCGAGTCCGGGTCCGGGTCCGTGTCCGGGTCCGGGTAAGGGTCCAGGTAAATGTCCGGGTCCGTGTCCGGGTCCGTGTCCGGGTCCGTGTCCGGGTCCGTGTCCGGGTCCGTGTCCGGGTCCGGGTCCGGGTCCGGGTCCGGGTCCGGGTCCGGGTCCGGGTCCGGGTCCGGGCCCGGGTAAGGGTCCAGGTAAATGTCCGGGTCCGGGTCCGGGTCCGGGTAAGGGTCCGGGTACGGTTCCGGGTCCGGGTCCGGGTCCGGGTCCGGGTCCGGGTCCGGGTCCGGGTCCGGGTATGGGTCCGGGTAAGGGTCCGGGTCCGGGTCCGGGTCCGGGTCCGTGTCCGTGTCCGGGTAAGGGTCCGGGTCTGGGTCCGCGTCCGCGTCCGGGTCCGGGTCCGGGTCCGCGTCCGGGTGCGGGTCAGGGTGCGGGTCCGAGTCCGGGTCCGGGTCCGTGTCCGGGTCCGGGTAAGGGTCCAGGTAAATGTCCGGGTCCGTGTCCGGGTCCGTGTCCGGGTCCGTGTCCGGGTCCGGGTCCGGGTCTGGGTCCGGGTCCGGGTCCGGGTAAGGGTCCGGGTCCGGGTCCGGGTCCGGGTCCGGGTCCGGGTCCGGGTCCGGGTCCGGGTCCGGGTCCGGGTCCGGGTCCGGGTCCGGGTCCGGGCCCGGGTAAGGGTCCAGGTAAATGTCCGAGTCTGGGTCTGGGTCCGGGTAAGGGTCCGGATCCGGGTCCGGTTCCGGGTCCGGGTCCGGGTCCGGGTCAGGGTCAGGGTCCGGGTCCGGGTCTGGGTCCTGTTCCGGGTCTGGGTCCTGTTCCGGGTCCGGGTAAGGGTCCGGGTACGGTTCCGGTTCCGGTTCCGTGTCCGGGTCCTGGTCCGGGTCTGGGTCCGGGTCCGGGTATGGGTCCGGGTCCGGGTAAGGGTCCGGGTCCGGGTCCGTGTCCGTGACCATGTCCCTGTCCGTGTCCGTGTCCGGGTCCGTGTCCGGGTCCGGGTTCTGGTCCGGGTCCGGGTCTGGGTCCGGGTCCGGGTCCGGGTAAGGGTCCAGGTCCGGGTCCGGGTCTGGGTCCTGTTCCGGGTCTGGGTCCTGTTCCGGGTCCGGGTAAGGGTCCGGGTACGGTTCCGGTTCCGGGTCCGGGTCCGGGTCCGGGTCTGGGTCCGTGTCCGGGTCCGGGTATGGGTCCGGGTCCGGATAAGGGTCCGGGTCCGGGTCCGGGTCCGTGTCCGTGTCCGTGTCCGGGTCCGGGTCCGTGTCCGTGTCCGTGTCCGGGTCCTGGTCCGGGTCCGGGTCTGGGTCCGGGTCCGGGTCCGGGTAAGGGTCCGGGTCCGGGTCCGGGTCCGGGTCCGGGTATGGGTCCGGGTCCGGGTCCGGGTCCGGGTCCGGGTCCGGGTCCGGGTCCGGGTAAGGGTCCGTGTCTGGGTCCGTGTCTGTGTCTGTGTCCGTGTCCGTGTCCGTGTCCGTGTCCGGGTCCGGGTCCGGGTCCGGGTCCGGGTCCGGGTCCGGGTCCGGGTCCGGGCCCGGGTAAGGGTCCAGGTAAATGTCCGGGTCTGGGTCTGGGTCCGGGTAAGGGTCCGGGTCCGGGTCCGGGTCCGGTTCCGGGTCCGGGTCCGGGTCCGGGTCAGGGTCAGGGTCCGGGTCCGGGTCTGGGTCCTGTTCCGGGTCTGGGTCCTGTTCCGGGTCCGGGTAAGGGTCCGGGTACGGTTCCGGGTCCGGTTCCGTGTCCGGGTCCGGGTCCGGGTCTGGGTCCGGGTCCGGGTATGGGTCCGGGTCCGGGTAAGGGTCCGGGTCCGGGTCCGTGTCCGTGACCATGTCCCTGTCCGTGTCCGTGTCCGGGTCCGTGTCCGGGTCCGGGTTCTGGTCCGGGTCCGGGTCTGGGTCCAGGTCCGGGTCCGGGTAAGGGTCCAGGTCCGGGTCCGGGTCTGGGTCCTGTTCCGGGTCTGGGTCCTGTTCCGGGTCCGGGTAAGGGTCCGGGTACGGTTCCGGTTCCGGGTCCGGGTCCGGGTCCGGGTCTGGGTCCGTGTCCGTGTCCGGGTCCGTGTCCGTGTCCGTGTCCGGGTCCTGGTCCGGGTCCGGGTCTGGGTCCTGGTCCGGGTCCGGGTAAGGGTCCGGGTCCGGGTCCGGGTCCGGGTCCGGGTATGGGTCCGGGTCCGGGTCCGGGTCCGGGTCCGGGTCTGGGTCCGGGTCCGGGTAAGGGTCCGGGTCTGGGTCCGCGTCCGCGTCCGGGTCCGGGTCCGTGTCCAGGTGCGGGTCAGGGTGCGGGTCCGAGTCCGGGTCCGGGTCCGGGTCGGGGTCCGGGTCCGGGTCCGGGTCCGGGTAAGGGTCCGGGTCCGGGTCCGGGTCCGGGTCCGGGTCTGTGTCCGGGTCCTTGTCCGGGTCCGTGTCCGTGTCCGTGTCAAGGTCCTGGTCCGGGTCTGGGTCCGGGTCCGGGTCCGGGTCCGGGTAGGGGTCCGGGTCTGGGTCCGGGTCCGGGTCCATGTCCGGGTCCGTGTCCGTGTCCGGGTAAGGGTCCGGGTCTGTGTCCGGGTAAGGGTCCGGGTCCGTGTCCGGGTCCGTGTCCGTGTCCGGGTCCGGGTCCGGGTCCGGGTCCGGTTCCGGGTCCGGGTCCGGGTCCGGGTCCGGGTCCGGGTCCGGGTCCGGGTCCGGGTATGGGTCCGGGACCGGGTAAGGGTCCGGGTCCGGTTCCGGTTCCGGTTCCGGGTCGGGGTCTGGGTCCGGGTCCGGGTCCGGGTCCGGGTCCGGGTCCGGGTCCGGGTCCGGGTATGGGTCCGGGTCCGGGTCCAGGTCCGGGTCCGGGTCCGGGTCCGGGTGCGGGTCAGGGTGCGGGTCCGGGTCCGGGTCCTGGTCCGGGTCGGGGTCCGGGTCCGGGTCCGGGTCCGGGTAAGGGTCCGGGTCCGGGTCCGGGTCCGGGTCCGGGTCCGGGTCCGTGTCCGGGTCCGTGTCCGGGTCCGGGTCCGGGTCCGGGTCCGGGTCCTTGTCCGGGTCGGTGTCCGTGTCCGGGTCCGTGTCCGTGTCCGGGTCCGGGTCCTTGTCCGGGTCGGTGTCCGTGTCCGGGTCCGGGTCCTGGGTAAGGGTCCGGGTCCGTGTCCGGGTAAGGGTCCGTGTCCGGGTCCGGGTCCGTGTCCGGGTAAGGGTCCGGGTCTGTGTCCGGGTAAGGGTCCGGGTCCGTGTCCGGGTCCGTGTCCGTGTCCGGGTCCGGGTCCGGGTCCGGGTCCGGTTCCGGGTCCGGGTCCGGGTCCCGGTCCGGGTCCGGGTCCGGGTCCGGGTCCGGGTATGGGTCCGGGTCCGGGTAAGGGTCCGGGTCCGGGTCCGGGTCCATGTCCGGGTCCAGGTCCAGGTCCGGGTCCGGGTAAGGGTCCGGGTCCGGGTCCGGGTCCGGGTCCGGGTCCGGGTCCGGGTCCGGGTCCGGGTCCGGGTCCTGGTAAGGGTCCGGTTCCGGGTCCGGTTCCGGGTCCGGGTCCGGGTCCGGGTCCGGGTCCGGGTCCTTGTCCGGGTCGGTGTCCGTGTCCGGGTCCGGGTCCTGGGTAAGGGTCCGGGTCCGTGTCCGGGTAAGGGTCCGTGTCCGGGTCCGTGTCCGGGTCCGTGTCCGGGTCCGTGTCCGGGTCCGTGTCCGTGTCCGGGTCCGTGTCCGGGTCCGTGTCCGTGTCCGGGTCCTGGTCCTGGTCCGGGTCTGGGTCTTGGTCCGGGTCCGGGTCCGGGTAAGGGTCCGGGTCCGGTTCCGGGCCCGGGTCCGGGTCCGGGTCCGGGTCCGGGTCCGGGTCCGGGTCCGGGTCCGGGTCCGGGTAAGGGTCCAGGTAAATGTCCGGGTCCGTGTCCGGGTCCGTGTAAGTCCGTGTCCGGGTCCGGGTCCGGGTCCGGGTCTGGGTCCGGGTCCAGGTCCGGGTAAGGGTCCGGGTCCGGGTCCGGGTCCGGGTCCGGGTCCGGGTCCGGGTCCGGGTCCGGGTCCGGGTCCGGGTCCGGGTCCGGGCCCGGGTAAGGGTCCAGGTAAATGTCCGGGTCCGGGTCCGGGTCCGGGTAAGGGTCCGGGTACGGTTCCGGGTCCGGGTCCGGGTCCGGGTCCGGGTCCGGGTCCGGGTCCGGGTCCGGGTCCGGGTATGGGTCCGGGTAAGGGTCCGGGTCCGGGTCCGGGTCCGGGTCCGTGTCCGTGTCCGGGTAAGGGTCCGGGTCTGGGTCCGCGTCCGCGTCCAGGTCCGGGTCCGGGTCCGCGTCCGGGTGCGGGTCAGGGTGCGGGTCCGAGTCCGGGTCCGGGTCCGTGTCCGGGTCCGGGTAAGGGTCCAGGTAAATGTCCGGGTCCGTGTCCGGGTCCGTGTCCGGGTCCGTGTCCGGGTCCGGGTCCGGGTCTGGGTCCGGGTCCGGGTCCGGGTCCGGGTCCGGGTCCGGGTCCGGGTCCGGGTCCGGGTCCGGGTCCGGGTCCGGGTCCGGGTCCGGGTCCGGGTCCGGGCCCGGGTAAGGGTCCAGGTAAATGTCCGAGTCTGGGTCTGGGTCCGGGTAAGGGTCCGGGTCCGGGTCCGGGTCCGGGTCCGGGTCCGGGTCCGGGTCAGGGTCAGGGTCCGGGTCCGGGTCTGGGTCCTGTTCCGGGTCTGGGTCCTGTTCCGGGTCCGGGTAAGGGTCCGGGTCCGTGTCCGGGTCCGTGTCCGTGTCCGTGTCCGGGTCCGGGTCCGGGTCCGGTTCCGGGTCCGGGTCCGGGTCCCGGTCCGGGTCCGGGTCCGGGTCCGGGTCCGGGTATGGGTCCGGGTCCGGGTAAGGGTCCGGGTCCGGGTCCGGGTCCATGTCCGGGTCCAGGTCCAGGTCCGGGTCCGGGTAAGGGTCCGGGTCCGGGTCCGGGTCCGGGTCCGGGTCCGGGTCCGGGTCCGGGTCCGGGTCCGGGTCCTGGTAAGGGTCCGGTTCCGGGTCCGGTTCCGGGTCCGGGTCCGGGTCCGGGTCCGGGTCCGGGTCCTTGTCCGGGTCGGTGTCCGTGTCCGGGTCCGGGTCCTGGGTAAGGGTCCGGGTCCGTGTCCGGGTAAGGGTCCGTGTCCGGGTCCGTGTCCGGGTCCGTGTCCGGGTCCGTGTCCGGGTCCGTGTCCGTGTCCGGGTCCGTGTCCGGGTCCGTGTCCGTGTCCGGGTCCTGGTCCTGGTCCGGGTCTGGGTCTTGGTCCGGGTCCGGGTCCGGGTAAGGGTCCGGGTCCGGTTCCGGGCCCGGGTCCGGGTCCGGGTCCGGGTCCGGGTCCGGGTCCGGGTCCGGGTCCGGGTCCGGGTAAGGGTCCAGGTAAATGTCCGGGTCCGTGTCCGGGTCCGTGTAAGTCCGTGTCCGGGTCCGGGTCCGGGTCCGGGTCTGGGTCCGGGTCCAGGTCCGGGTAAGGGTCCGGGTCCGGGTCCGGGTCCGGGTCCGGGTCCGGGTCCGGGTCCGGGTCCGGGTCCGGGTCCGGGTCCGGGTCCGGGCCCGGGTAAGGGTCCAGGTAAATGTCCGGGTCCGGGTCCGGGTCCGGGTAAGGGTCCGGGTACGGTTCCGGGTCCGGGTCCGGGTCCGGGTCCGGGTCCGGGTCCGGGTCCGGGTCCGGGTCCGGGTCCGGGTATGGGTCCGGGTAAGGGTCCGGGTCCGGGTCCGGGTCCGTGTCCGTGTCCGTGTCCGGGTAAGGGTCCGGGTCTGGGTCCGCGTCCGCGTCCAGGTCCGGGTCCGGGTCCGCGTCCGGGTGCGGGTCAGGGTGCGGGTCCGAGTCCGGGTCCGGGTCCGTGTCCGGGTCCGGGTAAGGGTCCAGGTAAATGTCCGGGTCCGTGTCCGGGTCCGTGTCCGGGTCCGTGTCCGGGTCCGGGTCCGGGTCTGGGTCCGGGTCCGGGTCCGGGTCCGGGTCCGGGTCCGGGTCCGGGTCCGGGTCCGGGTCCGGGTCCGGGTCCGGGTCCGGGTCCGGGTCCGGGCCCGGGTAAGGGTCCAGGTAAATGTCCGAGTCTGGGTCTGGGTCCGGGTAAGGGTCCGGGTCCGGGTCCGGGTCCGGGTCCGGGTCCGGGTCCGGGTCAGGGTCAGGGTCCGGGTCCGGGTCTGGGTCCTGTTCCGGGTCTGGGTCCTGTTCCGGGTCCGGGTAAGGGTCCGGGTACGGTTCCGGTTCCGGTTCCGTGTCCGGGTCCTGGTCCGGGTCTGGGTCCGGGTCCGGGTATGGGTCCGGGTCCGGGTAAGGGTCCGGGTCCGGGTCCGTGTCCGTGACCATGTCCCTGTCCGTGTCCGTGTCCGGGTCCGTGTCCGGGTCCGGGTTCTGGTCCGGGTCCGGGTCTGGGTCCGGGTCCGGGTCCGGGTAAGGGTCCAGGTCCGGGTCCGGGTCTGGGTCCTGTTCCGGGTCTGGGTCCTGTTCCGGGTCCGGGTAAGGGTCCGGGTACGGTTCCGGTTCCGGGTCCGGGTCCGGGTCCGGGTCTGGGTCAGTGTCCGGGTCCGGGTATGGGTCCGGGTCCGGGTAAGGGTCCGGGTCCGGGTCCCGGTCCGTGTCCGTGTCCGTGTCCGGGTCCGGTTCCGTGTCCGTGTCCGTGTCCGTGTCCGGGTCCTGGTCCGGGTCCGGGTCTGGGTCTGGGTCCGGGTCCGGGTAAGGGTCCGGGTCCGGGTCCGGGTCCGGGTCCGGCTATGGGTCCGGGTCCGGGTCCGGGTCCGGGTCCGGGTCCGGGTCCGGGTCCGGGTCCGGGTAAGGGTCCGGGTCTGGGTCCGTGTCTGTGTCCGTGTCCGTGTCCGTGTCCGTGTCCGGGTCCGGGTCCGGGTCCGGGTCCTGGTCCGGGTCCGGGTCTGGGTCAGGGTCCGGGACCGGGTAAGGGTCCGGGTCCGGTTCCGGTTCCGGTTCCGGGTCGGGGTCCGGGTCCGGGTCCGGGTCCGGGTCAGGGTCCGGGTCCGGGTCCGGGTATCGGTCCGGGTCCGGGTCCGGGTCCGGGTCCGGGTCCGGGTCCGGGTCCGGGTCCGTGTCCGGGTCCGGGTCCGTGTCCGTGTCCGTGTCCGGGTCCGGGTCCGTGTCCGTGTCCGTGTCCGGGTCCGTGTCCGGGTCCGGGTCCGGGTAAGGGTCCGGGTCCGGGTCCGTGTCCGTGTCCGTGTCCGTGTCCGGGTCCGGGTCCGGGTCCTTGTCCGGGTCGGTGTCCGTGTCCGGGTCCGGGTCCGGGTAAGGGTCCGGGTCCGTGTCCGTGTCCGGGTCCGTGTCCGGGTCCGTGTCCGTGTCCGGGTCCTGGTCCTGGTCCGGGTCTGGGTCTTGGTCCGGGTCCGGGTCCGGGTCCGGGTAAGGGTCCGGGTCCGGTTCCGGGCCCGGGTCCGGGTCCGGGTCCGTGTCAGTGTCCGGGTCCGGGTCCGGGTATGGGTCCGGGTCCGGGTCCGGGTCCGGGTCCATGTCCGGGTCCGGGTCCGGGTCCGTGTAAGGGTCCGGGTCTGTGTCCGGGTAAGGGTCCGGGTCCGTGTCCGGGTCCGTGTCCGTGTCCGGGTCCGGGTCCGTGTCCGTGTCCGTGTCCGTGTCCGGGTCCGGGTCCGGGTCCGGGTCCGGGTCCGGGTCCGGGTCCGGGTCCGGGTCCGGGTAAGGGTCCGGGTCTGGGTCCGGGTCCGGGTCTGGGTAAGGGTCCGGTTCCGTGTCCGGGTCCGTGTCTGTGTCCGTGTCCGTGTCAAGGTCCTGGTCCGGGTCTGGGTCCGGGTCCGGGTCCGGGTCCGGGTAGGGGTCCGGGTCTGGGTCCGGGTCCGGGTCCATGTCCGGGTCCGGGTCCGGGTCCGGGTAAGGGTTAGGGTCCGGTTCCGGTTCCGGTTCCGGGTCCGGGTCCGGGTCGGGTGCGGGTCCGGGTCCGGGTCCGGGTATGGGTCCGGGTCCGGGTCCGGGTCCGGGTCCGGGTAAGGGTCCGGGTCTGGGTCCGCGTCCGCGTCCGGGTCCGGGTCCGCGTCCAGGTGCGCGTCAGGGTGCGGGTCAGAGTCCGGGTCCGAGTCCGGGTCGGGGTCCGGGTCCGGGTCCGGGTCCGGGTCCGGGTCCGGGTCCGGGTCCGGGTCCGGGTCCGGGTCCGGGTCCAGGTCCGGGTCCTGGTAAGGGTCCGGTTCCGGGTCCGGTTCCGGGTCCGGGTCCGGGTCCTGGGTAAGGGTCCGGGTCCGGGTCCGTGTCCAGGTAAGGGTCCGTGTCCGGGTCCGTGTCCGGGTCCGTGTCCGGGTCCGTGTCCGGGTCCGTGTCCGGGTCCGTGTCCGTGTCCGGGTCCGTGTCCGGGTCCGTGTCCGGGTCCGGGTCCTGGTCCTGGTCCGGGTCCGGGTCTTGGTCCGGGTCCGGGTCCGGGTAAGGGTCCGGGTCCGGTTCCGGGTCCGGGTCCGGGTCCGGGTCCGGGTATGGGTCCGGGTCCGGGTCCGGGTCCGGGTCCATGTCCGGGTCCAGGTCCGGGTCCGTGTAAGGGTCCGGGTCTGTGTCCGGGTAAGGGTCCGTGTCCGTGTCCGTGTCCGTGTCCGTGTCCGTGTCCGTGTCCGTGTCCGTGTCCGGGTCCGGGTCCGTGTCTGGGTCCGGGTCCGGGTCCGGGTAAGGGTCCGGGTCTGGGTCCGGGTCCGGGTCTGGGTAAGGGTCCAGATCCGTGTCCGGGTCCGTGTCCGTGTCCGTGTCCGGGTCCGTGTCCGTGTCCGTGTCCGTGTCCGTGTCCGTGTCCGGTTCCGGGTCCGGGTCCGGGTCCGGGTCCGGGTCCGGTTCCGGGTCCGGGTCTGTGTCCGGGTCCCGGTCCGGGTCCGGGTCCGGGTAAGGGTCCGGGTCTGGGTCCGGGTCCGGGTCCGGGTAAGGGTCCGGTTCCGGGTCCGGGTCCGGGTCCGGGTCCGGGTCGGGGTCCGCGTCCTGGTCCGGGTCCGGGTCTGAGTCCGGGTCCGGGTCCGGGTAAGGGTCCGGGTACGGTTCCGGTTCCGGTTCCGGGTCAGGGTCCGGGTCCGGGTCCGGGTCCTGGGCCGGGTCCGGGTCCTGTTCCGGGTCTGGGTCCTGTTCCGGGTCCGGGTAAGGGTCCGGGTACGGTTCCGGTTCCGGGTCCGGGTCCGGGTCCGGGTCCGGGTCCGGGTCCGGGTCCGGGTATGGGTCCGGGTCCGGGTAAGGGTCCGGGTCCGGGTCCGGGTCCGTGTCCGTGTACGGGTAAGGGTCAGGGTGCGGGTCCGAGTCCGGGTCCGGGTCCGGGTCAGGGTCCGGGTAAGGGTCCAGGTAAATGTCCGGGTCTGTGTCCGGGTCCGTGTCCGTGTCCGTGTCCGTGTCCGTGTCCGGGTCTGGGTCCGGGTCCATGTCCTGGTAAGGGTCCGGGTCCGGGTCCGGGTCCGGGTCCGGGTAAGGGTCCGGGTCCGGGTCCGGGTCCGGTTCTGGGTCCGGGTCCTGGTCCGGGTCCGGGTCTGGGTCCGGGTCCGGGTCCGGGTAAGGGTCCGGGTCCGGGTCCGGGTCTGGGTCCTGTTCCGGGTCTGGGTCCTGTTCCGGGTTTGGGTAAGGGTCCGGGTACGGTTCCGGTTCCGGTTCCGGTTCCGGGTCCGGTTCCGGGTCCGGGTCCGGGTCCGGGTCCGGGTATGGGTCCGGGTCCGGGTAAGGGTCCGGGTCCGGGTCCGTGTCCGTGTCCGTGTCCGTGTCCGTGTCCCTGTCCGTGTCCGTGTCCGGGTCCGTGTCCGGGTCCGGGTCCTGGTCCGGGTCCGGGTCTGGGTCCGGGTCCGGGTCCGGGTAAGGGTCCAGGTCCGGGTCTGGGTCTGGGTCCTGTTCCGGGTCTGGGTCCTGTTCCGGGTCCGGGTAAGGGTCCGGGTACGGTTCCGGGTCCGGGTCCGGGTCCGGGTCCGGGTCCGGGTCCGGGTCCGTGTCCGGGTATGGGTCCGGGTCCGGGTAAGGGTCCGTGTCCGGGTCCGGGTCCGTGTCCGTGTCCGTGTCCATGTCCGGGTCCGTGTCCGTGTCCGTGTCCGGGTCCTGGTCCGGGTCCGGGTCTGGGTCCGGGTCCAGGTCCGGGTAAGGGTCCGGGTCCGGGTCCGGGTCCGGGTCCGGGTATGGGTCCGGGTCCGGGTCCGGGTCCGGGTCCGGGTCCGGGTCCGGGTAAGGGTCCGGGTCTGGGTCCGCGTCCGCGTCCGGGTCCGGGTCCGCGTTCGGGTGCGGGTCAGGGTGCGGGTCCGAGTCCGGGTCCGGGTCCGGTTCAGGGTCCGGGTCCGGGTCCGGGTCGGGGTAAGGGTCCGGGTCCGGGTCCGTGTCCGGGTCCGGGTCTGTGTCCGGGTCCGTGTCCGTGTCCGGGTCCGGGTAAGGGTCCGGGTCCGGGTCCGGGTCCGGGTCCGGGTCCGGGTCCGGGTCCTTGTCCGGGTCCGTGTCCGTGTCCGTGTCAAGGTCCTGGTCCGGGTCTGGGTCCGGGTCCGGGTCCGGGTCCGGGTAGGGGTCCGGGTCTGGGTCCGGGTCCGGGTCCATGTCCGGGTCCGGGTCCTGGTCCGGGTAAGGGTCCGGGTCTGTGTCCGGGTAAGGGTCCGGGTCCGTGTCCGGGTCCGTGTCCGTGTCCGTGTCCGTCTCCGTGTCCGGGTCCGGTTCCGGGTCCGGGTCCGGGTCCGGGTCCGGGTCCTGGTCCGGGTCCGGGTCTGGGTCCGGGTCCGGGACCGGGTAAGGGTGCGGGTCCGGTTCCGGTTCCGGTTCCGTGTCCGGGTCCGGGTCCGGGTCCGGGTCCGGGTCCGGGTCCGGGTATGGGTCCGGGTACGGGTCCGGGTCCGGGTCCGGGTCCGGGTCCGGGTAAGGGTCCGGTTCCGGGTCCGGGTCCGGGTCCGGGTCGGGGTCCGCGTCCTGGTCCGGGTCCGGGTCTGAGTCCGGGTCCGGGTCCGGGTAAGGGTCCGGGCCCGGGTCCGGGTCCGGGTCCGGGTCCGGGTCCGGGTCCGTGTCCGTGTCCGTGTCCGTGTCCGGGTCCGTGTCCGGGTCCGTGTCCTGGTCCGGGTCCGGGTCCGGGTCCGGGTCCGGGTCCAGGTATGGGTCCGGGTCCGGGTACGGTTCCGGTTCCGGTTCCGGGTCCGGTTCCGGGTCCGGGTCCATGTCCGGGTCCGGGTCCGGGTAAGGGTCCGGGTCCGGGTCCGGGTCCGGGTCCGTGTCCGGGTCCGGGTAAGGGTCCAGGTAAATGTCCGGGTCTGTGTCCGGGTCCGTGTCCGGGTCCGTGTCCGGGTCCGTGTCCGGGTCCGTGTCCGGGTCCGGGTCCGGGTCCGGGTCCGGGTCCGGGTCCGGGTCCGGGTCCGGGTCCGGGCCCGGGTAAGGGTCCAGGTAAATGTCCGGGTCCGGGTCCGGGTCCGGGTAAGGGTCCGGGTACGGTTCCGGGTCCGGGTCCGGGTCCGGGTCCGGGTCCGGGTCCGGGTCCGGGTCCGGGTATGGGTCCGGGTAAGGGTCCGGGTCCGGGTCCGGGTCCGGGTCCGTGTCCGTGTCCGGGTAAGGGTCCGGGTCTGGGTCCGCGTCCGCGTCCGGGTCCGGGTCCGGGTCCGCGTCCGGGTGCGGGTCAGGGTGCGGGTCCGAGTCCGGGTCCGGGTCCGTGTCCGGGTCCGGGTAAGGGTCCAGGTAAATGTCCGGGTCCGTGTCCGGGTCCGTGTCCGGGTCCGTGTCCGGGTCCGGGTCCGGGTCTGGGTCCGGGTCCGGGTCCGGGTAAGGGTCCGGGTCCGGGTCCGGGTCCGGGTCCGGGTCCGGGTCCGGGTCCGGGTCCGGGTCCGGGTCCGGGTCCGGGTCCGGGTCCGGGTCCGGGCCCGGGTAAGGGTCCAGGTAAATGTCCGAGTCTGGGTCTGGGTCCGGGTAAGGGTCCGGGTCCGGGTCCGGTTCCGGGTCCGGGTCCGGGTCCGGGTCAGGGTCAGGGTCCGGGTCCGGGTCTGGGTCCTGTTCCGGGTCTGGGTCCTGTTCCGGGTCCGGGTAAGGGTCCGGGTACGGTTCCGGTTCCGGTTCCGTGTCCGGGTCCTGGTCCGGGTCTGGGTCCGGGTCCGGGTATGGGTCCGGGTCCGGGTAAGGGTCCGGGTCCGGGTCCGTGTCCGTGACCATGTCCCTGTCCGTGTCCGTGTCCGGGTCCGTGTCCGGGTCCGGGTTCTGGTCCGGGTCCGGGTCTGGGTCCGGGTCCGGGTCCGGGTAAGGGTCCAGGTCCGGGTCCGGGTCTGGGTCCTGTTCCGGGTCTGGGTCCTGTTCCGGGTCCGGGTAAGGGTCCGGGTACGGTTCCGGTTCCGGGTCCGGGTCCGGGTCCGGGTCTGGGTCCGTGTCCGGGTCCGGGTATGGGTCCGGGTCCGGATAAGGGTCCGGGTCCGGGTCCGGGTCCGTGTCCGTGTCCGTGTCCGGGTCCGGGTCCGTGTCCGTGTCCGTGTCCGGGTCCTGGTCCGGGTCCGGGTCTGGGTCCGGGTCCGGGTCCGGGTAAGGGTCCGGGTCCGGGTCCGGGTCCGGGTCCGGGTATGGGTCCGGGTCCGGGTCCGGGTCCGGGTCCGGGTCCGGGTCCGGGTCCGGGTAAGGGTCCGGGTCTGGGTCCGTGTCTGTGTCCGTGTCCGTGTCCGTGTCCGGGTCCGGGTCCGGGTCCGGGTCCGGGTCCGGGTCCGGGTCCGGGTCCGGGTCCGGGTCCGGGCCCGGGTAAGGGTCCAGGTAAATGTCCGGGTCTGGGTCTGGGTCCGGGTAAGGGTCCGGGTCCGGGTCCGGGTCCGGTTCCGGGTCCGGGTCCGGGTCCGGGTCAGGGTCAGGGTCCGGGTCCGGGTCTGGGTCCTGTTCCGGGTCTGGGTCCTGTTCCGGGTCCGGGTAAGGGTCCGGGTACGGTTCCGGGTCCGGTTCCGTGTCCGGGTCCGGGTCCGGGTCTGGGTCCGGGTCCGGGTATGGGTCCGGGTCCGGGTAAGGGTCCGGGTCCGGGTCCGTGTCCGTGACCATGTCCCTGTCCGTGTCCGTGTCCGGGTCCGTGTCCGGGTCCGGGTTCTGGTCCGGGTCCGGGTCTGGGTCCAGGTCCGGGTCCGGGTAAGGGTCCAGGTCCGGGTCCGGGTCTGGGTCCTGTTCCGGGTCTGGGTCCTGTTCCGGGTCCGGGTAAGGGTCCGGGTACGGTTCCGGTTCCGGGTCCGGGTCCGGGTCCGGGTCTGGGTCCGTGTCCGTGTCCGGGTCCGTGTCCGTGTCCGTGTCCGGGTCCTGGTCCGGGTCCGGGTCTGGGTCCTGGTCCGGGTCCGGGTAAGGGTCCGGGTCCGGGTCCGGGTCCGGGTCCGGGTATGGGTCCGGGTCCGGGTCCGGGTCCGGGTCCGGGTCTGGGTCCGGGTCCGGGTAAGGGTCCGGGTCTGGGTCCGCGTCCGCGTCCGGGTCCGGGTCCGTGTCCAGGTGCGGGTCAGGGTGCGGGTCCGAGTCCGGGTCCGGGTCCGGGTCGGGGTCCGGGTCCGGGTCCGGGTCCGGGTAAGGGTCCGGGTCCGGGTCCGGGTCCGGGTCCGGGTATGTGTCCGGGTCCTTGTCCGGGTCCGTGTCCGTGTCCGTGTCAAGGTCCTGGTCCGGGTCTGGGTCCGGGTCCGGGTCCGGGTCCGGGTAGGGGTCCGGGTCTGGGTCCGGGTCCGGGTCCATGTCCGGGTCCGTGTCCGTGTCCGGGTAAGGGTCCGGGTCTGTGTCCGGGTAAGGGTCCGGGTCCGTGTCCGGGTCCGTGTCCGTGTCCGGGTCCGGGTCCGGGTCCGGGTCCGGTTCCGGGTCCGGGTCCGGGTCCGGGTCCGGGTCCGGGTCCGGGTCCGGGTCCGGGTATGGGTCCGGGACCGGGTAAGGGTCCGGGTCCGGTTCCGGTTCCGGTTCCGGGTCGGGGTCTGGGTCCGGGTCCGGGTCCGGGTCCGGGTCCGGGTCCGGGTCCGGGTCCGGGTATGGGTCCGGGTCCGGGTCCAGGTCCGGGTCCGGGTCCGGGTCCGGGTGCGGGTCAGGGTGCGGGTCCGGGTCCGGGTCCTGGTCCGGGTCGGGGTCCGGGTCCGGGTCCGGGTCCGGGTAAGGGTCCGGGTCCGGGTCCGGGTCCGGGTCCGGGTCCGGGTCCGTGTCCGGGTCCGTGTCCGGGTCCGGGTCCGGGTCCGGGTCCGGGTCCTTGTCCGGGTCGGTGTCCGTGTCCGGGTCCGTGTCCGTGTCCGGGTCCGGGTCCTTGTCCGGGTCGGTGTCCGTGTCCGGGTCCGGGTCCTGGGTAAGGGTCCGGGTCCGTGTCCGGGTAAGGGTCCGTGTCCGGGTCCGGGTCCGTGTCCGGGTAAGGGTCCGGGTCTGTGTCCGGGTAAGGGTCCGGGTCCGTGTCCGGGTCCGTGTCCGTGTCCGGGTCCGGGTCCGGGTCCGGGTCCGGTTCCGGGTCCGGGTCCGGGTCCCGGTCCGGGTCCGGGTCCGGGTCCGGGTCCGGGTATGGGTCCGGGTCCGGGTAAGGGTCCGGGTCCGGGTCCGGGTCCATGTCCGGGTCCAGGTCCAGGTCCGGGTCCGGGTAAGGGTCCGGGTCCGGGTCCGGGTCCGGGTCCGGGTCCGGGTCCGGGTCCGGGTCCGGGTCCGGGTCCTGGTAAGGGTCCGGTTCCGGGTCCGGTTCCGGGTCCGGGTCCGGGTCCGGGTCCGGGTCCGGGTCCTTGTCCGGGTCGGTGTCCGTGTCCGGGTCCGGGTCCTGGGTAAGGGTCCGGGTCCGTGTCCGGGTAAGGGTCCGTGTCCGGGTCCGTGTCCGGGTCCGTGTCCGTGTCCGTGTCCGGGTCCGTGTCCGTGTCCGGGTCCGTGTCCGGGTCCGTGTCCGTGTCCGGGTCCTGGTCCTGGTCCGGGTCTGGGTCTTGGTCCGGGTCCGGGTCCGGGTAAGGGTCCGGGTCCGGTTCCGGGCCCGGGTCCGGGTCCGGGTCCGGGTCCGGGTCCGGGTCCGGGTCCGGGTCCGGGTCCGGGTAAGGGTCCAGGTAAATGTCCGGGTCCGTGTCCGGGTCCGTGTAAGTCCGTGTCCGGGTCCGGGTCCGGGTCCGGGTCTGGGTCCGGGTCCAGGTCCGGGTAAGGGTCCGGGTCCGGGTCCGGGTCCGGGTCCGGGTCCGGGTCCGGGTCCGGGTCCGGGTCCGGGTCCGGGTCCGGGTCCGGGTCCGGGCCCGGGTAAGGGTCCAGGTAAATGTCCGGGTCCGGGTCCGGGTCCGGGTAAGGGTCCGGGTACGGTTCCGGGTCCGGGTCCGGGTCCGGGTCCGGGTCCGGGTCCGGGTCCGGGTCCGGGTATGGGTCCGGGTAAGGGTCCGGGTCCGGGTCCGGGTCCGGGTCCGTGTCCGTGTCCGGGTAAGGGTCCGGGTCTGGGTCCGCGTCCGCGTCCAGGTCCGGGTCCGGGTCCGCGTCCGGGTGCGGGTCAGGGTGCGGGTCCGAGTCCGGGTCCGGGTCCGTGTCCGGGTCCGGGTAAGGGTCCAGGTAAATGTCCGGGTCCGTGTCCGGGTCCGTGTCCGGGTCCGTGTCCGGGTCCGGGTCCGGGTCTGGGTCCGGGTCCGGGTCCGGGTCCGGGTCCGGGTCCGGGTCCGGGTCCGGGTCCGGGTCCGGGTCCGGGTCCGGGTCCGGGTCCGGGTCCGGGTCCGGGCCCGGGTAAGGGTCCAGGTAAATGTCCGAGTCTGGGTCTGGGTCCGGGTAAGGGTCCGGGTCCGGGTCCGGGTCCGGGTCCGGGTCCGGGTCCGGGTCAGGGTCAGGGTCCGGGTCCGGGTCTGGGTCCTGTTCCGGGTCTGGGTCCTGTTCCGGGTCCGGGTAAGGGTCCGGGTCCGTGTCCGGGTCCGTGTCCGTGTCCGGGTCCGGGTCCGGGTCCGGGTCCGGTTCCGGGTCCGGGTCCGGGTCCCGGTCCGGGTCCGGGTCCGGGTCCGGGTCCGGGTATGGGTCCGGGTCCGGGTAAGGGTCCGGGTCCGGGTCCGGGTCCATGTCCGGGTCCAGGTCCAGGTCCGGGTCCGGGTAAGGGTCCGGGTCCGGGTCCGGGTCCGGGTCCGGGTCCGGGTCCGGGTCCGGGTCCGGGTCCGGGTCCTGGTAAGGGTCCGGTTCCGGGTCCGGTTCCGGGTCCGGGTCCGGGTCCGGGTCCGGGTCCGGGTCCTTGTCCGGGTCGGTGTCCGTGTCCGGGTCCGGGTCCTGGGTAAGGGTCCGGGTCCGTGTCCGGGTAAGGGTCCGTGTCCGGGTCCGTGTCCGGGTCCGTGTCCGGGTCCGTGTCCGGGTCCGTGTCCGTGTCCGGGTCCGTGTCCGGGTCCGTGTCCGTGTCCGGGTCCTGGTCCTGGTCCGGGTCTGGGTCTTGGTCCGGGTCCGGGTCCGGGTAAGGGTCCGGGTCCGGTTCCGGGCCCGGGTCCGGGTCCGGGTCCGGGTCCGGGTCCGGGTCCGGGTCCGGGTCCGGGTCCGGGTAAGGGTCCAGGTAACTGTCCGGGTCCGTGTCCGGGTCCGTGTAAGTCCGTGTCCGGGTCCGGGTCCGGGTCCGGGTCTGGGTCCGGGTCCAGGTCCGGGTAAGGGTCCGGGTCCGGGTCCGGGTCCGGGTCCGGGTCCGGGTCCGGGTCCGGGTCCGGGTCCGGGTCCGGGTCCGGGTCCGGGCCCGGGTAAGGGTCCAGGTAAATGTCCGGGTCCGGGTCCGGGTCCGGGTAAGGGTCCGGGTACGGTTCCGGGTCCGGGTCCGGGTCCGGGTCCGGGTCCGGGTCCGGGTCCGGGTCCGGGTCCGGGTCCGGGTATGGGTCCGGGTAAGGGTCCGGGTCCGGGTCCGGGTCCGTGTCCGTGTCCGGGTAAGGGTCCGGGTCTGGGTCCGCGTCCGCGTCCAGGTCCGGGTCCGGGTCCGCGTCCGGGTGCGGGTCAGGGTGCGGGTCCGAGTCCGGGTCCGGGTCCGTGTCCGGGTCCGGGTAAGGGTCCAGGTAAATGTCCGGGTCCGTGTCCGGGTCCGTGTCCGGGTCCGTGTCCGGGTCCGGGTCCGGGTCTGGGTCCGGGTCCGGGTCCGGGTCCGGGTCCGGGTCCGGGTCCGGGTCCGGGTCCGGGTCCGGGTCCGGGTCCGGGTCCGGGTCCGGGTCCGGGCCCGGGTAAGGGTCCAGGTAAATGTCCGAGTCTGGGTCTGGGTCCGGGTAAGGGTCCGGGTCCGGGTCCGGGTCCGGGTCCGGGTCCGGGTCCGGGTCAGGGTCAGGGTCCGGGTCCGGGTCTGGGTCCTGTTCCGGGTCTGGGTCCTGTTCCGGGTCCGGGTAAGGGTCCGGGTACGGTTCCGGTTCCGGTTCCGTGTCCGGGTCCTGGTCCGGGTCTGGGTCCGGGTCCGGGTATGGGTCCGGGTCCGGGTAAGGGTCCGGGTCCGGGTCCGTGTCCGTGACCATGTCCCTGTCCGTGTCCGTGTCCGGGTCCGTGTCCGGGTCCGGGTTCTGGTCCGGGTCCGGGTCTGGGTCCGGGTCCGGGTCCGGGTAAGGGTCCAGGTCCGGGTCCGGGTCTGGGTCCTGTTCCGGGTCTGGGTCCTGTTCCGGGTCCGGGTAAGGGTCCGGGTACGGTTCCGGTTCCGGGTCCGGGTCCGGGTCCGGGTCTGGGTCAGTGTCCGGGTCCGGGTATGGGTCCGGGTCCGGGTAAGGGTCCGGGTCCGGGTCCCGGTCCGTGTCCGTGTCCGTGTCCGGGTCCGGTTCCGTGTCCGTGTCCGTGTCCGTGTCCGGGTCCTGGTCCGGGTCCGGGTCTGGGTCTGGGTCCGGGTCCGGGTAAGGGTCCGGGTCCGGGTCCGGGTCCGGGTCCGGCTATGGGTCCGGGTCCGGGTCCGGGTCCGGGTCCGGGTCCGGGTCCGGGTCCGGGTCCGGGTAAGGGTCCGGGTCTGGGTCCGTGTCTGTGTCCGTGTCCGTGTCCGTGTCCGTGTCCGGGTCCGGGTCCGGGTCCGGGTCCTGGTCCGGGTCCGGGTCTGGGTCAGGGTCCGGGACCGGGTAAGGGTCCGGGTCCGGTTCCGGTTCCGGTTCCGGGTCGGGGTCCGGGTCCGGGTCCGGGTCCGGGTCAGGGTCCGGGTCCGGGTCCGGGTATCGGTCCGGGTCCGGGTCCGGGTCCGGGTCCGGGTCCGGGTCCGGGTCCGGGTCCGTGTCCGGGTCCGGGTCCGTGTCCGTGTCCGTGTCCGGGTCCGGGTCCGTGTCCGTGTCCGTGTCCGGGTCCGTGTCCGGGTCCGGGTCCGGGTAAGGGTCCGGGTCCGGGTCCGTGTCCGTGTCCGTGTCCGTGTCCGGGTCCGGGTCCGGGTCCTTGTCCGGGTCGGTGTCCGTGTCCGGGTCCGGGTCCGGGTAAGGGTCCGGGTCGGTGTCCGTGTCCGGGTCCGTGTCCGGGTCCGTGTCCGTGTCCGGGTCCTGGTCCTGGTCCGGGTCTGGGTCTTGGTCCGGGTCCGGGTCCGGGTCCGGGTAAGGGTCCGGGTCCGGTTCCGGGCCCGGGTCCGGGTCCGGGTCCGTGTCAGTGTCCGGGTCCGGGTCCGGGTATGGGTCCGGGTCCGGGTCCGGGTCCGGGTCCATGTCCGGGTCCGGGTCCGGGTCCGTGTAAGGGTCCGGGTCTGTGTCCGGGTAAGGGTCCGGGTCCGTGTCCGGGTCCGTGTCCGTGTCCGGGTCCGGGTCCGTGTCCGTGTCCGTGTCCGGGTCCGGGTCCGGGTCCGGGTCCGGGTCCGGGTCCGGGTCCGGGTCCGGGTCCGGGTCCGGGTAAGGGTCCGGGTCTGGGTCCGGGTCCGGGTCTGGGTAAGGGTCCGGTTCCGTGTCCGGGTCCGTGTCTGTGTCCGTGTCCGTGTCAAGGTCCTGGTCCGGGTCTGGGTCCGGGTCCGGGTCCGGGTCCGGGTAGGGGTCCGGGTCTGGGTCCGGGTCCGGGTCCATGTCCGGGTCCGGGTCCGGGTCCGGGTAAGGGTTAGGGTCCGGTTCCGGTTCCGGTTCCGGGTCCGGGTCCGGGTCGGGTGCGGGTCCGGGTCCGGGTCCGGGTATGGGTCCGGGTCCGGGTCCGGGTCCGGGTCCGGGTAAGGGTCCGGGTCTGGGTCCGCGTCCGCGTCCGGGTCCGGGTCCGCGTCCAGGTGCGCGTCAGGGTGCGGGTCAGAGTCCGGGTCCGAGTCCGGGTCGGGGTCCGGGTCCGGGTCCGGGTCCGGGTCCGGGTCCGGGTCCGGGTCCGGGTCCAGGTCCGGGTCCTGGTAAGGGTCCGGTTCCGGGTCCGGTTCCGGGTCCGGGTCCGGGTCCTGGGTAAGGGTCCGGGTCCGGGTCCGTGTCCAGGTAAGGGTCCGTGTCCGGGTCCGTGTCCGGGTCCGTGTCCGGGTCCGTGTCCGGGTCCGTGTCCGGGTCCGTGTCCGTGTCCGGGTCCGTGTCCGGGTCCGTGTCCGGGTCCGGGTCCTGGTCCTGGTCCGGGTCCGGGTCTTGGTCCGGGTCCGGGTCCGGGTAAGGGTCCGGGTCCGGTTCCGGGTCCGGGTCCGGGTCCGGGTCCGGGTATGGGTCCGGGTCCGGGTCCGGGTCCGGGTCCATGTCCGGGTCCACGTCCGGGTCCGTGTAAGGGTCCGGGTCTGTGTCCGGGTAAGGGTCCGTGTCCGTGTCCGTGTCCGTGTCCGTGTCCGTGTCCGTGTCCGGGTCCGGGTCCGTGTCTGGGTCCGGGTCCGGGTCCGGGTAAGGGTCCGGGTCTGGGTCCGGGTCCGGGTCTGGGTAAGGGTCCAGATCCGTGTCCGGGTCCGTGTCCGTGTCCGTGTCCGGGTCCGTGTCCGTGTCCGTGTCCGTGTCCGTGTCCGTGTCCGGTTCCGGGTCCGGGTCCGGGTCCGGGTCCGGGTCCGGTTCCGGGTCCGGGTCTGTGTCCGGGTCCCGGTCCGGGTCCGGGTCCGGGTAAGGGTCCGGGTCTGGGTCCGGGTCCGGGTCCGGGTAAGGGTCCGGTTCCGGGTCCGGGTCCGGGTCCGGGTCCGGGTCGGGGTCCGCGTCCTGGTCCGGGTCCGGGTCTGAGTCCGGGTCCGGGTCCGGGTAAGGGTCCGGGTACGGTTCCGGTTCCGGTTCCGGGTCAGGGTCCGGGTCCGGGTCCGGGTCCTGGGCCGGGTCCGGGTCCTGTTCCGGGTCTGGGTCCTGTTCCGGGTCCGGGTAAGGGTCCGGGTACGGTTCCGGTTCCGGGTCCGGGTCCGGGTCCGGGTCCGGGTCCGGGTCCGGGTCCGGGTATGGGTCCGGGTCCGGGTAAGGGTCCGGGTCCGGGTCCGGGTCCGGGTCCGTGTCCGTGTACGGGTAAGGGTCAGGGTGCGGGTCCGAGTCCGGGTCCGGGTCCGGGTCAGGGTCCGGGTAAGGGTCCAGGTAAATGTCCGGGTCTGTGTCCGGGTCCGTGTCCGTGTCCGTGTCCGTGTCCGTGTCCGGGTCTGGGTCCGGGTCCATGTCCTGGTAAGGGTCCGGGTCCGGGTCCGGGTCCGGGTCCGGGTAAGGGTCCGGGTCCGGGTCCGGGTCCGGTTCTGGGTCCGGGTCCTGGTCCGGGTCCGGGTCTGGGTCCGGGTCCGGGTCCGGGTAAGGGTCCGGGTCCGGGTCCGGGTCTGGGTCCTGTTCCGGGTCTGGGTCCTGTTCCGGGTTTGGGTAAGGGTCCGGGTACGGTTCCGGTTCCGGTTCCGGTTCCGGTTCCGGGTCCGGTTCCGGGTCCGGGTCCGGGTCCGGGTCCGGGTATGGGTCCGGGTCCGGGTAAGGGTCCGGGTCCGGGTCCGTGTCCGTGTCCGTGTCCGTGTCCGTGTCCCTGTCCGTGTCCGTGTCCGGGTCCGTGTCCGGGTCCGGGTCCTGGTCCGGGTCCGGGTCTGGGTCCGGGTCCGGGTCCGGGTAAGGGTCCAGGTCCGGGTCTGGGTCTGGGTCCTGTTCCGGGTCTGGGTCCTGTTCCGGGTCCGGGTAAGGGTCCGGGTACGGTTCCGGGTCCGGGTCCGGGTCCGGGTCCGGGTCCGGGTCCGGGTCCGTGTCCGGGTATGGGTCCGGGTCCGGGTAAGGGTCCGTGTCCGGGTCCGGGTCCGTGTCCGTGTCCGTGTCCATGTCCGGGTCCGTGTCCGTGTCCGTGTCCGGGTCCTGGTCCGGGTCCGGGTCTGGGTCCGGGTCCAGGTCCGGGTAAGGGTCCGGGTCCGGGTCCGGGTCCGGGTCCGGGTATGGGTCCGGGTCCGGGTCCGGGTCCGGGTCCGGGTCCGGGTAAGGGTCCGGGTCTGGGTCCGCGTCCGCGTCCGGGTCCGGGTCCGCGTTCGGGTGCGGGTCAGGGTGCGGGTCCGAGTCCGGGTCCGGGTCCGGTTCAGGGTCCGGGTCCGGGTCCGGGTCGGGGTAAGGGTCCGGGTCCGGGTCCGTGTCCGGGTCCGGGTCTGTGTCCGGGTCCGTGTCCGTGTCCGGGTCCGGGTAAGGGTCCGGGTCCGGGTCCGGGTCCGGGTCCGGGTCCGGGTCCGGGTCCTTGTCCGGGTCCGTGTCCGTGTCCGTGTCAAGGTCCTGGTCCGGGTCTGGGTCCGGGTCCGGGTCCGGGTCCGGGTAGGGGTCCGGGTCTGGGTCCGGGTCCGGGTCCATGTCCGGGTCCGGGTCCTGGTCCGGGTAAGGGTCCGGGTCTGTGTCCGGGTAAGGGTCCGGGTCCGTGTCCGGGTCCGTGTCCGTGTCCGTGTCCGTCTCCGTGTCCGGGTCCGGTTCCGGGTCCGGGTCCGGGTCCGGGTCCGGGTCCTGGTCCGGGTCCGGGTCTGGGTCCGGGTCCGGGACCGGGTAAGGGTGCGGGTCCGGTTCCGGTTCCGGTTCCGTGTCCGGGTCCGGGTCCGGGTCCGGGTCCGGGTCCGGGTCCGGGTATGGGTCCGGGTACGGGTCCGGGTCCGGGTCCGGGTCCGGGTCCGGGTAAGGGTCCGGTTCCGGGTCCGGGTCCGGGTCCGGGTCGGGGTCCGCGTCCTGGTCCGGGTCCGGGTCTGAGTCCGGGTCCGGGTCCGGGTAAGGGTCCGGGTCCGGGTCCGGGTCCGGTTCTGGGTCCGGGTCCTGGTCCGGGTCCGGGTCTGGGTCCGGGTCCGGGTCCGGGTAAGGGTCCGGGTCCGGGTCCGGGTCTGGGTCCTGTTCCGGGTCTGGGTCCTGTTCCGGGTTTGGGTAAGGGTCCGGGTACGGTTCCGGTTCCGGTTCCGGTTCCGGGTCCGGTTCCGGGTCCGGGTCCGGGTCCGGGTCCGGGTATGGGTCCGGGTCCGGGTAAGGGTCCGGGTCCGGGTCCGTGTCCGTGTCCGTGTCCGTGTCCGTGTCCCTGTCCGTGTCCGTGTCCGGGTCCGTGTCCGGGTCCGGGTCCTGGTCCGGGTCCGGGTCTGGGTCCGGGTCCGGGTCCGGGTAAGGGTCCAGGTCCGGGTCTGGGTCTGGGTCCTGTTCCGGGTCTGGGTCCTGTTCCGGGTCCTGGTAAGGGTCCGGGTACGGTTCCGGGTCCGGGTCCGGGTCCGGGTCCGGGTCCGGGTCCGGGTCCGTGTCCGGGTATGGGTCCGGGTCCGGGTAAGGGTCCGTGTCCGGGTCCGGGTCCGTGTCCGTGTCCGTGTCCATGTCCGGGTCCGTGTCCGTGTCCGTGTCCGGGTCCTGGTCCGGGTCCGGGTCTGGGTCCGGGTCCAGGTCCGGGTAAGGGTCCGGGTCCGGGTCCGGGTCCGGGTCCGGGTATGGGTCCGGGTCCGGGTCCGGGTCCGGGTCCGGGTCCGGGTCCGGGTAAGGGTCCGGGTCTGGGTCCGCGTCCGCGTCCGGGTCCGGGTCCGCGTTCGGGTGCGGGTCAGGGTGCGGGTCCGAGTCCGGGTCCGGGTCCGGTTCAGGGTCCGGGTCCGGGTCCGGGTCGGGGTAAGGGTCCGGGTCCGGGTCCGTGTCCGGGTCCGGGTCTGTGTCCGGGTCCGTGTCCGTGTCCGGGTCCGGGTAAGGGTCCGGGTCCGGGTCCGGGTCCGGGTCCGGGTCCGGGTCCTTGTCCGGGTCCGTGTCCGTGTCCGTGTCAAGGTCCTGGTCCGGGTCTGGGTCCGGGTCCGGGTCCGGGTCCGGGTAGGGGTCCGGGTCTGGGTCCGGGTCCGGGTCCATGTCCGGGTCCGGGTCCTGGTCCGGGTAAGGGTCCGGGTCTGTGTCCGGGTAAGGGTCCGGGTCCGTGTCCGGGTCCGTGTCCGTGTCCGTGTCCGTCTCCGTGTCCGGGTCCGGTTCCGGGTCCGGGTCCGGGTCCGGGTCCGGGTCCTGGTCCGGGTCCGGGTCTGGGTCCGGGTCCGGGACCGGGTAAGGGTGCGGGTCCGGTTCCGGTTCCGGTTCCGTGTCCGGGTCCGGGTCCGGGTCCGGGTCCGGGTCCGGGTCCGGGTATGGGTCCGGGTACGGGTCCGGGTCCGGGTCCGGGTCCGGGTCCGGGTAAGGGTCCGGTTCCGGGTCCGGGTCCGGGTCCGGGTCGGGGTCCGCGTCCTGGTCCGGGTCCGGGTCTGAGTCCGGGTCCGGGTCCGGGTAAGGGTCCGGGCCCGGGTCCGGGTCCGGGTCCGGGTCCGGGTCCGGGTCCGTGTCCGTGTCCGTGTCCGTGTCCGGGTCCGTGTCCGTGTCCGTGTCCGGGTCCGTGTCCGGGTCCGTGTCCTGGTCCGGGTCCGGGTCCGGGTCCGGGTCCGGGTCCAGGTATGGGTCCGGGTCCGGGTACGGTTCCGGTTCCGGTTCCGGGTCCGGTTCCGGGTCCGGGTCCATGTCCGGGTCCGGGTCCGGGTAAGGGTCCGGGTCCGGGTCCGGGTCCGGGTCCGTGTCCGGGTCCGGGTAAGGGTCCAGGTAAATGTCCGGGTCTGTGTCCGGGTCCGTGTCCGGGTCCGTGTCCGGGTCCGGGTCCGGGTCTGGGTCCGGGTCCATGTCCTGGTAAGGGTCCGGGTCCGGGTCCGGGTCCGGGTCCGGGTAAGGGTCCGGGTCCGGGTCCGGGTCCGGTTCTGGGTCCGGGTCCTGGTCCGGGTCCGGGTCTGGGTCCGGGTCCGGGTCCGGGTAAGGGTCCGGGTCCGGGTCCGGGTCTGGGTCCTGTTCCGGGTCTGGGTCCTGTTCCGGGTTTGGGTAAGGGTCCGGGTACGGTTCCGGTTCCGGTTCCGGTTCCGGGTCCGGGTCCGGGTCCGGGTCCGGGTCCGGGTCCGGGTATGGGTCCGGGTCCGGGTAAGGGTCCGGGTCCGGGTCCGGGTCCGTGTCCGTGTCCGTGTCCGTGTCCGTGTCCGTGTCCCTGTCCGTGTCCGTGTCCGGGTCCGTGTCCGGGTCCGGGTCCTGGTCCGGGTCCGGGTCTGGGTCCGGGTCCGGGTCCGGGTAAGGGTCCAGGTCCGGGTCCGGGTCTGGGTCCTGTTCCGGGTCTGGGTCCTGTTCCGGGTCCGGGTAAGGGTCCGGGTACGGTTCCGGGTCCGGGTCCGGGTCCGGGTCCGGGTCCGGGTCCGGGTCCGGGTCCGTGTCCGGGTATGGGTCCGGGTCCGGGTAAGGGTCCGTGTCCGGTTCCGGGTCCGTGTCCGTGTCCGTGTCCATGTCCGGGTCCGTGTCCGTGTCCGTGTCCGGGTCCTGGTCCGGGTCCGGGTCTGGGTCCGGGTCCAGGTCCGGGTAAGGGTCCGGGTCCGGGTCCGGGTCCGAGTCCGGGTATGGGTCCGGGTCCGGGTCCGGGTCCGGGTCCGGGTCCGGGTCCGGGTCCGGGTAAGGGTCCGGGTCTGGGTCCGCGTCCGCGTCCGGGTCCGGGTCCGCGTCCGGGTAAGGGTCCGGGTCCGGGTCCGGGTCTGGGTCCTGTTCCGGGTCTGGGTCCTGTTCCGGGTTTGGGTAAGGGTCCGGGTATGGTTCCGGTTCCGGTTCCGGTTCCGGGTCCGGGTCCGGGTCCGGGTCCGGGTCCGGGTCCGGGTATGGGTCCGGGTCCGGGTAAGGGTCCGTGTCCGTGTCCGTGTCCGTGTCCGTGTCCGTGTCCGTGTCCCTGTCCGTGTACGTGTCCGGGTCCGTGTCCGGGTCCAGGTCCTGGTCCGGGTCCGGGTCTGGGTCCGGGTCCGGGTCCGGGTAAGGGTCCAGGTCCGGGTTCGGGTCTGGGTCCTGTTCCGGGTCTGGGTCCTGTTCCGGGTCCGGGTAAGGGTCCGGGTACGGTTCCGGGTCCGGGTCCGGGTCCGGGTCCGGGTCCGGGTCCGGGTCCGGGTCCGGGTCCGGGTATGGGTCCGGGTCCGGGTAAGGGTCCGTGTCCGGGTCCGGGTCCGTGTCCGTGTCCGTGTCCATGTCCGGGTCCGTGTCCGTGTCCGTGTCCGGGTCCTGGTCCGGGTCCGGGTCTGGGTCCGGGTCCAGGTCCGGGTAAGGGTCCGGGTCCGGGTCCGGGTCCGGGTCCGGGTATGGGTCCGGGTCCGGGTCCGGGTCCGGGTCCGGGTCCGGGTCCGGGTAAGGGTCCGGGTCTGGGTCCGCGTCCGCGTCCGGGTCCGGGTCCGCGTCCGGGTGCGGGTCAGGGTGCGGGTCCGAGTCCGGGTCCGGGTCCGGTTCAGGGTCCGGGTCCGGGTCCGGGTCCGGGTAAGGGTCCGGGTCCGGGTCCGTGTCCGGGTCCGGGTCTGTGTCCGGGTCCGTGTCCGTGTCCGGGTCCGGGTAAGGGTCCGGGTCCGGGTCCGGGTCCGGGTCCGGGTCCGGGTCCGGGTCCTTGTCCGGGTTCGTGTCCGTGTCCGTGTCAAGGTCCTGGTCCGGGTCTGGGTCCGGGTCCGGGTCCGGGTCCGGGTAGGGGTCCGGGTCTGGGTCCGGGTCCGGGTCCATGTCCGGGTCCGGGTCCGGGTCCGGGTAAGGGTCCGGGTCTGTGTCCGGGTAAGGGTCCGGGTCCGTGTCCGGGTCCGTGTCCGTGTCCGTGTCCGTCTCCGGGTCCGGGTCCGGTTCCGGGTCCGGGTCCGGGTCCGGGTCCGGGTCCTGGTCCGGGTCCGGGTCAGGGTCCGGGTCCGGGACCGGGTAAGGGTGCGGGTCCGGTTCCGGTTCCGGTTCCGTGTCCGGGTCCGGGTCCGGGTCCGGGTCCGGGTCCGGGTCCGGGTATGGGTCCGGGTACGGGTCCGGGTCCGGGTCCGGGTCCGGGTCCGGGTAAGGGTCCGGGTCCGGGTCCGGGTCCGGGTCCGGGTCGGGGTCCGGGTCCGGGTCCGGGTCCGGGTAAGGGTCCGGGTCCGGGTCCGGGTCCGGGTCCGGGTCGGGGTCCGCGTCCTGGTCCGGGTCCGGGTCTGAGTCCGGGTCCGGGTCCGGGTAAGGGTCCGGGCCCGGGTCCGGGTCCGGGTCCGGGTCCGGGTCCGGGTCCGTGTCCGTGTCCGGGTCCGTGTCCGGGTCCGTGTCCGGGTCCGTGTCCTGGTCCGGGTCCGGGTCCGGGTCCGGTTCCGTGTCCGGGTCCGGGTCCGGGTCCGGGTCCGTGTCCTGGTCCGGGTCCGGGTATGGGTCCGGGTCTGGGTCCGGGTCCGGGTCCGGGTCCGGGTCCGGGTCCTGGTAAGGGTCCGGGTCTGGGTCCGCGTCCGCATCCGGGTCTGGGTCCGCGTCCGGGTCCGGGTCCGTGTCCGTGTCCGGGTCCGTGTCCGGGTCCGTGTCCGGGTCCGTGTCCTGGTCCGGGTAAGGGTCCGGGTCCGGTTCCGGGTCTGGGTCCGGGTCCGGGTCCGGGTCCGGGTCCGGGTCCGGGTCCGTGTCCGTGTCCGGGTCCGTGTCCGGGTCCGTGTCCGGGTCCGTGTCCTGGTCCGGGTAAGGGTCCGGGTCCGGTTCCGGGTCTGGGTCCGGGTCCGGGTCCGGGTCCGGGTCCGGGTCCGGGTCCGGGTCCGGGTCCGGGTCCGGGTATGGGTCCGGGTCCGGGTCCGGGTCCGGGTCCTGGTAAGGGTCCGGGTCTGGGTCCGCGTCCGCATCCGGGTCTGGGTCCGCGTCCGGGTCCGGGTCCGGGTCCGGGTCTGGGTGCGGGTATGGGTCCGGGTCCGGCTCCGGGTCTGGGTAAGGTTCCGGGTCCATGTCCGGTTCCGGTTCCGGTTCCGGGTCCGGGTCCGGGTCCGGGTCCGGGTCCGGGTCCGGGTCCAGGTCCTGGTAAGGGTCCGGTTCCGGGTCCGGTTCCGGGTCCGGGTCCGGTTCCGGGTCTGGGTCCGGGTCTGGGTCCGGGTCCGGGTCCGGGTAAGGGTCCGGGTCCGGGTCCGGGTAAGGGTACGGGTCCGGGTCTGGGACCTGGTCCGGGTCTGGGTCCGGGTCCGGGTCTGGGTCCGGGTCCGGTTCCGGGTCCGGGTCCGGGTGAAGGTCTGGGTCCGGGTCCGGGTCCGGGTCCGGGTCCGGTTTCGGGTCCGGTTCCGGGTCCGGGTCCGTTTCCGGGTCCGGGTAAGGGTCCGGGTCCGGGTCCTGGTCCGGGTCCGGGTCCGGGTCTGTGTCCGGGTCCGGGTCCGGGTAAGGGTCCGGGTCAGGGTCCGGGTCCGGGTCCGGGTCCGTGTCCGGGTCCGTGTCCGGGTCCGGTTCCGGGTCCAGGTCCGGGTCCGGGTCCGTGTCCGGGTCCGGGTCCGGGTAAGGGTCCGGGTCTGGGTCCGGGTCCGGGTCTGGGTAAGGGTCCGGTTCCGGGTCCGGGTCCGGGTCAGGGTCCGGGTCATGGTCCGGGTCCGGGTCTGAGTCCGGGTCCGGGTCCGGGTAAGGGTCCGGGTCCGGTTCCGGGTCCGGGTCCGGTTCCGGGTCCGGGTCCGGGTCCGGGTCCGGGTCCGGGTCCGGGTCTGGGTCCGGGTATGGGTCCGGGTCCGGGTCCGGGTCCGGGTCCGGGTCCGGGTCCGGGTCCTGGTAAGGGTCCGGGTCCATGTCTGGTTCCGGTTCCGGTTCCGGTTCCGGGTCCGGGTCCGGGTCCGGGTCCGGGTCCGGGTCCGGGTCCGGGTCCGGGTCCGGGTCCGGGTCCGGGTAAGGGTCTGGGTCCGGGTCCGGGTCCGGGTCCGGGTAAGGGTCCGGGTCTGTGTCGGGGTCTGGGTCCGGGTCCGGGTCCGGGTAAGGGTCCGGGTCCGGGTCCGGGTCCGGGTCCGGGTCTGGGTAAGGGTCTGGGTCCGGGTCCCGGTCCGGGTCCGGGTCCGGGTCCGGGTCCGGGTCTGGGTCCGGGTCCAGGTCCGGGTCCGGGTCCGGGTCCGGGTCAGGTTCCGTGTCCAGGTCAGGGTCCGGGACCGGGTCCGGGTCCGGGTCCGGGTCCGGGTCCGGGTCCGGGTCCGGGTATGGGTCCGGGTCCGGGTCCGGGTCCGGGTCCGGGTAAGGGTCCGGTTCCGGGTCCGGGTCCGGGTCCGGGTCCGGGTAAGGGTCCGGGTCCGTGTCCGGGTCCGGGTCCTGGTCCGGGTCCGGGTCCTGGTCCGGGTCCGGGTCTGGGTCCGTGTCCGGGTCCGGGTCAGGGTCCGGGTCCGGGTCCGGGTCCGTGTCCGGGTCCGGGTCCGGGTCCGGGTCCGGGTCCAGGTCCGGGTCCGGGTCCGGGTCCGGGTCCGGGTCCTGGTCCGGGTCCGGGTCTTGGTCCAGTTCCGGGTCCGGGTAAGGGTCCGGGTCCGGTTCCGGGTCCGGGTCAGGGTCCGGGTCCTGGTCCGGGTCCGGGTCCGGGTCCGGGTATGGGTCCGGGTCCGGGTCCGGGTCCGGGTCCGGGTAAGGGTCCGGTTCCGGGTCCGGGTCCGGGTCCGGGTCCGGGTAAGGGTCCGGGTCCGTGTCCGGGTCCGGGTCCTGGTCCGGGTCCGGGTCTGGGTCCGTGTCCGGGTCCGGGTCCGGGTCCGGGTCCGGGTAAGGGTCCGGGTCTGGGTCCGGGTCCGGGTCTGGGTAAGGGTCCGGGTCCGGGTCCGGGTCCGGGTCAGGGTCCGGGTCATGGTCCGGGTCCGGGTCTGAGTCCGGGTCCGGGTCCGGGTAAGGGTCCGGGTCCGGTTCTGGGTCCGGGTCCGGTTCCGGGTCCGGGTCCGGGTCCGGGTCTGGGTCCGGGTATGGGTCCGGGTCCGGGTCCGGGTCCGGGTCCGGGTCCGGGTCCGGGTAAGGGTCCGGGTCCATGTCTGGTTCCGGTTCCGGTTCCGGTTCCGGTTCCGGTTCCGGTTCCGGGTCCGGGTCCGGGTCCGGGTCCGGGTCCGGGTCCGGGTCCGGGTCCAGGTCCTGGTAAGGGTCCGGTTCCGGGTCCGGTTCCGGTTCCGGGTCCGGTTCCGGGTCCGGTTCCGGGTCCGGGTAAGGGTCCGGGTCCGGGTCCGGGTAAAGGTCCGGGTCCGGGTCCGGGACCTGGTCCGGGTCTGGGTCCGGGTCCGGGTCCGGGTCCGTCTCCGGTTCCGGGTCCGGGTAAAGGTCCGGGTTCGGGTCCGGGTCCGGTTCCGGGTCCGGGTCCGGGTAAGTGTCTGGGTCCGGGTCCGGGTCCGGGTCCGGGTCCGGGTCCGGGTCCGGTACCGGGTCCGGGTCCGTTTCCGGGTCCGGGTAAGGGTCCGGGTCCGGGTCCGGGTTCGGGTCTGTGTCCGGGTCCGGGTCCGGGTAAGGGTCCGGGTCAGGGTCCGGGTCCGTGTCCGGGTCCGTGTCCGGGTCCGTGTCCGTGTCCGGGTCCGGGTATGGGTCCGGGTCCGGGTCCGGGTCCGGGTAAGTGTCTGGGTCCGGGTCCGGGTCCGGGTCCGGGTCCGGTTCCGGTTCCGGTTCCAGGTCCGGGTCCGTTTCCGGGTCCGGGTAAGGGTCCGGGTCCGGGTCCGGGTTCGGGTCTGTGTCCGGGTCCGGGTCCGGGTAAGGGTCCGGGTCCGGGTCAGGGTCCGGGTCCGGGTCCGTGTCCGGGTCCGTGTCCGGGTCCGGGTCTGGGTCCAGGTCCGGGTCCGTGTCCGTGTCCGGGTCCGGGCCCTGGTCCGGGTCCGGGTCTTGGTCCAGTTCCGGGTCCGGGTAAGGGTCCGGGTCTGGTTCCGGGTCCGGGTCCGGGTCCGGGTCCTGGTCCGGGTCCGGGTCCGGGTCCGGGTATGGGTCCGGGTCCGGGTCCGGGTCCGGGTCCGGGTAAGGGTCCGGTTCCGGGTCCGGGTCCGGGTCCGGGTCTGGGTCCGGGTCCGGGTCCGTGTCCGGGTCCGGGTAAGGGTCCGGGTCCGTTTCCGGGTCCGGGTCCGGGTCCGGGTAAGGGTCCGGGTCAGGGTCCGGGTCCGGGTCCGGGTCCGTGTCCGGGTCCGTGTCCGGGTCCGGTTCCGGGTCCAGGTCCGGGTCCGGGTCCGTGTCCGGGTCCGGGTCCGGGTAAGGGTCCGGGTCTGGGTCCGGGTCCGGGTCTGGGTAAGGGTCCGGGTCATGGTCCGGGTCCGGGTCTGAGTCCGGGTCCGGGTCCGGGTAAGGGTCCGGGTCCGGTTCTGGGTCATGGTCCGGGTCCGGGTCTGAGTCCGGGTCCGGGTCCGGGTAAGGGTCCGGGTCCGGTTCCGGGTCCGGGTCCGGTTCCGGGTCCGGGTCCGGGTCCGGGTCCGGGTCCGGGTCTGGGTCCGGGTATGGGTCCGGGTCCGGGTCCGGGTCCGGGTCCGGGTCCGGGTCCGGGTCCGGGTCCTGGTAAGGGTCCGGGTCCATGTCTGGTTCCGGTTCCGGTTCCGGTTCCGGTTCCGGGTCCGGGTCCGGGTCCGGGTCCGGGTCCGGGTCCGGGTCCAGGTCCTGGTAAGGGTCCGGTACCGGGTCCGGTTCCGGTTCCGGGTCCGGTTCCGGGTCCGGTTCCGGCTCCGGGTAAGGGTCCGGGTCCGGGTCCGGGTAAGGGTCCGGGTCCGGGTCCGGGACCTGGTCCGGGTCTGGGTCCGGGTCCGGGTCCGGGTCCGTCTCCGGTTCCGGGTCCGGGTCCGGGTAAAGGTCCGGGTTCGGGTCCGGGTCCGGTTCCGGGTCCGGGTCCGGGTAAGTGTCTGGGTCCGGGTCCGGGTCCGGGTCCGGGTCCGGTTCCGGGTCCGGTTCCGGGTCCGGGTCCGTTTCCGGGTCCGGGTAAGGGTCCGGGTCCGGGTCCGGGTTCGGGTCTGTGTCCGGGTCCGGGTCCGGGTAAGGGTCCGGGTCAGGGTCCGGGTCCGGGTCCGGGTCCGTGTCCGGGTCCGTGTCCGGGTCCGGGTCCGGGTATGGGTCCGGGTCCGGGTCCGGGTCCGGGTAAGTGTCTGGGTCCGGGTCCGGGTCCGGGTCCGGGTCCGGTTCCGGTTCCGGTTCCGGGTCCGGGTCCGTTTCCGGGTCCGGGTAAGGGTCCGGGTCCGGGTCCGGGTTCGGGTCTGTGTCCGGGTCCGGGTCCGGGTAAGGGTCCGGGTCCGGGTCAGGGTCCGGGTCCGGGTCCGGGTCCGTGTCCGGGTCCGGGTCCTGGTCCGGGTCCGGGTCTTGGTCCAGTTCCGGGTCCGGGTAAGGGTCCGGGTCCGGTTCCGGGTCCGGGTCCGGGTCCGGGTCCGGGTCCTGGTCCGGGTCCGGGTCCGGGTCCGGGTATGGGTCCGGGTCCGGGTCCGGGTCCGGGTCCGGGTAAGGGTCCGGTTCCGGGTCCGGGTCCGGGTCCGGGTCCGGGTAAGGGTCCGGGTCCGGGTCCAGGTCCGGGTCCTGGTCCGGGTCCGGGTCTGGGTCCGTGTCCGGGTCCGTGTCCGTGTCCGGGTCCGGGTAAGGGTCCGGGTCTGGGTCCGGGTCCGGGTCTGGGTAAGGGTCCGGGTCCGGGTCCGGGTCCGGGTCAGGGTCCGGGTCATGGTCCGGGTCCGGGTCTGAGTCCGGGTCCGGGTCCGGGTAAGGGTCCGGGTCCGGTTCTGGGTCCGGGTCCGGTTCCGGGTCCGGGTCCGGGTCCGGGTCCGGGTCCGGGTCCGGGTCTGGGTCCGGGTCCGGGTCCGGGTCCGGGTCCGGGTCCGGGTCCGGGTAAGGGTCCGGGTCCATGTCTGGTTCCGGTTCCGGTTCCGGTTCCGGTACCGGGTCCGGGTCCGTTTCCGGGTCCGGGTAAAGTTCCGGGTCCGGGTCCGGGTTCGGGTCTGTGTCCGGGTCCGGGTCCGGGTAAGGGTCCGGGTCAGGGTCCGGGTCCGGGTCCGGGTCCGTGTCCGGGTCCGTGTCCGTGTCCGGGTCCGGGTATGGGTCCGGGTCCGGGTCCGGGTCCGGGTAAGGGTCTGGGTCTGGGTCCGGGTCCGGGTCCGTGTCCGGGTCCGGGTAAGGGTCCGGGTCCGTTTCCGGGTCTGGGTCCGGGTCCGGGTCCGGGTCCGGGTCCGGGTATGGGTCCGGGTCCGGTTCCGCGTCCGGGTAAGGGTCCGGGTCTGGGTCCGCGTCCGCATCCGGGTCTGGGTCCGGGTCCGTGTCCGGGTCCGTGTCCGGGTCTGGGTCTGGGTCCGGGTATGGGTCCGGGTCCGGGTCCGGGTCCGGGTCCGGGTCCGGGTAAGGGTCCGGGTCCATGTCCGGTTCCAGTTCCGGTTCCGGTTCCGGGTCCGGGTCCGGGTCCGGGTCCAGGTCCGGGTCCGGGTCCGTGTCCGGGTCCGGGTCCGGGTAAGGGTCCGGGTCTGGGTCCGTGTCCGGGTCTGGGTATGGGTCCGGTTCCGGGTCCTGGTCCGGGTCCGGGTCTGAGTCCGGGTCCGGGTCCGGGTAAGGGTCCGGGTCCGGTTCTGGGTCCGGGTCCGGTTCCGGGTCCGGGTCCGGGTCCGGGTCCGGGTCCGGGTCCGGGTATGGGTCCGGGTCCGGGTCCGGGTCCGGGTCCGGGTAAGGGTCCGGTTCCGGGTCCGGGTCCGGGTCGGGGTCCGGGTCCGGGTCCGGGTCCGGGTCCGGGTCAGGGTCCGGGTCATGGTCCGGGTCCGGGTCTGAGTCCGGGTCCGGGTCCGGGTAAGGGTCCGGGTCCGGTTCTGGGTCCGGGTCCGGTTCCGGGTCCGGGTCCGGGTCCGGGTCCGGGTCCGGGTCTGGGTCCGGGTCCGGGTCCGGGTCCGGGTCCGGGTCCGGGTCCGGGTAAGGGTCCGGGTCCATGTCTGGTTCCGGTTCCGGTTCCGGTTCCGGTACCGGGTCCGGGTCCGTTTCCGGGTCCGGGTAAAGTTCCGGGTCCGGGTCCGGGTTCGGGTCTGTGTCCGGGTCCGGGTCCGGGTAAGGGTCCGGGTCAGGGTCCGGGTCCGGGTCCGGGTCCGTGTCCGGGTCCGTGTCCGTGTCCGGGTCTGGGTATGGGTCCGGGTCCGGGTCCGGGTCCGGGTAAGGGTCTGGGTCTGGGTCCGGGTCCGGTTCCGTGTCCGGGTCCGGGTAAGGGTCCGGGTCCGTTTCCGGGTCTGGGTCCGGGTCCGGGTCCGGGTCCGGGTCCGGGTCCGGGTATGGGTCCGGGTCCGGTTCCGCGTCCGGGTAAGGGTCCGGGTCTGGGTCCGCGTCCGCATCCGGGTCTGGGTCCGGGTCCGTGTCCGGGTCCGTGTCCGGGTCTGGGTCTGGGTCCGGGTATGGGTCCGGGTCCGGGTCCGGGTCCGGGTCCGGGTCCGGGTAAGGGTCCGGGTCCATGTCCGGTTCCAGTTCCGGTTCCGGTTCCGGGTCCGGGTCCGGGTCCGGGTCCAGGTCCGGGTCCGGGTCCGTGTCCGGGTCCGGGTCCGGGTAAGGGTCCGGGTCTGGGTCCGTGTCCGGGTCTGGGTATGGGTCCGGTTCCGGGTCCTGGTCCGGGTCCGGGTCTGAGTCCGGGTCCGGGTCCGGGTAAGGGTCCGGGTCCGGTTCTGGGTCCGGGTCCGGTTCCGGGTCCGGGTCCGGGTCCGGGTCCGGGTCCGGGTCCGGGTATGGGTCCGGGTCCGGGTCCGGGTCCGGGTCCGGGTAAGGGTCCGGTTCCGGGTCCGGGTCCGGGTCGGGGTCCGGGTCCGGGTCCGGGTCCGGGTCTGAGTCCGGGTCCGGGTCCGGGTAAGGGTCCGGGCCCGGGTCCGTGTCCGTGTCCGTGTCCGTGTCCGGGTCCGGGTCCGGGTCCGGGTCCGTGTCCGGGTCCGGGTCCGGGTCCGGGTCTGGGTCCGGGTAAGGGTCCGGGTCCGGGTCCGGGTCCGGGTCCGGGTCCGGGTCCGGGTCCGGGTCCGGGTCCGGGTCCGTGACCGGGTCCGGGTCCGGGTCCGGGTCCGGGTCCGTGTCCGGTTCCGGTTCCGGTTCCGGGTCCGGGTCCGGGTCCGGGTCCGGGTCCGGGTCCGGGTAAGGGTCCGGGTCCGGGTCCGGGTCCGGGTCCGGGTCCGGGTCCGGGTCCGGGTCCGGGTAAAGGTCCGGGTCTGGGTCCGGGTCCGGGTCCGGGTCCGGGTCCGGGTCCGGTTCCGGGTCCGGGTCCGGGTAAGGGTCAGGGTCCGGGTCCGGGTTAGGGTCCGGGTCCGGGTCCGGGTCCGGGTCCGGGTCTGGGTAAGGGTCCGGGTCCGGGTCCGGGTCCGGGTCCGGGTTCGGGTCCGGGTAAGGGTCAGGGTCCGGGTCCGGGTTAGGGTCCGGTTCCGGGTCCATGTCCGGGTCCGAGTCCGGGTCCGGGTCCGGGTCCGGGTCCGGGTCCCGGTCCGGGTCCGGGTCCGGGTCCCGGTCCGGGTCCGGGTCCGGGTCCGGGTCCGGGTCCGGGTCCGGGTCCGGGTCCGGGTCTGGGTAAGGGTCCGGACCCGGACCCGGGTCCGGGTCAGTGTCTGGGTAAGGGTCCGGGTCCGGGTAAGTGTCCGGGTCCGGGTCCGGGTCCGGGTCCGGGTAAGGGTCCGGGTCCGGGTCCGTGTCCGGTTCCGGTTCCGGGTCCGGGTCCGGGTCCGGGTCCGGGTCCGGGTCCGGGTCCGGGTCCGGGTAAGGGTCCGGGTCCGGGTCCGGGTCCGGGTCCGGGTCCGGGTCCGGGTCCGGGTCCGGGTAAGGGTCCGGGTCCGGGTCCGGGTCCGGGTCCGGGTCCGGGTCCGGGTCCGGGTCCGGTTCCGGGTCCAGGTCCGGGTCTGGGTCCGGGTCTGGGTAAGGGTCCGGGTCCGGGTCCGGGTCCGGGTCCGGGTCCGGGTCCGGGTCCGGGTCTGGGTCTGGGTCCGGGTCCGGGTCAGTGTCCGGGTAAGGGTCCGGGTCCGGGTCCTGGTCCGGGTCCGGGTCCAGGTCCGGTTCCGGGTCCGGGTCTGGGTCCGGGTCCGGGTCCGGGTCCGGGTCCGTGACCGGGTCCGGGTCCGGGTCCGGGTCCGGGTCCGTGTCCGGTTCCGGTTCCGGTTCCGGGTCCGGGTCCGGGTCCGGGTCCGGGTCCGGGTCCGGGTCCGGGTCCGGGTCCGGGTCCGGGTCCGGGTCCGGGTAAAGGTCCGGGTCTGGGTCCGGGTCCGGGTCCGGGTCCGGGTCCGGGTCCGGGTCCGGGTCCGGGTCCGGGTAAGGGTCAGGGTCCGGGTCCGGGTTAGGGTCCGGGTCCGGGTCCCGGTCCGGGTCCGGGTCCGGGTCCGGGTCCGGGTCCGGGTCCGGGTCCGGGTCTGGGTAAGGGTCCGGGTCCGGGTCCGGGTCCGGGTCAGTGTCTCGGTAAGGGTCCGGGTCCGGGTAAGTGTCCGGGTCCGGGTCCGGGTCCGGGTCCGGGTAAGGGTCCGGGTCCGGGTCCGTGTCCGGTTCCGGTTCCGGTTCCGGTTCCGGGTCCGGGTCCGGGTCCGGGTCCGGGTCCGGGTCCGGGTCCGGGTAAGGGTCCGGGTCCGGGTCCGGGTCCGGGTCCGGGTCCGGGTCCGGTTCCGGGTCCAGGTCCGGGTCTGGGTCCGGGTCTGGGTAAGGGTCCGGGTCCGGGTCCGGGTCCGGGTCCGGGTCCGGGTCCGGGTCCGGGTCTGGGTCCGGGTCCGGGTCCGGGTCAGTGTCCGGGTAAGGGTCCGGGTCCGGGTCCTGGTCCGGGTCCGGGTCCAGGTCCGGTTCCGGGTCCGGGTCTGGGTCCGGGTCCGGGTCCGGGTCCGGGTAAGGGTCCGGGTCCGGGTCCTGGTCCGGGTCCGGGTCCGGGTCCGGGTCCGGGTCCGGGTCCGGGTAAGGTTCCGGGTCCGGGTCCGGGTCCGGGTAAGGGTCCGGGTCCGGGTCCGGGTCCGGGTCCGGGTCCGGGACCGGGTCCGGGTCCGGGTCCGGGTCCGGGTCCGGGTAAGGGTCCGGGTCTGGGTCCGGGTCCGGGTCCGATTTCGGGTCCGGGTCCGGGTCCGGGTCCGGGTCTGGGTAAGGGTCCGGGTCCGGGTAAGTGTCCGGGTCCGGGTCCGGGTCTGGGTCCGGGTCCGGGTAAGGGTCCGGGTCCGGGTCCGGGTCCGGGTCCGGTTCCGGTTCCGGGTCCGGGTCCGGTTCCGGTTCCGGGTCCGGGTCCGGGTCCGGGTCCGGGTCTGGGTAAGGGTCCGGGTCCGGGTCCGGGTCCGGGTCCGGGTCCGGGTCCGGGTCCGGGTCCGGGTCCGGGTCCGGGTCCGGATCCGGTTCCCGGTCCGGGTAACGATCCGGGTCCGGGTCCGGGTTCGGGTCCGGGTAAGGGTCAGGGTCCGGGTCCGGGTTAGGGTCCGGGTCCGGGTCCGGGTCCGGGTCCGGGTCCGGGTCTGGGTAAGGGTCCGGGTCCGGGTCCGGGTCCGGGTCCGGGTCCGGGTCCGGGTCCGGGTCCGGGTCCGGGTCCGGGTAAGGGTCCGGGTCCGGGTCCGGGTCCGGGTCCGGGTCCGGGTCCGGGTCCGGGTCCGGGTCCGGTTCCCGGTCCGGGTAACGATCCGGGTCCGGGTCCGGGTCCGGGTCTGGGTAAGGGTCCGGGTCCGGGTCCGGGTCCGGGTCCGGGTCCGGGTCCGGGTCCGGGTCCGGGTCCGGGTCTGGGTAAGGGTCCGGGTCCGGGTCCGGGTCCGGGTCCGGGTCCGGGTCCGGGTCCGGGTCCGGATCCGGATCCGGTTCCCGGTCCGGGTAACGATCCGGGTCCGGGTCCGGGTTCGGGTCCGGGTAAGGGTCAGGGTCCGGGTCCGGGTCAGGGTCCGGGTCCGGGTCCGGGTCCGGGTCCGGGTCCGGGTCTGGGTAAGGGTCCGGGTCCGGGTCCGGGTCCGGGTCCGGGTCCGGGTTCGGGTCCGGGTAAAGGTCAGGGTCCGGGTCCGGGTTAGGGTCCGGTTCCGGGTCCATGTCCGGGTCCGGGTCCGGGTCCGGGTCCGGGTCCGGGTCCGGGTCCGTGTCCGTGTCCGGGTCCGGGTCCGGGTCCGTGTCCGTGTCCGTGTCCGTGTCCGTGTCCGGGTCCGTGTCCATGTCCGGGTCCTGGTCCGGGTCCTGGTCCGGGTCCGGGTCCGGGTATGGGTCCGGGTCCGGGTCCGGGTCCGGTTCCGGTTCCGGGTCCGGTTCCGGGTCCGGGTCCATGTCCGGGTCCGGGTCCGGGTAAGGGTCTGGGTCTGGGTCCGGGTCCGGGTCCGTGTCCGGGTCCGGGTAAGGGTCCGGGTCCGTTTCCGGGTCTGGGTCCGGGTCCGGGTCCGGGTCCGGGTCCGGGTATGGGTCCGGGTCCGGGTCCGCGTCCGGGTAAGGGTCCGGGTCTGGGTCCGCGTCCGCATCCGGGTCTGGGTCCGCGTCCGTGTCCGGGTCCGGGTCCGGGTCTGGGTCTGGGTCCGGGTATGGGTCCGGGTCCGGGTCCGGGTCCGGGTCCGGGTCCGGGTAAGGGTCCGGGTCCATGTCCGGTTCCAGTTCCGGTTCCGGTTCCGGTTCCGGGTCCGGGTCCGGGTCCGGGTCCAGGTCCGGGTCCGGGTCCGTGTCCGGGTCCGGGTCCGGGTAAGGGTCCGGGTCTGGGTCCGGGTCCGGGTCTGGGTATGGGTCCGGTTCCGGGTCCGGGTCCGGGTCAGGGTCCGGGTCCTGGTCCGGGTCCGGGTCTGAGTCCGGGTCCGGGTCCGGGTAAGGGTCCGGGTCCGGTTCTGGGTAAGGGTCCGGTTCCGGGTCCATGTCCGGGTCCGGGTCCGGGTCCGGGTCGGGGTCCGGTTCCCGGTCCGGGTAACGATCCGGGTCCGGGTCCGGGTCCGGGTCTGGGTAAGGGTCCGGGTCCGGGTCCGGGTCCGGGTCCGGGTCCGGGTCCGGGTCTGGGTAAGGGTCCGGGTCCGGGTCCGGGTCCGGGTCCGGGTCCGGGTCCGGGTCCGGGTCCGGGTCCGGATCCGGTTCCCGGTCCGGGTAACGATCCGGGTCCGGGTCCGGGTTCGGGTCCGGGTAAGGGTCAGGGTCCGGGTCCGGGTCAGGGTCCGGGTCCGGGTCCGGGTCCGGGTCCGGGTCCGGGTCTGGGTAAGGGTCCGGGTCCGGGTCCGGGTCCGGGTCCGGGTCCGGGTTCGGGTCCGGGTAAAGGTCAGGGTCCGGGTCCGGGTTAGGGTCCGGTTCCGGGTCCATGTCCGGGTCCGGGTCCGGGTCCGGGTCCGGGTCCGGGTCCGTGTCCGTGTCCGGGTCCGGGTCCGTGTCCGTGTCCGTGTCCGTGTCCGTGTCCGGGTCCGTGTCCGTGTCCGTGTCCTGGTCCGGGTCCTGGTCCGGGTCCGGGTCCGGGTATGGGTCCGGGTCCGGGTCCGGGTCCGGTTCCGGTTCCGGGTCCGGTTCCGGGTCCGGGTCCATGTCCGGGTCCGGGTCCGGGTCCGGGTAAGGGTCTGGGTCTGGGTCCGGGTCCGGGTCCGTGTCCGGGTCCGGGTAAGTGTCCGGGTCCGTTTCCGGGTCTGGGTCCGGGTCCGGGTCCGGGTCCGGGTCCGGGTATGGGTCCGGGTCCGGGTCCGCGTCCGGGTAAGGGTCCGGGTCTGGGTCCGCGTCCGCATCCGGGTCTGGGTCCGCGTCCGTGTCCGGGTCCGGGTCCGGGTCTGGGTCTGGGTCCGGGTATGGGTCCGGGTCCGGGTCGGGGTCCGGTTCCCGGTCCGGGTAACGATCCGGGTCCGGGTCCGGGTCCGGGTCTGGGTAAGGGTCCGGGTCCGGGTCCGGGTCCGGGTCCGGGTCCGGGTCCGGGTCTGGGTAAGGGTCCGGGTCCGGGTCCGGGTCCGGGTCCGGGTCCGGGTCCGGGTCCGGGTCCGGGTCCGGATCCGGTTCCCGGTCCGGGTAACGATCCGGGTCCGGGTCCGGGTTCGGGTCCGGGTAAGGGTCAGGGTCCGGGTCCGGGTCAGGGTCCGGGTCCGGGTCCGGGTCCGGGTCCGGGTCCGGGTCTGGGTAAGGGTCCGGGTCCGGGTCCGGGTCCGGGTCCGGGTCCGGGTTCGGGTCCGGGTAAAGGTCAGGGTCCGGGTCCGGGTTAGGGTCCGGTTCCGGGTCCATGTCCGGGTCCGGGTAAGGGTCCGGGTCCGTTTCCGGGTCTGGGTCCGGGTCCGGGTCCGGGTCCGGGTCCGGGTATGGGTCCGGGTCCGGGTCCGCGTCCGGGTAAGGGTCCGGGTCTGGGTCCGCGTCCGCATCCGGGTCTGGGTCCGCGTCCGTGTCCGGGTCCGGGTCCGGGTCTGGGTCTGGGTCCGGGTATGGGTCCGGGTCCGGGTCCGGGTCCGGGTCCGGGTCCGGGTAAGGGTCCGGGTCCATGTCCGGTTCCAGTTCCGGTTCCGGTTCCGGTTCCGGTTCCGGGTCCGGGTCCGGGTCCAGGTCCGGGTCCGTGTCCGTGTCCGGGTCCGGGTCCGGGTAAGGGTCCGGGTCTGGGTCCGGGTCCGGGTCTGGGTATGGGTCCGGTTCCGGGTCCGGGTCCGGGTCAGGGTCCGGGTCCTGGTCCGGGTCCGGGTCTGAGTCCGGGTCCGGGTCCGGGTAAGGGTCCGGGTCCGGTTCTGGGTCCGGGTCCGGTTCCGGGTCCGGGTCCGGGTCCGGGTCCGGGTCCGGGTCCGGGTCCGGGTATGGGTCCGGGTCCGGGTCCGGGTCCGGGTCCGGGTAAGGGTCCGGTTCCGGGTCCGGGTCCGGGTCGGGGTCCGGGTCCGGGTCCGGGTCCGGGTCTGAGTCCGGGTCCGGGTCCGGGTCCGGGTCCGGGTCCGGGTCCGTGTCCGGGTCCGTGTCCGGGTCCGGGTCCGGGTCCGGGTCCGGGTCCGGGTCCGGGTATGGGTCCGGGTCCGGGTCAGGGTCCGGGTCCTGGTCCGGGTCCGGGTCTGAGTCCGGGTCCGGGTCCGGGTAAGGGTCCGGGTCCGGGTCCGGGTCCGGGTCCGGGTCCGGGTCCGGGTCCGGGTCCGGGTCCGGGTCCGGGTCCGGGTCCGTGACCGGGTCCGGGTCTGGGTAAGGGTCCGGGTCCGGGTCCGGGTCCGGGTCAGTGTCCGGGTAAGGGTCCGGGTCCGGGTAAGTGTCCGGGTCCGGGTCCGGGTCCGGGTCCGGGTCCGGGTAAGGGTCCGGGTCCGGGTCCGTGTCCGGTTCCGGTTCCGGTTCCGGTTCCGGTTCCGGGTCCGGGTCCGGGTCCGGGTCCGGGTCCGGGGTCCGGGTCCGGGTCCGGGTCCGGGTAAGGGTCCGGGTCCGGGTCCGGGTCCGGGTCCGGGTCCGGGTCCGGGTCCGGGTCCGGGTCCGGGTCCGGGTAAGGGTCCGGGTCCGGGTCCGGGTCCGGGTCCGGGTCCGGGTCCGGGTCCGGGTCCGGGTCCGGGTCCGGGTCCGGGTCCGGGTCTGGGTAAGGGTCCGGGTCCGGGTCCGGGTCCGGGTCCGGGTCCGGGTCCGGGTCCGGGTCCGGGTCCGGGTCCGGGTCCGGGTCCGGATCCGGTTCCCGGTCCGGGTAACGATCCGGGTCCGGGTCCGGGTTCGGGTCCGGGTAAGGGTCAGGGTCCGGGTCCGGGTTAGGGTCCGGGTCCGGGTCCGGGTCCGGGTCCGGGTCTGGGTAAGGGTCCGGGTCCGGGTCCGGGTCCGGGTCCGGTTCCCGGTCCGGGTAACGATCCGGGTCCGGGTCCGGGTTCGGGTCCGGGTAAGGGTCAGGGTCCGGGTCCGGGTTAGGGTCCGGGTCCGGGTCCGGGTCCGGGTCCGGGTCCGGGTCTGGGTAAGGGTCCGGGTCCGGGTCCGGGTCCGGGTCCGGGTCAGTGTCCGGGTAAGGGTCCGGGTCCGGGTCCTGGTCCGGGTCCGGGTCCAGGTCCGGTTCCGGGTCCGGGTCTGGGTCCGGGTCCGGGTCCGGGTCCGGGTCCGGGTAAGGGTCCGGGTCCGGGTCCTGGTCCGGGTCCGGGTCCGGGTCTGGGTCCGGGTCCGGGTCCGGGTCCGGGTAAGGTTCCGGGTCCGGGTCCGGGTCCGGGTAAGGTTCCGGGTCCGGGTCCGGGTCCGGGTCCGGGACCGGGTCCGGGTCCGGGTCCGGGTCCGGGTAAGGGTCCGGGTCTGGGTCCGGGTCCGGGTCCGATTCCGGGTCCGGGTCCGGGTCAGGGTCCGGGTCCGGGTCCGGGTCCGGATCCGGGACCGGGACCGGGTCCGGGTCCGTGTCCGGGTCCGTGTCCGTGTCCGTGTCCGTGTCCGTGTCCGGGTCCGGGTCCGGGTCCGTGTCCGGGTCCGGGTCCGGGTCCGGGTACTGGTAAGGGTCCGGTTACAGGTCCGGTTCCGTGTCCGTGTCCGTGTCCGGGTAAGTGTCCGGGTCAGGGTCCGTGTCCGGTTCCGGTTCCGGTTCCGGGTCCGGGTCCGGGTCCGGGTCCGGGTCCGGGTCCGGGTAAGGGTCCGGGTCCGGGACCGGGTCCGGATCCGGGACCGGGTCCGGGTCCGGGTCCGGTTCCGGGTAAGGGTCCGGGTCCGGGTCCGGGTCCGGGTCCGGGTAAGGGTCCGGGTCCGGGTCCGGGTCCGGGTCCGGGTCCGGGACCGGGTCCGGGTCTGGGTAAGGGTCCGGGTCCGGGTCCGGGTCCGGGTCCGGGTCCGGGTCCGGGTCCGGGTCCGGGTAAGGGTCCGGGTCCCGGTCCGGGTCCGGGTCCGGGTCCGGGTCCGGGTCCGGGTCCGGGTCCGGGTCCGGGTCCGGGTCCGTGACCGGGTCCGGGTCTGGGTAAGGGTCCGGGTCCGGGTCCGGGTCCGGGTCAGTGTCCGGGTAAGGGTCCGGGTCCGGGTAAGTGTCCGGGTCCGGGTCCGGGTCCGGGTCCGGGTAAGGGTCCGGGTCCGGGTCCGGGTCCGGGTCCGTGTCCGGTTCCGGTTCCGGTTCCGGGTCCGGGTCTGGGTCCGGGTCCGGGTCCGGGTCCGGGTAAGGGTCCGGGTCCGGGTCCGGGTCCGGGTCTGGGTCCGGGTCCGGGTCCGGGTCCGGGTCCGGGTCCGGGTAAAGGTCCGGGTCTGGGTCCGGGTCCGTGTCCGGTTCCGGTTCCGGTTCCGGGTCCGGGTCTGGGTCTGGGTCCGGGTCCGGGTCTGGGTAAGGGTCCGGGTCCGGGTCCGGGTCCGGGTCCGGGTTCGGGTCCGGGTAAAGGTCAGGGTCCGGGTCCGGGTTAGGGTCCGGTTCCGGGTCCGTGTCCGTGTCCGGGTCCGTGTCCGGGTCCGTGTCCATGTCTGGGTCCTGGTCCGGGTCCTGGTCCGGGTCCGGGTCCGGGTATGGGTCCGGGTCCGGGTCCGGGTCCGGTTCCGGTTCCGGGTCCGGTTCCGGGTCCGGGTCCATGTCCGGGTCCGGGTCCGGGTCCGGGTAAGGGTCTGGGTCTGGGTCCGGGTCCGGGTCCGTGTCCGGGTCCGGGTAAGGGTCCGGGTCCGTTTCCGGGTCTGGGTCCGGGTCCGGGTCCGGGTCCGGGTCCGGGTATGGGTCCGGGTCCGGGTCCGCGTCCGGGTAAGGGTCCGGGTCTGGGTCCGCGTCCGCATCCGGGTCTGGGTCCGCGTCCGTGTCCGGGTCCGGGTCCGGGTCTGGGTCTGGGTCCGGGTATGGGTCCGGGTCCGGGTCCGGGTCCGGGTCCGGGTCCGGGTAAGGGTCCGGGTCCATGTCCGGTTCCAGTTCCGGTTCCGGTTCCGGTTCCGGGTCCGGGTCCGGGTCCGGGTCCAGGTCCGGGTCCGGGTCCGTGTCCGGGTCCGGGTCCGGGTAAGGGTCCGGGTCTGGGTCCGGGTCCGGGTCTGGGTATGGGTCCGGTTCCGGGTCCGGGTCCGGGTCAGGGTCCGGGTCCTGGTCCGGGTCCGGGTCTGAGTCCGGGTCCGGGTCCGGGTAAGGGTCCGGGTCCGGTTCTGGGTAAGGGTCCGGTTCCGGGTCCATGTCCGGGTCCGGGTCCGGGTCCGGGTCCGGGTCCGGTTCCCGGTCCGGGTAACGATCCGGGTCCGGGTCCGGGTCCGGGTCTGGGTAAGGGTCCGGGTCCGGGTCCGGGTCCGGGTCCGGGTCCGGGTCCGGGTCTGGGTAAGGGTCCGGGTCCGGGTCCGGGTCCGGGTCCGGGTCCGGGTCCGGGTCCGGGTCCGGATCCGGTTCCCGGTCCGGGTAACGATCCGGGTCCGGGTCCGGGTTCGGGTCCGGGTAAGGGTCAGGGTCCGGGTCCGGGTCAGGGTCCGGGTCCGGGTCCGGGTCCGGGTCCGGGTCCGGGTCTGGGTAAGGGTCCGGGTCCGGGTCCGGGTCCGGGTCCGGGTCCGGGTTCGGGTCCGGGTAAAGGTCAGGGTCCGGGTCCGGGTTAGGGTCCGGTTCCGGGTCCATGTCCGGGTCCGGGTCCGGGTCCGGGTCCGGGTCCGGGTCCGTGTCCGTGTCCGGGTCCGTGTCCGTGTCCGTGTCCGTGTCCGTGTCCGTGTCCGGGTCCGTGTCCGTGTCCGGGTCCTGGTCCGGGTCCTGGTCCGGGTCCGGGTCCGGGTATGGGTCCGGGTCCGGGTCCGGGTCCGGTTCCGGTTCCGGGTCCGGTTCCGGGTCCGGGTCCATGTCCGGGTCCGGGTCCGGGTCCGGGTAAGGGTCTGGGTCTGGGTCCGGGTCCGGGTCCGTGTCCGGGTCCGGGTAAGGGTCCGGGTCCGTTTCCGGGTCTGGGTCCGGGTCCGGGTCCGGGTCCGGGTCCGGGTATGGGTCCGGGTCCGGGTCCGCGTCCGGGTAAGGGTCCGGGTCTGGGTCCGCGTCCGCATCCGGGTCTGGGTCCGCGTCCGTGTCCGGGTCCGGGTCCGGGTCTGGGTCTGGGTCCGGGTATGGGTCCGGGTCCGGGTCCGGGTCCGGGTCCGGGTCCGGGTAAGGGTCCGGGTCCATGTCCGGTTCCAGTTCCGGTTCCGGTTCCGGTTCCGGGTCCGGGTCCGGGTCCGGGTCCAGGTCCGGGTCCGTGTCCGTGTCCGGGTCCGGGTCCGGGTAAGGGTCCGGGTCTGGGTCCGGGTCCGGGTCTGGGTATGGGTCCGGTTCCGGGTCCGGGTCCGGGTCAGGGTCCGGGTCCTGGTCCGGATCCGGGTCTGAGTCCGGGTCCGGGTCCGGGTAAGGGTCCGGGTCCGGTTCTGGGTCCGGGTCCGGTTCCGGGTCCGGGTCCGGGTCCGGGTCCGGGTCCGGGTCCGGGTCCGGGTCCAGGTCCGGGTCCGTGTCCGTGTCCGGGTCCGGGTCCGGGTAAGGGTCCGGGTCTGGGTCCGGGTCCGGGTCTGGGTATGGGTCCGGTTCCGGGTCCGGGTCCGGGTCAGGGTCCGGGTCCTGGTCCGGATCCGGGTCTGAGTCCGGGTCCGGGTCCGGGTAAGGGTCCGGGTCCGGTTCTGGGTCCGGGTCCGGTTCCGGGTCCGGGTCCGGGTCCGGGTCCGGGTCCGGGTATGGGTCCGGGTCCGGGTCCGGGTCCGGGTCCGTGTAAGGGTCCGGTTCCGGGTCCGGGTCCGGGTCGGGGTCCGGGTCCGGGTCCGGGTCCGGGTCTGAGTCCGGGTCCGGGTCCGGGTCCGGGTCCGGGTCCGGGTCCGTGTCCGGGTCCGTGTCCGGGTCCGGGTCCGTGTCCGGGTCCGGGTCCGGGTCCGGGTATGGGTCCGGGTCCGGGTCAGGGTCCGGGTCCTGGTCCGGGTCCGGGTCTGAGTCCGGGTCCGGGTCCGGGTAAGGGTCCGGGTCCGGGTCCGGGTCCGGGTCCGGGTCCGGGTCCGGGTCCGGGTCCGGGTCCGGGTCCGGGTCCGTGACCGGGTCCGGGTCTGGGTAAGGGTCCGGGTCCGGGTCCGGGTCCGGGTCAGTGTCCGGGTAAGGGTCCGGGTCCGGGTAAGTGTCCGGGTCCGGGTCCGGGTCCGGGTCCGGGTAAGGGTCCGGGTCCGGGTCCGGGTCCGGGTCCGTGTCCGGTTCCGGTTCCGGTTCCGAGTCCGGGTCTGGGTCCGGGTCCGGGTCCGGGTCCGGGTAAGGGTCCGGGTCCGGGTCCGGGTCCGGGTCCGGGTCCGGGTCCGGGTCCGGGTCCGGGTCCGGGTAAAGGTCCGGGTCTGGGTCCGGGTCCGGGTCCGGGTCCGGGTCCGGGTCCGGTTCCGGGTCCGGGTCCGGGTCCGGGTAAGGGTCAGGGTCCGGGTCCGGGTTAGGGTCCGGGTCCGGGTCCGGGTCCGGGTCCGGGTCCGGGTCTGGGTAAGGGTCCGGGTCCGGGTCCGGGTCCGGGTCCGGGTTCGGGTCCGGGTAAGGGTCAGGGTCCGGGTCCGGGTAAGGGTCCGGGTCCGGGTCCGGGTCCGGGTCCGGGTTCGGGTCCGGGTAAGGGTCAGGGTCCGGGTCCGGGTTAGGGTCCGGTTCCGGGTCCATGTCCGGGTCCGAGTCCGGGTCCGGGTCCGGGTCCGGGTCCGGGTCCGGGTCCCGGTCCGGGTCCGGGTCCGGGTCCGTGTCCGGGTCCGGGTCCGGGTCCGGGTCAGGGTAAGGGTCCGGGTCCGGGTCCGGGTCCGGGTCAGTGTCTGGGTAAGGGTCCGGGTCCGGGTAAGTGTCCGGGTCCGTGTCCGTGTCCGGGTCCGGGTCCGGGTCCGGGTCCGGGTCCGGGTCCGGGTATGGGTCCGGGTCCGGGTCAGGGTCCGGGTCCTGGTCCGGGTCCGGGTCTGAGTCCGGGTCCGGGTCCGGGTAAGGGTCCGGGTCCGGGTCCGGGTCCGGGTCCGGGTCCGGGTCCGGGTCCGGGTCCGGGTCCGGGTCCGGGTCCGTGACCGGGTCCGGGTCTGGGTAAGGGTCCGGGTCCGGGTCCGGGTCTGGGTCAGTGTCCGGGTAAGGGTCCGGGTCCGGGTAAGTGTCCGGGTCCGGGTCCGGGTCCGGGTCCGGGTAAGGGTCCGGGTCCGGGTCCGGGTCCGGGTCCGGGTCCGTGTCCGGTTCCGGTTCCGGTTCCGGGTCCGGGTCTGGGTCCGGGTCCGGGTCCGGGTCCGGGTAAGGGTCCGGGTCCGGGTCCGGGTCCGGGTCCGGGTCCGGGTCCGGGTCCGGGTCCGGGTCCGGGTCCGGGTAAAGGTCCGGGTCTGGGTCCGGGTCCGGGTCCGGGTCCGGGTCCGGTTCCGGGTCCGGGTCCGGGTCCGGGTAAGGGTCAGGGTCCGGGTCCGGGTTAGGGTCCGGGTCCGGGTCCGGGTCCGGGTCCGGGTCTGGGTAAGGGTCCGGGTCCGGGTCCGGGTCCGGGTCCGGGTTCGGGTCCGGGTAAGGGTCAGGGTCCGGGTCCGGGTAAGGGTCCGGGTCCGGGTCCGGGTCCGGGTCCGGGTTCGGGTCCGGGTAAGGGTCAGGGTCCGGGTCCGGGTTAGGGTCCGGTTCCGGGTCCATGTCCGGGTCCGAGTCCGGGTCCGGGTCCGGGTCCGGGTCCGGGTCCGGGTCCCGGTCCGGGTCCGGGTCCGGGTCCGGGTCCGGGTCCGGGTCCGGGTCAGGGTAAGGGTCCGGGTCCGGGTCCGGGTCCGGGTCAGTGTCTGGGTAAGGGTCCGGGTCCGGGTAAGTGTCCGGGTCCGGGTCCGAGTCCGGGTCCGGGTAAGGGTCCGGGTCCGGGTCCGTGTCCGGTTCCGGTTCCGGTTCCGGGTCCGGGTCCGGGTCCGGGTCCGGGTCCGGGTCCGGGTAAGGGTCCGGGTCCGGGTCCGGGTCCGGGTCCGGGTCCGGGTCCGGGTCCGGGTCCGGGTCCGGGTAAGGGTCCGGGTCTGGGTCCGGGTCCGGGTCCGGGTCCGGGTCCGGGTCCGGGTCCGGTTCCGGGTCCGGGTCCGGGTCTGGGTCCGGGTCTGGGTAAGGGTCCGGGTCCGGGTCCGGGTCCGGGTCCGGGTCCGGGTCCGGGTCTGGGTCCGGGTCCGGGTCCGGGTCCGGATCCGGTTCCCGGTCCGGGTAACGATCCGGGTCCGGGTCCGGGTTCGGGTCCGGGTAAGGGTCAGGGTCCGGGTCCGGGTTAGGGTCCGGGTCCGGGTCCGGGTCCGGGTCCGGGTCCGGGTCCGGGTCCGGGTCCGGGTATGGGTCCGGGTCCGGGTCAGGGTCCGGGTCCTGGTCCGGGTCCGGGTCTGAGTCCGGGTCCGGGTCCGGGTAAGGGTCCGGGTCCGGGTCCGGGTCCGGGTCCGGGTCCGGGTCCGGGTCCGGGTCCGGGTCCGGGTCCGTGACCGGGTCCGGGTCTGGGTAAGGGTCCGGGTCCGGGTCCGGGTCTGGGTCAGTGTCCGGGTAAGGGTCCGGGTCCGGGTAAGTGTCCGGGTCCGGGTCCGGGTCCGGGTCCGGGTAAGGGTCCGGGTCCGGGTCCGGGTCCAGGTCCGTGTCCGGTTCCGGTTCCGGTTCCGGGTCCGGGTCTGGGTCCGGGTCCGGGTCCGGGTCCGGGTAAGGGTCCGGGTCCGGGTCCGGGTCCGGGTCCGGGTCCGGGTCCGGGTCCGGGTCCGGGTCCGGGTAAAGGTCCGGGTCTGGGTCCGGGTCCGGGTCCGGGTCCGGGTCCGGGTCCGGTTCCGGGTCCGGGTCCGGGTCCGGGTAAGGGTCAGGGTCCGGGTCCGGGTTAGGGTCCGGGTCCGGGTCCGGGTCCGGGTCCGGGTCTGGGTAAGGGTCCGGGTCCGGGTCCGGGTCCGGGTCCGGGTTCGGGTCCGGGTAAGGGTCAGGGTCCGGGTCCGGGTAAGGGTCCGGGTCCGGGTCCGGGTCCGGGTCCGGGTTCGGGTCCGGGTAAGGGTCAGGGTCCGGGTCCGGGTTAGGGTCCGGTTCCGGGTCCATGTCCGGGTCCGAGTCCGGGTCCGGGTCCGGGTCCGGGTCCGGGTCCGGGTCCGGTTCCGGGTCCGGGTCCGGGTCCGGGTAAGGGTCAGGGTCCGGGTCCGGGTTAGGGTCCGGGTCCGGGTCCGGGTCCGGGTCCGGGTCTGGGTAAGGGTCCGGGTCCGGGTCCGGGTCCGGGTCCGGGTCCGGGTTCGGGTCCGGGTAAGGGTCAGGGTCCGGGTCCGGGTAAGGGTCCGGGTCCGGGTCCGGGTCCGGGTCCGGGTTCGGGTCCGGGTAAGGGTCAGGGTCCGGGTCCGGGTTAGGGTCCGGTTCCGGGTCCATGTCCGGGTCCGAGTCCGGGTCCGGGTCCGGGTCCGGGTCCGGGTCCGGGTCCCGGTCCGGGTCCGGGTCCGGGTCCGGGTCCGGGTCCGGGTCCGGGTCAGGGTAAGGGTCCGGGTCCGGGTCCGGGTCCGGGTCAGTGTCTGGGTAAGGGTCCGGGTCCGGGTAAGTGTCCGGGTCCGGGTCCGAGTCCGGGTCCGGGTAAGGGTCCGGGTCCGGGTCCGTGTCCGGTTCCGGTTCCGGTTCCGGTTCCGGGTCCGGGTCCGGGTCCGGGTCCGGGTCCGGGTCCGGGTCCGGGTCCGGGTCCGGGTCCGGGTAAGGGTCCGGGTCCGGGTCCGGGTCCGGGTCCGGGTCCGGGTCCGGGTCCGGGTCCGGGTCCGGGTAAGGGTCCGGGTCTGGGTCCGGGTCCGGGTCCGGGTCCGGGTCCGGGTCCGGGTCCGGTTCCGGGTCCAGGTCCGGGTCTGGGTCCGGGTCTGGGTAAGGGTCCGGGTCCGGGTCCGGGTCCGGGTCCGGGTCCGGGTCCGGGTCCGGGTCTGGGTCCGGGTCCGGGTCCGGGTCCGGATCCGGTTCCCGGTCCGGGTAACGATCCGGGTCCGGGTCCGGGTTCGGGTCCGGGTAAGGGTCAGGGTCCGGGTCCGGGTTAGGGTCCGGGTCCGGGTCCGGGTCCGGGTCCGGGTCTGGGTCCGGGTATGGGTCCGGGTCCGGTTCCGGGTCCGGGTCCGGGTCCGGGTAAGGGTCCGGGTCCATGTCCGGTTCCAGTTCCGGTTCCGGTTCCGGTTCCGGGTCCGGGTCCGGGTCCGGGTCCAGGTCCGGGTCCGTGTCCGTGTCCGGGTCCGGGTCCGGGTAAGGGTCCGGGTCTGGGTCCGGGTCCGGGTCTGGGTATGGGTCCGGTTCCGGGTCCGGGTCCGGGTCAGGGTCCGGGTCCTGGTCCGGGTCCGGGTAAGGGTCCGGTTCCGGGTCCGGGTCCGGGTCGGGGTCCGGGTCCGGGTCCGGGTCCGGGTCCGAGTCCGGGTCCGGGTCCGGGTCCGGGTCCGGGTCCGGGTCCGGGTCCGTGTCCGGGTCCGTGTCCGGGTCCGGGTCCGGGTCCGGGTCCGGGTCCGGGTCCGGGTATGGGTCCGGGTCCGGGTCAGGGTCCGGGTCCTGGTCCGGGTCCGGGTCTGAGTCCGGGTCCGGGTCCGGGTAAGGGTCCGGGTCCGGGTCCGGGTCCGGGTCCGGGTCCGGGTCCGGGTCCGGGTCCGGGTCCGGGTCCGGGTCCGGGTCCGGGTCCGTGACCGGGTCCGGGTCTGGGTAAGGGTCCGGGTCCGGGTCCGGGTCCGGGTCAGTGTCCGGGTAAGGGTCCGGGTCCGGGTAAGTGTCCGGGTCCGGGTCCGGGTCCGGGTCCGGGTAAGGGTCCGGGTCCGGGTCCGGGTCCGGGTCCGTGTCCGGTTCCGGTTCCGGTTCCGGGTCCGGGTCTGGGTCCGGGTCCGGGTCCGGGTCCGGGTAAGGGTCCGGGTCCGGGTCCGGGTCCGGGTCCGGGTCCGGGTCCGGGTCCGGGTCCGGGTCCGGGTAAAGGTCCGGGTCTGGGTCCGGGTCCGGGTCCGGGTCCGGGTCCGGGTCCGGTTCCGGGTCCGGGTCCGGGTCCGGGTAAGGGTCAGGGTCCGGGTCCGGGTTAGGGTCCGGGTCCGGGTCCGGGTCCGGGTCCGGGTCTGGGTAAGGGTCCGGGTCCGGGTCCGGGTCCGGGTCCGGGTTCGGGTCCGGGTAAGGGTCAGGGTCCGGGTCCGGGTAAGGGTCCGGGTCCGGGTCCGGGTTCGGGTCCGGGTAAGGGTCAGGGTCCGGGTCCGGGTTAGGGTCCGGTTCCGGGTCCATGTCCGGGTCCGAGTCCGGGTCCGGGTCCGGGTCCGGGTCCGGGTCCGGGTCCGGGTCCCGGTCCGGATCCGGGTCCGGGTCCGGGTCCGGGTCCGGGTCCGGGTCAGGGTAAGGGTCCGGGTCCGGGTCCGGGTCCGGGTCAGTGTCTGGGTAAGGGTCCGGGTCCGGGTAAGTGTCCGGGTCCGGGTCCGAGTCCGGGTCCGGGTAAGGGTCCGGGTCCGGGTCCGTGTCCGGTTCCGGTTCCGGTTCCGGTTCCGGGTCCGGGTCCGGGTCCGGGTCCGGGTCCGGGTCCGGGTCCGGGTCCGGGTCCGGGTCCGGGTCCGGGTAAGGGTCCGGGTCCGGGTCCGGGTCCGGGTCCGGGTCCGGGTCCGGGTCCGGGTCCGGGTCCGGGTAAGGGTCCGGGTCTGGGTCCGGGTCCGGGTCCGGGTCCGGGTCCGGGTCCGGGTCCGGTTCCGGGTCCAGGTCCGGGTCTGGGTCCGGGTCTGGGTAAGGGTCCGGGTCCGGGTCCGGGTCCGGGTCCGGGTCCGGGTCCGGGTCCGGGTCTGGGTCCGGGTCCGGGTCCGGGTCCGGATCCGGTTCCCGGTCCGGGTAACGATCCGGGTCCGGGTCCGGGTTCGGGTCCGGGTAAGGGTCAGGGTCCGGGTCCGGGTTAGGGTCCGGGTCCGGGTCCGGGTCCGGGTCCGGGTCTGGGTAAGGGTCCGGGTCCGGGTCCGGGTCCGGTTCCCGGTCCGGGTAACGATCCGGGTCCGGGTCCGGGTTCGGGTCCAGGTAAGGGTCCGGGTCCGGGTCCGGGTAAGGGTCCGGGTCTGGGTCCGGGTCCGGGTCCGGGTCCGGGTCCGGGTCCGGGTCCGGGTCCGGTTCCGGGTCCAGGTCCGGGTCTGGGTCCGGGTCTGGGTAAGGGTCCGGGTCCGGGTCCGGGTCCGGGTCCGGGTCCGGGTCCGGGTCCGGGTCCGGGTCTGGGTCAGGGTCCGGGTCCGGGTCCGGGTCCGGATCCGGTTCCCGGTCCGGGTAACGATCCGGGTCCGGGTCCGGGTTCGGGTCCGGGTAAGGGTCAGGGTCCGGGTCCGGGTCCGGGTCCGGGTAAGGGTCCGGGTCTGGGTCCGGGTCCGGGTCCGATTCCGGGTCCGGGTCCGGGTCCGGGTCCGGGTCCGGGTCCGGGTCCGGGTCCGGGTCCGGGTCCGGGTCCGGGTCTGGGTCAGGGTCCGGGTCCGGGTCCGGGTCCGGATCCGGTTCCCGGTCCGGGTAACGATCCGGGTCCGGGTCCGGGTTCGGGTCCGGGTAAGGGTCAGGGTCCGGGTCCGGGTCCGGGTCCGGGTAAGGGTCCGGGTCTGGGTCCGGGTCCGGGTCCGATTCCGGGTCCGGGTCCGGGTCCGGGTCCGGGTCCGGGTCCGGGTCCGGGTCCGGGTCCGGGTCCGGGTCCGGGTCCGGGACCGGGACCGGGTCCGGGTCCGTGTCCGGGTCCGTGTCCGTGTCCGTGTCCGGGTCCGTGTCCGGGTCCGGGTCCGGGTCCGGGTCCGTGACCGGGTCCGGGTCTGGGTAAGGGTCCGGGTCCGGGTCCGGGTCCGGGTCAGTGTCCGGGTAAGGGTCCGGGTCCGGGTAAGTGTCCGGGTCCGGGTCCGGGTCTGGGTCCGGGTCCGGGTAAGGGTCCGGGTAAGGGTCCGGGTCCGGGTCCGGGTCCTGGTCCGGGTCCGGGTCCGGGTCCGGGTCCGGGTCCGGGTCCGGGTCCGGGTCCGGGTCCGGGTAAGGTTCCGGGTCCGGGTCCGGGTCCGGGTAAGGGTCCGGGTCCGGGTCCGGGTCCGGGTCCGGGACCGGGTCCGGGTCCGGGTCCGGGTCCGGGTCCGGGTCCGGGTAAGGGTCCGGGTCTGGGTCCGGGTCCGGGTCCGATTCCGGGTCCGGGTCCGGGTCCGGGTCCGGGTCCGGGTCCGGGTCCGGGTCCGGGTCCGGGACCGGGACCGGGTCCGGGTCCGTGTCCGGGTCCGTGTCCGTGTCCGTGTCCGTGTCCGTGTCCGGGTCCGGGTCCGGGTCCGGGTCCGTGACCGGGTCCGGGTCTGGGTAAGGGTCCGGGTCCGGGTCCGGGTCCGGGTCAGTGTCCGGGTAAGGGTCCGGGTCCGGGTAAGTGTCCGGGTCCGGGTCCGGGTCTGGGTCCGGGTCCGGGTAAGGGTCCGGGTCCGGGTCCGGGTCCGGGTCAGTGTCCGGGTAAGGGTCCGGTTCCGGGTCCATGTCCGGGTCCGAGTCCGGGTCCGGGTCCGGGTCCGGGTCCGGGTCCGGGTCCCGGTCCGGGTCCGGGTCCGGGTCCGGGTCCGGGTCCGGGTCCGGGTCTGGGTAAGGGTCCGGGTCCGGGTCCGGGTCCGGGTCAGTGTCTGGGTAAGGGTCCGGGTCCGGGTAAGTGTCCGGGTCCGGGTCCGGGTCCGGGTCCGGGTAAGGGTCCGGGTCCGTGTCCGGTTCCGGTTCCGGTTCCGGTTCCGGGTCCGGGTCCGGGTCCGGGTCCGGGTCCGGGTCCGGGTCCGGGTCCGGGTAAGGGTCCGGGTCCGGGTCCGGGTCCGGGTCCGGGTCCGGGTCCGGGTCCGGGTCCGGGTCCGGGTCCGGGTCCGGGTAAGGGTCCGGGTCTGGGTCCGGGTCCGGGTCTGGGTCCGGGTCCGGGTCCGGGTCCGGTTCCGGGTCCAGGTCCGGGTCTGGGTCCGGGTCTGGGTAAGGGTCCGGGTCCGGGTCCGGGTCCGGGTCCGGGTCCGGGTCCGGGTCCGGGTCTGGGTCCGGGTCCGGGTCCGGGTCCGGATCCGGTTCCCGGTCCGGGTAACGATCCGGGTCCGGGTCCGGGTCCGGTTCCGGGTCCGGGTCCGGGTCCTGGTAAGGGTCAGGGTCCGGGTCCGGGTTAGGGTCCGGGTCCGGGTCCGGGTCCGGGTCCGGGTCTGGGTAAGGGTCCGGGTCCGGGTCCGGGTCCGGGTCCGGGTTCGGGTCCGGGTAAGGGTCAGGGTCCGGGTCCGGGTTAGGGTCCGGTTCCGGGTCCATGTCCGGGTCCGAGTCCGGGTCCGGGTCCGGGTCCGGGTCCGGGTCCGGGTCCGGGTCCCGGTCCGGGTCCGGGTCCGGGTCCGGGTCCGGGTCCGGGTCCGGGTCTGGGTAAGGGTCCGGGTCCGGGTCCGGGTCCGGGTCAGTGTCTGGGTAAGGGTCCGGGTCCGGGTAAGTGTCCGGGTCCGGGTCCGGGTCCGGGTCCGGGTAAGGGTCCGGGTCCGGGTCCGTGTCCGGTTCCGGTTCCGGGTCCGGTTTCGGGTCCGGGTCCGGGTCCGGGTCCGGGTCCGGGTCCGGGTCCGGGTAAGGGTCCGGGTCCGGGTCCGGGTCCGGGTCCGGGTCCGGGTCCGGGTCCGGGTCCGGGTCCGGGTCCGGGTCCGGGTCCGGGTAAGGGTCCGGGTCTGGGTCCGGGTCCGGGTCCGGGTCCGGGTCCGGGTCCGGGTCCGGTTCCGGGTCCAGGTCCGGGTCTGGGTCCGGGTCTGGGTAAGGGTCCGGGTCCGGGTCCGGGTCCGGGTCCGGGTCCGGGTCCGGGTCCGGGTCCGGGTCTGGGTCTGGGTCCGGGTCCGGGTCCGGGTCCGGATCCGGTTCCCGGTCCGGGTAACGATCCGGGTCCGGGTCCGGGTTCGGGTCCGGGTAAGGGTCAGGGTCCGGGTCCGGGTTAGGGTCCGGGTCCGGGTCCGGGTCCGGGTCCGGGTCCGGGTAAGGGTCCGGGTCTGGGTCCGGGTCCGGGTCCGATTCCGGGTCCGGGTCCGGGTCCGGGTCCGGGTCCGGGTCCGGGTCCGGGTCCGGGTCCGGGTCCGGGTCCGGGACCGGGATCGGGTCCGGGTCCGTGTCCGGGTCCGTGTCCGTGTCCGTGTCCGGGTCCGTGTCCGGGTCCGGGTCCGGGTCCGGGTCCGTGACCGGGTCCGGGTCTGGGTAAGGGTCCGGGTCCGGGTCCGGGTCCGGGTCAGTGTCCGGGTAAGGGTCCGGGTCCGGGTAAGTGTCCGGGTCCGGGTCCGGGTCTGGGTCCGGGTCCGGGTAAGGGTCCGGGTCCGGGTCCGGGTCCGTGTCCGGTTCCGGTTCCGGTTCCGGTTCCGGTTCCGGTTCCGGGTCCGGGTCCGGGTCCGGGTCTGGGTAAGGGTCCGGGTCCGGGTCCGGGTCCGGGTCCGGGTCCGGGTCCGGGTCCGGGTCCGGGTCCGGGTCCGGTTCCCGGTCCGGGTAACGATCCGGGTCCGGGTCCGGGTCCGGGTCCGGGTAAGGGTCAGGGTCCGGGTCCGGGTTAGGGTCCGGGTCCGGGTCCGGGTCCGGGTCCGGGTCTGGGTAAGGGTCCGGGTCCGGGTCCGGGTCCGGGTCCGGGTCCGGGTCCGGGTCCGGGTCCGGGTAAGGGTCCGGGTCCAGGTCCGGGTCCGGGTCCGGGTCCGGGTCCGGGTCCGGGTCCGGGTCCGGGTCCGGGTCCGGTTCCCGGTCCGGGTAACGATCCGGGTCCGGGTCCGGGTCCGGGTCTGGGTAAGGGTCCGGGTCCGGGTAAGTGTCCGGGTCCGGGTCCGGGTCCGGGTCCGGGTAAGGGTCCGGGTCCGGGTCCGTGTCCGGTTCCGGTTCCGGGTCCGGTTCCGGGTCCGGGTCCGGGTCCGGGTCCGGGTCCGGGTCCGGGTCCGGGTAAGGGTCCGGGTCCGGGTCCGGGTCCGGGTCCGGGTCCGGGTCCGGGTCCGGGTCCGGGTCCGGGTCCGGGTCCGGGTCCGGGTAAGGGTCCGGGTCTGGGTCCGGGTCCGGGTCCGGGTCCGGGTCCGGGTCCGGGTCCGGTTCCGGGTCCAGGTCCGGGTCTGGGTCCGGGTCTGGGTAAGGGTCCGGGTCCGGGTCCGGGTCCGGGTCCGGGTCCGGGTCCGGGTCCGGGTCCGGGTCCGGGTCTGGGTCCGGGTCCGGGTCCGGGTCCGGATCCGGTTCCCGGTCCGGGTAACGATCCGGGTCCGGGTCCGGGTTCGGGTCCGGGTAAGGGTCAGGGTCCGGGTCCGGGTTAGGGTCCGGGTCCGGGTCCGGGTCCGGGTCCGGGTCCGGGTAAGGGTCCGGGTCTGGGTCCGGGTCCGGGTCCGATTCCGGGTCCGTGTCCGGGTCCGGGTCCGGGTCCGGGTCCGGGTCCGGGTCCGGGTCCGGGTCCGGGACCGGGACCGGGTCCGGGTCCGTGTCCGGGTCCGTGTCCGTGTCCGTGTCCGGGTCCGTGTCCGGGTCCGGGTCCGGGTCCGGGTCCGTGACCGGGTCCGGGTCTGGGTAAGGGTCCGGGTCCGGGTCCGGGTCCGGGTCAGTGTCCGGGTAAGGGTCCGGGTCCGGGTAAGTGTCCGGGTCCGGGTCCGGGTCTGGGTCCGGGTCCGGGTAAGGGTCCGGGTCCGGGTCCGGGTCCGTGTCCGGTTCCGGTTCCGGTTCCGGTTCCGGTTCCGGTTCCGGGTCCGGGTCCGGGTCCGGGTCTGGGTAAGGGTCCGGGTCCGGGTCCGGGTCCGGGTCCGGGTCCGGGTCCGGGTCCGGGTCCGGGTCCGGTTCCCGGTCCGGGTAACGATCCGGGTCCGGGTCCGGGTCCGGGTCCGGGTAAGGGTCAGGGTCCGGGTCCGGGTTAGGGTCCGGGTCCGGGTCCGGGTCCGGGTCCGGGTCCGGGTAAGGGTCCGGGTCCGGGTCCGGGTCCGGGTCCGGGTCCGGGTCCGGGTCCGGGTCCGGGTAAGGGTCCGGGTCCGGGTCCGGGTCCGGGTCCGGGTCCGGGTCCGGGTCCGGGTCCGGGTCCGGGTCCGGGTCCGGGTCCGGTTCCCGGTCCGGGTAACGATCCGGGTCCGGGTCCGGGTCCGGGTCTGGGTAAGGGTCCGGGTCCGGGTCCGGGTCCGGGTCCGGGTCCGGGTCCGGGTCCGGGTCCGGGTCCGGGTCCGGGTCTGGGTAAGGGTCCGGGTCCGGGTCCGGGTCCGGGTCCGGGTCCGGGTCCGGGTTCGGGTCCGGGTAAGGGTCAGGGTCCGGGTCCGGGTCAGGGTCCGGGTCCCGGTCCGGGTCCGGGTCCGGGTCCGGGTCCGGGTCTGGGTAAGGGTCCGGGTCCGGGTCCGGGTCCGGGTCCGGGTCCGGGTTCGGGTCCGGGTAAAGGTCAGGGTCCGGGTCCGGGTTAGGGTCCGGTTCCGGGTCCATGTCCGGGTCCGGGTCCGGGTCCGGGTCCGGGTCCGGGTCCGGGTCCGGGTAAGGGTCCGGGTCTGGGTCCGGGTCCGGGTCCGGGTAAGGGTCAGGGTCCGGGTCCGGGTCCGGGTTAGGGTCCGGGTCCGGGTCCGGGTCCGGGTCCGGGTCCGGGTCTGGGTAAGGGTCCGGGTCCGTGTCCGTGTCCGGTTCCGGTTCCGGTTCCGGTTCCGGGTCCGGGTCCGGGTCCGGGTCCGGGTCCGGGTCCGGGTCCGGGTAAGGGTCCGGGTCCGGGTCCGGGTCCGGGTCCGGGTCCGGGTCCGGGTCCGGGTCCGGGTCCGGGTCCGGGTCCGGGTAAGGGTCCGGGTCCGGGTCCGGGTCCGGGTCCGGGTCCGGGTCCGGGTCCGGGTAAGGGTCCGGGTCCGGGTCCGGGTCCGGGTCCGGGTCCGGGTCCGGGTCCGGGTCCGGGTCCGGGTCCGGATCCGGTTCCCGGTCCGGGTAACGATCCGGGTCCGGGTCCGGGTCCAGGTCCGGGTCCGGGTCCGGGTCCGGGTAAGGTTCCGGGTCCGGGTCCGGGTCCGGGTAAGGGTCCGGGTCCGGGTCCGGGTCCGGGTCCGGGACCGGGTCCGGGTCCGGGTCCGGGTCCGGGTAAGGGTCCGGGTCCGGGTCCGGGTCCGGGTCCGGGTCCGATTCCGTGTCCGGGTCCGTGTCCGGGTCCGGGTCCGGGTCCGGGTCCGGGTCCGGGACCGGGACCGGGTCCGGGTCCGTGTCCGTGTCCGTGTCCGTGTCCGTGTCCGTGTCCGTGTCCGGGTCCGGGTCCGGGTCCGTGTCCGTGTCCGGGTCCGGGTCCGGGTCCTGGTAAGGGTCCGGTTCCAGGTCCGGTTCCGTGTCCGTGTCCGGGTCCGGGTAAGTGTCCGGGTCAGGGTCCGTGTCCGGTTCCGGTTCTGGTTCCGGTTCCGGGTCCGGGTCCGGGTCCGGGTCCGGGTCCGGGTAAGGGTCCGGGTCCGGGTCCGGGTCCGGGTCCGGGTAAGGGTCCGGGTCCGGTTCCGGTTCCGGGTCCGGGTCCGGGTCCGGGTCCGGGTCTGGGTAAGGGTCCGGGTCCGGGTCCGGGTCCGGGTCCGGGTCCGGGTCCGGGTCCGGGTCCGGGTCCGGGTCCGGGTCCGGATCCGGTTCCCGGTCCGGGTAACGATCCGGGTCCGGGTCCGGGTTCGGGTCCGGGTAAAGGTCAGGGTCCGGGTCCGGGTTAGGGTCCGGGTCCGGGTCCGGGTCCGGGTCCGGGTCCGGGTCTGGGTAAGGGTCCGGGTCCGGGTCCGGGTCCGGTTCCCGGTCCGGGTAACGATCCGGGTCCGGGTCCGGGTTCGGGTCCGGGTAAGGGTCAGGGTCCGGGTCCGGGTTAGGGTCCGGGTCCGGGTCCGGGTCCGGGTCCGGGTCCGGGTCTGGGTAAGGGTCCGGGTCCGGGTCCGGGTCCGGGTCCGGGTCCGGGTCAGTGTCCGGGTAAGGGTCCGGGTCCGGGTCCTGGTCCGGGTCCGGGTCCAGGTCCGGTTCTGGGTCCGGGTCTGGGTCCGGGTCCGGGTCCGGGTCCGGGTAAGGGTCCGGGTCCGGGTCCTGGTCCGGGTCCGGGTCCGGGTCCGGGTCCGGGTCCGGGTCCGGGTCCGGGTCCGGGTAAGGTTCCGGGTCTGGGTCCGGGTCCGGGTAAGGGTCCGGGTCCGGGTCCGGGTCCGGGTCCGGGACCGGGTCCGGGTCCGGGTCCGGGTCCGGGTAAGGGTCCGGGTCTGGGTCCGGGTCCGGGTCCGATTCCGTGTCAGGGTCCGTGTCCGGGTCCGGGTCCGGGTCCGGGTCCGGGTCCGGGACCGGGACCGGGTCCGGGTCCGTGTCCGGGTCCGTGTCCGTGTCCGTGTCCGTGTCCGTGTCCGGGTCCGGGTCCGGGTCCGTGTGAGGGTCCGGGTCCGGGTCCGGGTCCTGGTAAGGGTCCGGTTCCAGGTCCGGTTCCGTGTCCGTGTCCGGGTCCGGGTAAGTGTCCGGGTCAGGGTCCGTGTCCGGTTCCGGTTCCGGTTCCGGTTCCGGGTCCGGGTCCGGGTCCGGGTCCGGGTCCGGGTAAGGGTCCGGGTCCGGGTCCGGGTCCGGGTAAGGGTCCGGGTCCGGGTCCGGGTCCGGGTCCGGGTCCGGGACCGGGTCCGGATCCGGGACCGGGTCCGGGTCCGGGTCCGGGTCCGGGTAAGGGTCCGGGTCCGGGTCCGGGTCCGGGTCCGGGTCTGGGTAAGGGTCCGGGTCCGGGTCCGGGTCCGGGTCCGGGTCCGGGTCCGGGTCCGGGTCCGGGTCCGGGTAAGGGTCCGGGTCTGGGTCCGGGTCCGGGTCCGGGTAAGGGTCAGGGTCCGGGTCCGGGTTAGGGTCCGGGTCCGGGTCCGGGTCCGGGTCCGGGTCCGGGTCCGGGTCCGGGTCCGGGTCTGGGTAAGGGTCCGGGTCCGTGTCCGTGTCCGGTTCCGGTTCCGGTTCCGGGTCCGGGTCCGGGTCCGGGTCCGGGTCCGGGTCCGGGTCCGGGTCCGGGTAAGGGTCCGGGTCCGGGTCCGGGTCCGGGTCCGGGTCCGGGTCCGGGTCCGGGTCCGGGTCCGGGTAAGGGTCCGGGTCCGGGTCCGGGTCCGGGTCCGGGTCCGGGTCCGGGTCCGGGTCCGGGTCCGGGTCCGGGTCCGGGTCCGGGTAAGGGTCCGGGTCCGGGTCCGGGTCCGGGTCCGGGTCCGGATCCGGTTCCCGGTCCGGGTAACGATCCGGGTCCGGGTCCGGGTTCGGGTCCGGGTAAGGGTCAGGGTCCGGGTCCGGGTTAGGGTCCGGGTCCGGGTCCGGGTCCGGGTCCGGGTCCGGGTCTGGGTAAGGGTCCGGGTCCGGGTCCGGGTCCGGTTCCCGGTCCGGGTAACGATCCGGGTCCGGGTCCGGGTTCGGGTCCGGGTAAGGGTCCGGGTCCGGGTCCGGGTCCGGGTCCGGGTCCGGGACCGGGTCCGGATCCGGGACCGGGTCCGGGTCCGGGTCCGGGTCCGGGTAAGGGTCCGGGTCCGGGTCCGGGTCCGGGTCCGGGTCTGGGTAAGGGTCCGGGTCCGGGTCCGGGTCCGGGTCCGGGTCCGGGTCCGGGTCCGGGTCCGGGTAAGGGTCCGGGTCTGGGTCCGGGTCCGGGTCCGGGTAAGGGTCAGGGTCCGGGTCCGGGTTAGGGTCCGGGTCCGGGTCCGGGTCCGGGTCCGGGTCCGGGTCCGGGTCTGGGTAAGGGTCCGGGTCCGGGTCCGGGTCCGGGTCCGGGTCCGGGTTCGGGTCCGGGTAAAGGTCAGGGTCCGGGTCCGGGTTAGGGTCCGGTTCCGGGTCCATGTCCGGGTCCGGGTCCGGGTCCGGGTCCGGGTCCGGGTCCGGGTCCGGGTCCGGGTCCGGGTCCGCGTCTGGGTAAGGGTCCGGGTCCGGGTCCGGGTCCGGGTCCGGGTCCGGGTCCGGGTCCGGGTCCGGGTCCGGGTCCGGGTCCGGGTCCGGGTCCGGGTCCGGGTCCGGTTCCCGGTCCGGGTAACGATCCGGGTCCGGGTCCGGGTTCGGGTCCGGGTAAAGGTCAGGGTCCGGGTCCGGGTTAGGGTCCGGTTCCGGGTCCATGTCCGGGTCCGGGTCCGGGTCCGGGTCCGGGTCCGGGTCCGGGTCCGGGTCCGGGTCCGGGTCCGGGTCTGGGTAAGGGTCCGGGTCCGGGTCCGGGTCCGGGTCCGGGTCCGGGTCCGGGTCCGGGTCCGGGTCCGGGTCCGGGTCCGGGTCCGGGTCCGGGTCCGGTTCCCGGTCCGGGTAACGATCCGGGTCCGGGTCCGGGTTCGGGTCCGGGTAAGGGTCAGGGTCCGGGTCCGGGTTAGGGTCCGGGTCCGGGTCCGGGTCCGGGTCCGGGTCTGGGTAAGGGTCCGGGTCCGGGTCCGGGTCCGGTTCCCGGTCCGGGTAACGATCCGGGTCCGGGTCCGGGTTCGGGTCCGGGTAAGGGTCAGGGTCCGGGTCCGGGTTAGGGTCCGGGTCCGGGTCCGGGTCCGGGTCCGGGTCCGGGTCTGGGTAAGGGTCCGGGTCCGGGTCCGGGTCCGGGTCCGGGTCAGTGTCCGGGTAAGGGTCCGGGTCCGGGTCCTGGTCCGGGTCCGGGTCCAGGTCCGGTTCCGGGTCCGGGTCTGGGTCCGGGTCCGGGTCCGGGTCCGGGTAAGGGTCCGGGTCCGGGTCCTGGTCCGGGTCCGGGTCCGGGTCCGGGTCCGGGTCCGGGTTCGGGTCCGGGTCCGGGTAAGGTTCCGGGTCCGGGTCCGGGTCCGGGTAAGGGTCCGGGTCTGGGTCCGGGTCCGGGTCCGGGTCCGATTCCGGGTCCGGGTCCGGGTCCGGGTCCGGGTCAGGGTCAGGGTCCGGGTCCGGGTCCGGGACCGGGACCGGGTCCGGGTCCGTGTCCGGGTCCGTGTCCGTGTCCGTGTCCGTGTCCGTGTCCGGGTCCGGGTCCGGGTCCGTGTCCGGGTCCGGGTCCGGGTCCGGGTCCTGGTAAGGGTCCGGTTACAGGTCCGGTTCCGTGTCTGTGTCCGGGTCCGGGTAAGTGTCCGGGTCAGGGTCCGTGTCCGGTTCCGGTTCCGGTTCCGGGTCCGGGTCCGGGTCCGGGTCCGGGTCCGTGTCCGGGTAAGGGTCCGGGTCCGGGTCCGGGTCCGGGTAAGGGTCCGGATCCGGGACCGGGTCCGGGTCCGGGTCCGGGTCCTGGTAAGGGTCCGGTTCCAGGTCCGGTTCCGTGTCCGTGTCCGTGTCCGGGTAAGTGTCCGCGTCAGGGTCCGTGTCCGGTTCCGGTTCCGGTTCCGGGTCCGGGTCCGGGTCCGGGTCCGGGTCCGGGTAAGGGTCCGGGTCCGGGTCCGGGTCCGGGTAAGGGTCCGGGTCCGGGTCCGGGTCCGGGTCCGGGTCTGGGTAAGGGTCCGGGTCCGGGTCCGGGTCCGGGTCCGGGTCCGGGTCCGGGTCCGGGTCCGGGTAAGGGTCCGGGTCTGGGTCCGGGTCCGGGTCCGGGTAAGGGTCAGGGTCCGGGTCCGGGTTAGGGTCCGGGTCCGGGTCCGGGTCCGGGTCCGGGTCCGGGTCTGGGTAAGGGTCCGGGTCCGGGTCCGGGTCCGGGTCCGGGTCCGGGTTCGGGTCCGGGTAAAGGTCAGGGTCCGGGTCCGGGTTAGGGTCCGGTTCCGGGTCCATGTCCGGGTCCGGGTCCGGGTCCGGGTCCGGGTCCGGGTCCGGGTCCGGGTCCGGGTCCGGGTCTGGGTAAGGGTCCGGGTCCGGGTAAGTGTCCGGGTCCGGGTCCGGGTCCGGGTCCGGGTAAGGGTCCGGGTCCGGGTCCGTGTCCGGTTCCGGTTCCGGTTCCGGTTCCGGGTCCGGTTCCGGTTCCGGTTCCGGGTCCGGGTCCGGGTCCGGGTAAGGGTCCGGGTCAGGGTCCGGGTCCGGGTCCGGGTCCGGGTCCGGGTCCGGGTAAGGGTCCAGGTCCGGGTCCGGGTCCGGGTCCGGGTCCGGGTCCGGGTCCGGGTCCGGGTCCGGGTCCGGTTCCCGGTCCGGGTAACGATCCGGGTCCGCGTCCTGGTTCGGGTCCGGGTAAGGGTCAGGGTCCGGGTCCGGGTTAGGGTCCGGGTCCGGGTCCGGGTCCGGGTCCGGGTCTGGGTAAGGGTCCGGGTCCGGGTCCGGGTCCGGTTCCCGGTCCGGGTAACGATCCGGGTCCGGGTCCGGGTTCGGGTCCGGGTAAGGGTCAGGGTCCGGGTCCGGGTTAGGGTCCGGGTCCGGGTCCGGGTCCGGGTCCGGGTCCGGGTCTGGGTAAGGGTCCGGGTCCGGGTCCGGGTCCGGGTCCGGGTCCGGGTCAGTGTCCGGGTAAGGGTCCGGGTCCGGGTCCTGGTCCGGGTCCGGGTCCAGGTCGGGTTCCGGGTCCGGGTCTGGGTCCGGGTCCGGGTCCGGGTCCGGGTAAGGGTCCGGGTCCGGGTCCTGGTCCGGGTTCGGGTCCGGGTCCGGGTAAGGTTCCGGGTCCGGGTCCGGGTCCGGGTAAGGGTCCGGGTCTGGGTCCGGGTCCGGGTCCGGGTCCGGGTCCGATTCCGGGTCCGGGTCCGGGTCCGGGTCCGGGTCCGGGTCAGGGTCCGGGTCCGGGTCCGGGACCGGGACCGGGTCCGGGTCCGTGTCCGGGTCCGTGTCCGTGTCCGTGTCCGTGTCCGTGTCCGGGTCCGGGTCCGGGTCCGTGTCCGGGTCCGGGTCCGGGTCCGGGTCCTGGTAAGGGTCCGGTTACAGGTCCGGTTCCGTGTCCGTGTCCGGGTCCGGGTAAGTGTCCGGGTCAGGGTCCGTGTCCGGTTCCGGTTCCGGTTCCGGTTCCGGGTCCGGGTCCGGGTCCGGGTCCGTGTCCGGGTAAGGGTCCGGGTCCGGGTCCGGGTCCGGGTAAGGGTCCGGGTCCGGGTCCGGGTCCGGGTCCGGGTCCGGGACCGGGTCCGGATCCGGGACCGGGTCCGGGTCCGGGTCCGGGTCCGGGTCCTGGTAAGGGTCCGGTTCCAGGTCCGGTTCCGTGTCCGTGTCCGTGTCCGGGTAAGTGTCCGCGTCAGGGTCCGTGTCCGGTTCCGGTTCCGGTTCCGGTTCCGGGTCCGGGTCCGGGTCCGGGTCCGGGTCCGGGTAAGGGTCCGGGTCTGGGTCCGGGTCCGGGTCCGGGTAAGGGTCAGGGTCCGGGTCCGGGTTAGGGTCCGGGTCCGGGTCCGTGTCCGGGTCCGTGTCCGGGTCTGGGTAAGGGTCCGGGTCCGGGTCCGGGTCCGGGTCCGGGTCCGGGTCCGGGTCCGGGTTCGGGTCCGGGTAAAGGTCAGGGTCCGGGTCCGGGTCCGGGTAAGTGTCCGGGTCCGGGTCCGGGTCCGGGTCCGGGTAAGGGTCCGGGTCCGGGTCCGTGTCCGGTTCCGGTTCCGGTTCCGGGTCCGGGTCCGGGTCCGGGTCCGGGTCCGGGTAAGGGTCCGGGTCCGGGTCCGGGTCCGGGTCCGGGTCCGGGTCCGGGTCCGGGTCCGGGTCCGGGTCCGGGTAAGGGTCCGGGTCCGGGTCCGGGTCCGGGTCCGGGTCCGGGTCCGGGTCCGGGTCCGGGTCCGGGTCCGTGTCCGGGTAAGTGTCCGGGTCAGGGTCCGTGTCCGGTTCCGGGTCCGGTTCCGGGTCCGGGTCCGGGTCCGGGTCCGGGTCCGGGTCCGGGTAAGGGTCCGGGTCCGGGTCCGGGTCCGGGTAAGGGTCCGGGTCCGGGTCCGGGTCCGGGTCCGGGTCCGGGACCGGGTCCGGATCCGGGACCGGGTCCGGGTCCGGATCCGGGTCCGGGTCCTGGTAAAGGTCCGGTTCCAGGTCCGGTTCCGTGTCCGTGTCCGGGTCCGGGTAAGTGTCCGCGTCAGGGTCCGTGTCCGGTTCCGGTTCCGGTTCCGGTTCCGGTTCCGGGTCCGGGTCCGGGTCCGGGTCCGTGTCCGGGTCCGGGTCCGGGTAAGGGTCCGGGTCCGGTTCCCGGTCCGGGTAACGATCCGGGTCCGGGTCCGGGTTCGGGTCCGGGTAAGGGTCAGGGTCCGGGTCCGGGTTAGGGTCCGGGTCCGGGTCCGGGTCCGGGTCCGGGTCCGGGTCTGGGTAAGGGTCCGGGTCCGGGTCCGGGTCTGGGTCCGGGTTCGGGTCCGGGTAAAGGTCAGGGTCCGGGTCCGGGTTAGGGTCCGGTTCCGGGTCCATGTCCGGGTCCGGGTCCGGGTCCGGGTCCGGGTCCGGGTCCGGGTCCGGGTCCGGGTCCGGGTCCGGGTCTGGGTAAGGGTCCGGGTCCGGGTCCGGGTAAGGGTCCGGGTCCGGGTCCGGGTCCGGGTCCGGGTCTGGGTAAGGGTCCGGGTCCGGGTCCGGGTCCGGGTCCGGGTCCGGGTCCGGGTCCGGGTCCGGGTCCGGGTAAGGGTCCGGGTCTGGGTCCGGGTCCGGGTCCGGGTAAGGGTCAGGGTCCGGGTCCGGGTTAGGGTCCGGGTCCGGGTCCGGGTCCGGGTCCGGGTCCGGGTCTGGGTAAGGGTCCGGGTCCGGGTCCGGGTCCGGGTCCGGGTCCGGGTCCGGGTTCGGGTCCGGGTAAAGGTCAGGGTCCGGGTCCGGGTTAGGGTCCGGTTCCGGGTCCATGTCCGGGTCCGGGTCCGGGTCCGGGTCCGGGTCTGGGTAAGGGTCCGGGTCCGGGTCCGGGTCCGGGTCAGTGTCTGGGTAAGGGTCCGGGTCCGGGTAAGGGTCCGGGTCCGGGTCCGTGTCCGGTTCCGGTTCCGGTTCCGGGTCCGGGTCCGGGTCCGGGTCCGGGTCCGGGTCCGGGTCCGGGTAAGGGTCCGGGTCCGGGTCCGGGTCCGGGTAAGGGTCCGGGTCCGGGTCCGGGTCCGGGTCCGGGTCCGGGTCCGGGTCCGGGTCCGGGTCCGGGTCCGGGTCCGGGTCCGGGTCCGGATCCGGTTCCCGGTCCGGGTAACGATCCGGGTCCGGGTCCGGGTCCGGGTCCGGGTCCGGGTAAGGGTCCGGGTCCGGGTCCGGGTCCGGGTCCGGGACCGGGTCAGGGTCCGGGTCTGGGTCCGGGTAAGGGTCCGGGTCTGGGTCCGGGTCCGGGTCCGATTCCGGGTCCGGGTCCGGGTCCGGGTCCGGGTCCGGGTCCGGGTCCGGGTCCGGGACCGGGACCGGGTCCGGGTCCGTGTCCGGGTCCGTGTCCGTGTCCGTGTCCGTGTCCGTGTCCGGGTCCGGGTCCGTGTCCGGGTCCGGGTCCGGGTCCGGGTCCGGGTCCTGGTAAGGGTCCGGTTACAGGTCCGGGTCCGGGTCCGGGTCCGGGTCCGGGTAAGGGTCCGGGTCCGGGTCCGGGTCCGGGTCCGGGTCCGGGTCCGGATCCGGGACCGGGTCCGGGTCCGGGTCAGGGTCCGGGTCCTGGTAAGGGTCCGGTTCCAGGTCCGGTTCCGTGTCCGGGTCCGGGTCCGGGTAAGTGTCCGGGTCAGGGTCCGTGTCCGGTTCCGGTTCCGGTTCCGGGTCCGGGTCCGGGTCCGGGTCCGGGTCCGGGTCCGGGTAAGGGTCCGGGTCCGGGTCCGGGTCCGGGTAAGGGTCCGGGTCCGGGTCCGGGTCCGGGTCCGGGTCCGGGTCCGGGTCCGGGACCGGGTCCGGATCCGGGACCGGGTCCGGGTCCGGGTCCGGGTCCGGGTCCGGGTAAGGGTCCGGGTCCGGGTCCGGGTCCGGGTCCGGGTCTGTGTAAGGGTCCGGGTCCGGGTCCGGGTCCGGGTCCGGGTCCGGGTCCGGGTCCGGGTCCGGGTAAGGGTCCGGGTCCGGGTCCGGGTCCGGGTCCGGGTCCGGGTCCGGGTCCGGGTCCGGGTCCGGGTCCGGTTCCGGGTCCGGGTCCGGGTCCGGGTCCGGGTCTGGGTAAGGGTCCGGGTCCGGGTCCGGGTCCGGGTCCGGGTCCGGGTCCGGGTCCGGGTCCGGGTCCGGGTCCGGGTCCGGGTCCGGGTCCGGATCCGGTTCCCGGTCCGGGTAACGATCCGGGTCCGGGTCCGGGTTCGGGTCCGGGTAAGGGTCAGGGTCCGGGTCCGGGTTAGGGTCCGGGTCCGGGTCCGGGTCCGGGTCCGGGTCCGGGTCCGGGTCTGGGTAAGGGTCCGGGTCCGGGTCCGGGTCCGGGTCCGGGTCCGGGTCCGGGTAAAGGTCAGGGTCCGGGTCCGGGTTAGGGTCCGGTTCCGGGTCCATGTCCGGGTCCGGGTCCGGGTCCGGGTCCGGGTCCGGGTCCGGGTCCGGGTCCGGGTCCAGGTCCGGGTAAGGGTCCGGGTCCGGGTCCGGGTCCGGGTCATTGTCTGGGTAAGGGTCCGGGTCCGGGTAAGTGTCCGGGTCCGGGTCCGGGTCCGGGTCCGGGTCCGGGTAAGGGTCCGGGTCCGGGTCCGTGTCCGGTTCCGGTTCCGGTTCCGGTTCCGGGTCCGGGTCCGGGTCCGGGTCCGGGTCCGGGTCCGGGTCCGGGTCCGGGTCCGGGTCCGGGTAAGGGTCCGGGTCCGGGTCCGGGTCCGGGTCCGGGTCCGGGTCCGGGTCCGGGTCCGGGTAAGGGTCCGGGTCCGGGTCCGGGTCCGGGTCCGGGTCCGGGTCCGGGTCCGGGTCCGGGTCCGGGTCCGGGTCCGGGTCCGGGTCTGGGTAAGGGTCCGGGTCCGGGTCCGGGTCCGGGTCCGGGTCCGGGTCCGGGTCCGGGTCCGGGTCCGGGTCCGGGTCCGGATCCGGTTCCCGGTCCGGGTAACGATCCGGGTCCGGGTCCGGGTTCGGGTCCGGGTAAGGGTCAGGGTCCGGGTCCGGGTTAGGGTCCGGGTCCGGGTCCGGGTCCGGGTCCGGGTCTGGGTAAGGGTCCGGGTCCGGGTCCGGGTCCGGGTCCGGTTCCCGGTCCGGGTAACGATCCGGGTCCGGGTCCGGGTTCGGGTCCGGGTAAGGGTCAGGGTCCGGGTCCGGGTTAGGGTCCGGGTCCGGGTCCGGGTCCGGGTCCGGGTCCGGGTCTGGGTAAGGGTCCGGGTCCGGGTCCGGGTCCGGGTCCGGGTCAGTGTCCGGGTAAGGGTCCGGGTCCGGGTCCTGGTCCGGGTCCGGGTCCAGGTCCGGTTCCGGGTCCGGGTCTGGGTCCGGGTCCGGGTCCGGGTCCGGGTCCGGGTAAGGGTCCGGGTCCGGGTCCTGGTCCGGGTCCGGGTCCGGGTCTGGGTCCGGGTCCGGGTCCGGGTCCGGGTAAGGTTCCGGGTCCGGGTCCGGGTCCGGGTAAGGTTCCGGGTCCGGGTCCGGGTCCGGGTCCGGGACCGGGTCCGGGTCCGGGTCCGGGTCCGGGTAAGGGTCCGGGTCTGGGTCCGGGTCCGGGTCCGATTCCGGGTCCGGGTCCGGGTCCGGGTCCGGGTCCGGGTCCGGGTCCGGGTCCGGGTCCGGGTCCGGGTCCGGGTCTGGGTAAGGGTCCGGGTCCGGGTCCGGGTCCGGGTCCGGGTCCGGGTCCGGGTCCGGGTCCGGGTCCGGGTCCGGGTCCGGGTCCGGATCCGGTTCCCGGTCCGGGTAACGATCCGGGTCCGGGTCCGGGTTCGGGTCCGGGTAAGGGTCAGGGTCCGGGTCCGGGTTAGGGTCCGGGTCCGGGTCCGGGTCCGGGTCCGGGTCTGGGTAAGGGTCCGGGTCCGGGTCCGGGTCCGGGTCCGGTTCCCGGTCCGGGTAACGATCCGGGTCCGGGTCCGGGTTCGGGTCCGGGTAAGGGTCAGGGTCCGGGTCCGGGTTAGGGTCCGGGTCCGGGTCCGGGTCCGGGTCCGGGTCCGGGTCTGGGTAAGGGTCCGGGTCCGGGTCCGGGTCCGGGTCCGGGTCAGTGTCCGGGTAAGGGTCCGGGTCCGGGTCCTGGTCCGGGTCCGGGTCCAGGTCCGGTTCCGGGTCCGGGTCTGGGTCCGGGTCCGGGTCCGGGTCCGGGTCCGGGTAAGGGTCCGGGTCCGGGTCCTGGTCCGGGTCCGGGTCCGGGTCTGGGTCCGGGTCCGGGTCCGGGTCCGGGTAAGGTTCCGGGTCCGGGTCCGGGTCCGGGTAAGGTTCCGGGTCCGGGTCCGGGTCCGGGTCCGGGACCGGGTCCGGGTCCGGGTCCGGGTCCGGGTAAGGGTCCGGGTCTGGGTCCGGGTCCGGGTCCGATTCCGGGTCCGGGTCCGGGTCAGGGTCCGGGTCCGGGTCCGGGTCCGGATCCGGGACCGGGACCGGGTCCGGGTCCGTGTCCGGGTCCGTGTCCGTGTCCGTGTCCGTGTCCGTGTCCGGGTCCGGGTCCGGGTCCGTGTCCGGGTCCGGGTCCGGGTCCGGGTCCGGGTACTGGTAAGGGTCCGGTTACAGGTCCGGTTCCGTGTCCGTGTCCGTGTCCGGGTAAGTGTCCGGGTCAGGGTCCGTGTCCGGTTCCGGTTCCGGTTCCGGGTCCGGGTCCGGGTCCGGGTCCGGGTCCGGGTCCGGGTAAGGGTCCGGGTCCGGGACCGGGTCCGGATCCGGGACCGGGTCCGGGTCCGGGTCCGGTTCCGGGTAAGGGTCCGGGTCCGGGTCCGGGTCCGGGTCCGGGTAAGGGTCCGGGTCCGGGTCCGGGTCCGGGTCCGGGTCCGGGACCGGGTCCGGGTCTGGGTAAGGGTCCGGGTCCGGGTCCGGGTCCGGGTCCGGGTCCGGGTCCGGGTCCGGGTCCGGGTCCGGGTCCGGGTCCGGGTCCAGGTCCGGGTAAGGGTCCGGGTCCGGGTCCGGGTCCGGGTCATTGTCTGGGTAAGGGTCCGGGTCCGGGTAAGTGTCCGGGTCCGGGTCCGGGTCCGGGTCCGGGTCCGGGTAAGGGTCCGGGTCCGGGTCCGTGTCCGGTTCCGGTTCCGGTTCCGGTTCCGGGTCCGGGTCCGGGTCCGGGTCCGGGTCCGGGTCCGGGTCCGGGTCCGGGTCCGGGTCCGGGTAAGGGTCCGGGTCCGGGTCCGGGTCCGGGTCCGGGTCCGGGTCCGGGTCCGGGTCCGGGTAAGGGTCCGGGTCCGGGTCCGGGTCCGGGTCCGGGTCCGGGTCCGGGTCCGGGTCCGGGTCCGGGTCCGGGTCCGGGTCCGGGTCTGGGTAAGGGTCCGGGTCCGGGTCCGGGTCCGGGTCCGGGTCCGGGTCCGGGTCCGGGTCCGGGTCCGGGTCCGGGTCCGGGTCCGGATCCGGTTCCCGGTCCGGGTAACGATCCGGGTCCGGGTCCGGGTTCGGGTCCGGGTAAGGGTCAGGGTCCGGGTCCGGGTTAGGGTCCGGGTCCGGGTCCGGGTCCGGGTCCGGGTCTGGGTAAGGGTCCGGGTCCGGGTCCGGGTCCGGGTCCGGTTCCCGGTCCGGGTAACGATCCGGGTCCGGGTCCGGGTTCGGGTCCGGGTAAGGGTCAGGGTCCGGGTCCGGGTTAGGGTCCGGGTCCGGGTCCGGGTCCGGGTCCGGGTCCGGGTCTGGGTAAGGGTCCGGGTCCGGGTCCGGGTCCGGGTCCGGGTCAGTGTCCGGGTAAGGGTCCGGGTCCGGGTCCTGGTCCGGGTCCGGGTCCAGGTCCGGTTCCGGGTCCGGGTCTGGGTCCGGGTCCGGGTCCGGGTCCGGGTCCGGGTAAGGGTCCGGGTCCGGGTCCTGGTCCGGGTCCGGGTCCGGGTCTGGGTCCGGGTCCGGGTCCGGGTCCGGGTAAGGTTCCGGGTCCGGGTCCGGGTCCGGGTAAGGTTCCGGGTCCGGGTCCGGGTCCGGGTCCGGGACCGGGTCCGGGTCCGGGTCCGGGTCCGGGTAAGGGTCCGGGTCTGGGTCCGGGTCCGGGTCCGATTCCGGGTCCGGGTCCGGGTCAGGGTCCGGGTCCGGGTCCGGGTCCGGATCCGGGACCGGGACCGGGTCCGGGTCCGTGTCCGGGTCCGTGTCCGTGTCCGTGTCCGTGTCCGTGTCCGGGTCCGGGTCCGGGTCCGTGTCCGGGTCCGGGTCCGGGTCCGGGTACTGGTAAGGGTCCGGTTACAGGTCCGGTTCCGTGTCCGTGTCCGTGTCCGGGTAAGTGTCCGGGTCAGGGTCCGTGTCCGGTTCCGGTTCCGGTTCCGGGTCCGGGTCCGGGTCCGGGTCCGGGTCCGGGTCCGGGTAAGGGTCCGGGTCCGGGACCGGGTCCGGATCCGGGACCGGGTCCGGGTCCGGGTCCGGTTCCGGGTAAGGGTCCGGGTCCGGGTCCGGGTCCGGGTCCGGGTAAGGGTCCGGGTCCGGGTCCGGGTCCGGGTCCGGGTCCGGGACCGGGTCCGGGTCTGGGTAAGGGTCCGGGTCCGGGTCCGGGTCCGGGTCCGGGTCCGGGTCCGGGTCCGGGTCCGGGTAAGGGTCCGGGTCCGGGTCCGGGTCCGGGTCCGGGTCCGGGTCCGGGTCCGGGTCCGGGTCCGGGTCCGGGTCCGGGTCTGGGTAAGGGTCCGGGTCCGGGTCCGGGTCCGGGTCCGGGTCCGGGTCCGGGTCCGGGTCCGGGTCCGGGTCCGGGTCCGGATCCGGTTCCCGGTCCGGGTAACGATCCGGGTCCGGGTCCGGGTTCGGGTCCGGGTAAGGGTCAGGGTCCGGGTCCGGGTTAGGGTCCGGGTCCGGGTCCGGGTCCGGGTCCGGGTCTGGGTAAGGGTCCGGGTCCGGGTCCGGGTCCGGGTCCGGTTCCCGGTCCGGGTAACGATCCGGGTCCGGGTCCGGGTTCGGGTCCGGGTAAGGGTCAGGGTCCGGGTCCGGGTTAGGGTCCGGGTCCGGGTCCGGGTCCGGGTCCGGGTCCGGGTCTGGGTAAGGGTCCGGGTCCGGGTCCGGGTCCGGGTCCGGGTCAGTGTCCGGGTAAGGGTCCGGGTCCGGGTCCTGGTCCGGGTCCGGGTCCAGGTCCGGTTCCGGGTCCGGGTCTGGGTCCGGGTCCGGGTCCGGGTCCGGGTAAGGGTCCGGGTCCGGGTCCTGGTCCGGGTCCGGGTCCGGGTCTGGGTCCGGGTCCGGGTCCGGGTCCGGGTAAGGTTCCGGGTCCGGGTCCGGGTCCGGGTAAGGTTCCGGGTCCGGGTCCGGGTCCGGGTCCGGATCCGGGACCGGGACCGGGTCCGGGTCCGTGTCCGGGTCCGTGTCCGTGTCCGTGTCCGTGTCCGTGTCCGGGTCCGGGTCCGGGTCCGTGTCCGGGTCCGGGTCCGGGTCCGGGTACTGGTAAGGGTCCGGTTACAGGTCCGGTTCCGTGTCCGTGTCCGTGTCCGGGTAAGTGTCCGGGTCAGGGTCCGTGTCCGGTTCCGGTTCCGGTTCCGGGTCCGGGTCCGGGTCCGGGTCCGGGTCCGGGTCCGGGTCCGGGTAAGGGTCCGGGTCCGGGACCGGGTCCGGATCCGGGACCGGGTCCGGGTCCGGGTCCGGTTCCGGGTAAGGGTCCGGGTCCGGGTCCGGGTCCGGGTCCGGGTAAGGGTCCGGGTCCGGGTCCGGGTCCGGGTCCGGGTCCGGGACCGGGTCCGGGTCTGGGTAAGGGTCCGGGTCCGGGTCCGGGTCCGGGTCAGTGTCCGGGTAAGGGTCCGGGTCCGGGTAAGTGTCCGGGTCCGGGTCCGGGTCCGGGTCCGGGTAAGGGTCCGGGTCCGGGTCCGTGTCCGGTTCCGGTTCCGGTTCCGGGTTCGGGTCCGGGTCCGGGTCCGGGTCCGGGTCCGGGTAAGGGTCCGGGTCCGGGTCCGGGTCCGGGTCCGGGTCCGGGTCCGGGTCCGGGTCCGGGTAAGGGTCCGGGTCTGGGTCCGGGTCCGGGTCCGGGTCCGGGTCCGGGTCCGGGTCCGGGTCCGGGTCCGGGTCCGGGTCCGGGTAAGTGTCTGGGTCCGGGTCCGGGTCCGGGTCCGGGTCCGGGTCCTGGTAAGGGTCCGGTTCCGGGTCCGGTTCCGGGTCCGGGTCCGGGTCCGGGTAAGGGTCCGGGTCCGGGTCCGGGTCCGGGTCCGGGTCCGGGTCCGGGTCCGGGTCCGGGTCCGGGTCCGGGTCCGGGTCCGGGTCCGGGTCCGGATCCGGTTCCCGGTCCGGGTAACGATCCGGGTCCGGGTCCGGGTCCGGGTCCGGGTCCGGGTAAGGGTCCGGGTCCGGGTCCGGGTCCGGGTCCGGGACCGGGTCAGGGTCCGGGTCTGGGTCCGGGTAAGGGTCCGGGTCTGGGTCCGGGTCCGGGTCCGATTCCGGGTCCGGGTCCGGGTCCGGGTCCGGGTCCGGGTCCGGGTCCGGGACCGGGACCGGGTCCGGGTCCGTGTCCGGGTCCGTGTCCGTGTCCGTGTCCGTGTCCGTGTCCGGGTCCGGGTCCGTGTCCGGGTCCGGGTCCGGGTCCGTGTCCGGGTCCTGGTAAGGGTCCGGTTACAGGTCCGGGTCCGGGTCCGGGTCCGGGTCCGGGTAAGGGTCCGGGTCCGGGTCCGGGTCCGGGTCCGGGTCCGGGTCCGGATCCGGGACCGGGTCCGGGTCCGGGTCAGGGTCCGGGTCCTGGTAAGGGTCCGGTTCCAGGTCCGGTTCCGTGTCCGTGTCCGGGTCCGGGTAAGTGTCCGGGTCAGGGTCCGTGTCCGGTTCCGGTTCCGGTTCCGTGTCCGTGTCCGGGTCCGGGTCCGGGTCCGGGTCCGGGTCCGGGTAAGGGTCCGGGTCCGGGTCCGGGTCCGGGTAAGGGTCCGGGTCCGGGTCCGGGTCCGGGTCCGGGTCCGGGTCCGGGACCGGGTCCGGATCCGGGACCGGGTCCGGGTCCGGGTCCGGGTCCGGGTCCGGGTAAGGGTCCGGGTCCGGGTCCGGGTCCGGGTCCGGGTCTGGGTAAGGGTCCGGGTCCGGGTCCGGGTCCGGGTCCGGGTCCGGGTCCGGGTCCGGGTCCGGGTCCGGGTAAGGGTCCGGGTCCGGGTCCGGGTCCGGGTCCGGGTCCGGGTCCGGGTCCGGGTCCGGTTCCGGGTCCGGGTCCGGGTCCGGGTCCGGGTCTGGGTAAGGGTCCGGGTCCGGGTCCGGGTCCGGGTCCGGGTCCGGGTCCGGGTCCGGGTCCGGGTCCGGGTCCGGGTCCGGGTCCGGATCCGGTTCCCGGTCCGGGTAACGATCCGGGTCCGGGTCCGGGTTCGGGTCCGGGTAAGGGTCAGGGTCCGGGTCCGGGTTAGGGTCCGGGTCCGGGTCCGGGTCCGGGTCCGGGTCCGGGTCCGGGTCTGGGTAAGGGTCCGGGTCCGGGTCCGGGTCCGGGTCCGGGTCCGGGTCCGGGTAAAGGTCAGGGTCCGGGTCCGGGTTAGGGTCATGTTCCGGGTCCATGTCCGGGTCCGGGTCCGGGTCCGGGTCCGGGTCCGGGTCCGGGTCCGGGTCCGGGTCCGGGTCCAGGTCCGGGTAAGGGTCCGGGTCCGGGTCCGGGTCCGGGTCATTGTCTGGGTAAGGGTCCGGGTCCGGGTAAGTGTCCGGGTCCGGGTCCGGGTCCGGGTCCGGGTCCGGGTAAGGGTCCGGGTCCGGGTCCGTGTCCGGTTCCGGTTCCGGTTCCGGTTCCGGTTCCGGGTCCGGGTCCGGGTCCGGGTCCGGGTCCGGGTCCGGGTCCGGGTCCGGGTCCGGGTAAGGGTCCGGGTCCGGGTCCGGGTCCGGGTCCGGGTCCGGGTCCGGGTCCGGGTCCGGGTCCGGGTCCGGGTAAGGGTCCGGGTCCGGGTCCGGGTCCGGGTCCGGGTCCGGGTCCGGGTCCGGGTCCGGGTCCGGGTCCGGGTCCGGGTCCGGGTCTGGGTAAGGGTCCGGGTCCGGGTCCGGGTCCGGGTCCGGGTCCGGGTCCGGGTCCGGGTCCGGGTCCGGGGTCCGGGTCCGGGTCCCGGATCCGGTTCCCGGTCCGGGTAACGATCCGGGTCCGGGTCCGGGTTCGGGTCCGGGTAAGGGTCAGGGTCCGGGTCCGGGTTAGGGTCCGGGTCCGGGTCCGGGTCCGGGTCCGGGTCTGGGTAAGGGTCCGGGTCCGGGTCCGGGTCCGGGTCCGGTTCCCGGTCCGGGTAACGATCCGGGTCCGGGTCCGGGTTCGGGTCCGGGTAAGGGTCAGGGTCCGGGTCCGGGTTAGGGTCCGGGTCGGGTCCGGGTCCGGGTCCGGGTCCGGGTCTGGGTAAGGGTCCGGGTCCGGGTCCGGGTCCGGGTCCGGGTCAGTGTCCGGGTAAGGGTCCGGGTCCGGGTCCTGGTCCGGGTCCGGGTCCAGGTCCGGTTCCGGGTCCGGGTCTGGGTCCGGGTCCGGGTCCGGGTTCCGGGTCCGGGTAAGGGTCCGGGTCCGGGTCCTGGTCCGGGTCCGGGTCCGGGTCTGGGTCCGGGTCCGGGTCCGGGTCCGGGTAAGGTTTCCGGGTCCGGGTCCGGGTCCGGGTAAGGTTCCGGGTCCGGGTCCGGGTCCGGGTCCGGGACCGGGTCCGGGTCCGGGTCCGGGTCCGGGTAAGGGTCCGGGTCTGGGTCCGGGTCCGGGTCCGATTCCGGGTCCGGGTCCGGGTCAGGGTCCGGGTCCGGGTCCGGGTCCGGATCCGGGACCGGGACCGGGTCCGGGTCCGTGTCCGGGTCCGTGTCCGTGTCCGTGTCCGTGTCCGTGTCCGGGTCCGGGTCCGGGTCCGTGTCCGGGTCCGGGTCCGGGTCCGGGTACTGGTAAGGGTCCGGTTACAGGTCCGGTTCCGTGTCCGTGTCCGTGTCCGGGTAAGTGTCCGGGTCAGGGTCCGTGTCCGGTTCCGGTTCCGGTTCCGGGTCCGGGTCCGGGTCCGGTCCGGGTCCGGGTCCGGTAAGGGTCCGGGTCCGGGACCGGGTCCGGATCCGGGACCGGGTCCCGGGTCCGGGTCCGGTTCCGGGTAAGGGTCCGGGTCCGGGTCCGGGTCCGGGTCCGGGTAAGGGTCCGGGTCCGGGTCCGGGTCCGGGTCCGGGTCCGGGACCGGGTCCGGGTCTGGGTAAGGGTCCGGGTCCGGGTCCGGGTCCGGGTTCCGGGTCCGGGTCCGGGTCCGGGTCCGGGTAAGGGTCCGGGTCCCGGTCCGGGTCCGGGTCCGGGTCCGGGTCCGGGTCCGGGTCCGGGTCCGGGTCCGGGTCCGGGTCTGGGTAAGGGTCCGGGTCCGGGTCCGGGTCCGGGTCCGGGTCCGGGTCCGGGTCCGGGTCCGGGTCCGGGTCCGGGTCCGGGTCC